>OY757938.1:39382928-39401973 GCA_963585895.1 Sepioteuthis lessoniana
AAGTGTATAAGCTATATGTGAAATGCAAACATTCTCGTCCAGGATTTGAACTCGGATCACCGTAACCATTACACTATGAACGTGTGGATAATATGTATAGTTAGGCTGTTGGCTTGCTGCTCTCTTCTTTTATCTCATGTGGTCAGCAGCGGTCTTGGTAGCTACCGTGATATGAGCGATCTGTCATACCTTCTTGGTGTCTTCTGTGATCAGTTCTCTCATTAGATTCTTTCGTAGTAAACAAATTCGCTCAGCTCGAATATTATTCAGACTTTTTGTCTTTTATTGGCATTGGTTCACAAAGAGGAGAATAGCAAAGAGTGAGTGAGTAACACGTTCGTAATAAAAACAAATAAAAAATTGACAAATATTTTATTGCAACAATCATAAAATTATTTACAAATTTATAAACTTTTTTTTAGCAACATTTATACATCGACTGTCTACATATATATAATTGGCACCATTTTTCTTGCTTATCTACATGGACATTCCCCAACGGTGGCCCTTGAGGTTCACTCGTGATGTGCTTCATCTGATTTTGAAAATTTTGATGTACCTTTTGAAGGGGACTGAAGAAGTATTATTATAACTGTTGATGGAACTTTATTGATCTTCAGTTTTCAGGAGATTTAATGTCCAAGTTTCTCGTTTACGACATCGTCGATCTCAATGAGAACGTTCTCTTTCCATCTGTCTTCATGGTGTACAAGCAAAAGTGCAGGACTGCAGCTTCGAAGTAATTGAGTTCCAACTTCAGTCACGCAATAACATTCACTTTTGAACTAATTCTCATAGGAAAAGTACGAACCTTCTTATCTCCCAAGCAATGGGTGAAATAGTATTACTGCTGTTCTTCTACCAGGATGGCTTGACATTCAATACCCCATGAAGGTTGATATGGCATTAAACAAAAAAACTGATTTAAACTAAAATATTGGAATAAACATATGTTTAAGAATTGTATATAAAAATTTATAACAACTACTTAGGAAAATTAAAGAAAAAAATTGAAGAAATATTTTAAGTAAAGAAATACTTATTCTAATTCTTTCCGTTATTTATTTTTTTTCTGTTAA
The DNA here is from genome assembly GCA_963585895.1 of Sepioteuthis lessoniana. Taxonomy (NCBI): domain Eukaryota; kingdom Metazoa; phylum Mollusca; class Cephalopoda; order Myopsida; family Loliginidae; genus Sepioteuthis; species Sepioteuthis lessoniana. The sequence goes on from OY757938.1 coordinate 39,384,008, forward strand.
TGGTTGCAGACTGGGCAAAAACACAATGGAACATTTTGCTTTTTTTTTGGCAACAAATAAAGAAAAGTAAATCAAAACAAAATTTCTTTCTTATTTTCTTTTTCGTTCGTTAAACATGATTTTAAAAAAATTCTGTTTTTCATTATTGGAAAAAAAAAAATGCCAGAAAATTTCTTTCAGTATAGATAGAAAAAGAAAGATAGAAACGTGAGATAAGAATAGAGTGAGTGATGAAATGTCTCAGAGAGAGAGAGAGAGAGAGGGAGGGAGGGAGGTAGGTAGAGAAAGAAAGAAAGAAAGAAAGAAGGAAAGAAAGAAAGAAAAAAAGAAAGAAAGAAAGAAGGGGAGAGTGTGAGAAAGTGAAAGAAAGTGTGTGAGAGATAAAGTTAAGCTAAGGAGAGAGAGAGAGAGAGAGAGAGAGAGAGAGAGGGAGAGAGAGAGGGAGGGAGGGAGAGAAAGAAAGAAAGAAAGAAAGAAAGAAAAAAAGAAAGAAAGAAAGAAAGAAGGGGAGAGTGTGAGAAAGTGAAAGAAAGTGTGTGAGAGATAAAGTTAAGCTAAGGAGAGAGAGAGAGAGAGAGAGAGAGGGAGGGAGGGAGAGAAAGAAAGAAAGAAAGAAAGAAAGAAAAAAAAAAGAAAGAAAGAAAGAAAGAAGGGGAGAGTGTGAGAAAGTGAAAGAAAGTGTGTGAGAGATAAAGTTAAGCTAAGGAGAGAGAGAGAGAGAGAGAGGGAGAGAGAGAGAGGGGGGGAGGGAGGGAGAGAAAGAAAGAAAGAAAGAAAAAAGAAAGAAAGAAAGAAAGAAAGAAGGGGAGAGTGTGAGAAAGTGAAAGAAAGTGTGTGAGAGATAAAGTTAAGCTAAGGAGAGAGAGAGAGAGGGGGGGAGAGAGAGAGAGGGAGGGAGAGAAAGAAAGAAAGAAAGAAAAAAAGAAAGAAAGAAAGAAAGAAGGGGAGAGTGTGAGAAAGTGAAAGAAAGTGTGTGAGAGATAAAGTTAAGCTAAGGAGAGAGAGAGAGAGAGAGAGAGAGAGTGAGAGAGAGAGAGAGAGAGAAATGAATAACTAAATTGATAAAGAAAGAGAGATAGATACGGTCAGAGACAGAAAAACATATAGACAGTGGGTAAATGATTGAGTCACTGAGTGACAGAAAGAGAAAATGTGAAAGATAGAAAGTGCGAGTAATAACGTGTGTGTGTGTGTGTGTGTGTGTGTGTGTGTGTATGTAAGTGTGTGTGTGTGTGTGTGTGTGTGAGAGAAAGAGAGAGAGAGAGAGAGAGAGAGAGAGAGAAAGTGAAAAAGAAAGAGAAATCGTTTGAAGAGATTAAGAGAAAATGAGAGAAAGCCATGAACATAAACAAGTCGTAAATAAAAGAAAAAGAGTAGGAATGCAGGTAGAAAGAAAAAGAAGCACAGAGTTTAAAAGAAAGAACGAAAGAAAGAAAGAAAAAAAAAAGAAAAAAGAAAGAAAGAAAGAAGGAAAACGTGAAGAGATAAGAAAGAAAGAATAAAAGAAAAAAAGCAAAAGTGTGGTATGTGTGTGTGTGTGTGTGTGTGTGTGTGTGTGTGTATGTGTGTGTGCACGCACGCGTGTGTGTGTGATAGAGAGAGAGAGAGAGAGAGAGAGAGAGCGATTAAAAGTTTAGCCGTGGAAACCCGAAGACTGAGATACTGAAAATGTGTGTGTGTGTGTGTGTGCGTGTCTGTGTGTGTGTGTGTAACAGACAGACAGAGACAGAGAAAGAGAGAGAGAGAGAGAGAGAGAGAGAGAGAGAGAGAGAGAGAGAGCATTTGGGAGAGAACAAGAGAGAGACCAAAGTAAATGAAAGTGAGAAAGTTACTCAAAGAAAGAAAGAAAGAAAGAAAGAAAGAAAGAAAGAAAGGAAGAAGGTTTGGGAAAGAGGGAGAGAGAATGAAAGAGAACTTGAGCTTCCTCATGGTTAGAAAGAGAGAGAGAGGGGGGAAGGAAGGAAGAGAGAGGAAGAGAGAGAGAGAAATAAAAAGAGAGAGAGATGGAGAAAAAGAGAGGGAAAGGAAGGAAGAGAGAGAGAGAGAGAGAAAGAAAGAGAGAGAGAGAGAGAGCATGAGACAAAGAGAAAGGGAAATGATAGAGGAAAGAAGAACCAGAAAAAATGCAACAGTGATAGAAAGTGAGAAGAAGCCAAAAACTAAAAACTAAAAAAAATGACGATCGACAAAATGCAGAGTTGAAATCTGGGAATTTAATCAAAATAAATAAAAACATTAAAATACTAAAACGCTTCATGTTTTTTTAAGTGTAAAGAATTTGTTTAAAAGGTAGATTAGTTCGTCACTCCTATGTCTGGCAACTTCAGCCATATTATTCCTTTCAGTGATAAAAAAAAATCCCTTCACATTCGAATCAAGCGTAATTCAGATCGATATAATTCAGACGATCTTTTGAATGTAACAATGAGACGAGAGTTTATATATTAGAGATATTTTAAAGCAGTTTATCAGTTGTTGTTGTTGTATATTTTTTTTTTTGCTGTGTTTTTTTTTAACTATTCATAAATCTATATTTTTATTCACCGTAAAATATTTCCGGATATATGTGTTAAAAGTATCCGATCATCTAATAATCTGTGATATTAATACAATGAAACATGGATGAATGTGTTATTATGTTTAAGCCCTGTCATCACCTCAGATAAATAATGGACCAGCCCGTTTTCATTGTGGAAAAAGAAAGGAAAGAAAAGAAGACACTTTATCTAAGGGCGATATGCGGATAGTATTATTATTACGGTGGTGACTCATAGAATCTGCAATCCGTGTTCAAGTCCTTGTCCAAGACATTTTCTTTTTCTCTATACTCTAATGCTCTTGAGAAAAGCAAAAACACATCTCTTCACTCCAAGAGCTATGTAGGTTAGAATATTTCATTTTGCCTAGGTTAAGCAATAATATTTCTAATGGTATATCAAGGTTATTTTTTTGTCATTACATTAGTCATCATCATCATCATGTCGTGCCACTAGCACGGATATCCCTGACCCTCTCTCGCCACTTCTCCCTATCCTTCATCGCCTCTGGCTGGTCTTCAGGGCTACATCCCGTATCCTCACATAGCTGCTGAATGTATGTTCGTGTTGGTCGTCCTGCTTTTGCTTGGCCATATGTGGGGGTCCATAGGAGTACATCACTTATGAGCTCGTGCCTGCTTCTCCAGCAGTGTCCTGCATGTCTGCTTCGTCTAGCTTGGATAGTTTTCGTGATGGGAGGCAGGTGGCCGTATAGTTAGTGTCTTGTGGGGTGTTGCCGCCAGGACCTGTTCAATATTGCTCGCAACTTTCTTGCGTAATTGCCGTCTAGCTTCTTCTCCAGCCGTTTTGTTAGCGTCCATGTAGTGCATCCATTTAGCAGTATCGATACGACAGCTGCCTGGAAGAAAATACGTTTCCTTTTATCGGTTAGGTCTGATTTGCATATGATATGATCGATAGCCTATTGACAGCTGTCCATGATTTCGTTAGCCGTGTGTCGATGTCCTTTTCGGTTGATGCGACGCTACTTCCTAGGTAAGTGAATTTATCTACTAGTTTAAGTGGGGTTCCGTCTAGTGTGGAGATGTCACCTGTTTGATTATAGCACGTATATTCCGTTTTGTATGCATTGATATGGAGGCCTATGCTTACGGCTGCTCGTTCCAGACTATGCAGTAGTGTTTCGGCTTGGTTGGGTGTATTTGCCAGTATCGCTATGTCATCGGCGTAGTCGGCGTCGGTAATTGTTTTTGTTGGGTACCTTCTGCTTCTTTTCTTTGTCAGCTCGAAGCCGTTTTCTCTGATCTTATCAATCGATGTTCTAAGCACGTAATCTTGACAGATGATAAAGAGGTATGGGGCTTGTGTTTCTCCTTGTAGTACTCCTGCTACAATGTCGAATTATTCTGTGTCTCCATCTGGTGAACGTACTTTCACTTTGGTGTTTCTATAGAGAATCGTTATTGCTGCTACGGATTTTTTTTAGGTAGGCCGTATGCTAGTAGGATTTGTTCCATCTTTCTTCTGTGAATGGAATCGAAGGTCTTGGTAAAGTCGACAAATAGTAATGTCGCTTGTATGTTTTTTGCCAGTAACCCTTCAAGGATTCTATGGATGGTCAATATTTGTGAGGTCGTGGATCTATTAGTGAATCACATTAATTCCATACATTTTTTTTGTGTAATTGCTTTTTAGTTCTTTCTTTAGAAAATTACTTGCTGTCAAGTATTCATATCAAATACTAATAATCATATGGCATAAGTAATTGTTTGTTAGAGTGTTTGCCAATGGTAAGGGAGATCGAGGTTCAATCCCAGGTCAAATCATACAAAAGACTCAAAAATGCCACTTGATGCCTCGTAGCTATTTGTGAGTAATTTATTTGTATTAGGAATACTTAAAACCATATAATTGTATTCAAATTATTTGTATTATATCGGAATACTTTATCTTTAGCTGTAAATTAATTGTGTAGAGAATTGTTACTTGAAGCTACTCTGGCCATTGTTCTAGAGGGTAGAGTGTTTACCAATGACCCGGGAGACCGGGGCTCAATCCCTGGTCGAGTCATACCAAAGCCTCAAAAATGCTACTTGATGCCTCCTTGCTTTACACTTGGCATAATAAGGTACGGATCAAGAGTAAGTGGAGTAATCCAGGGAAAGAAGTAGCACCCTTATCTACTTCTCGGTGTCAAGAGAGCAGTCAGGTCGCCCTCGACTCCAGTCGGCCAACTTACTTATGGGTTAAATATTACCTCTACTAGATAGAGGGGAGCTTTGGCATAGATTAACCGAAGAACTTTGAAGAACAAACCAAATCAAACCAAACCAACCTATTCAATAATAGTCATAGGAACTATATAAGAATACTTCGTGCTATTTTGAACAAAATTGCAGTTGTATGATTATTTATCTCCGATCTCGCAAATCATCCAAAGAAGACAAGTGTGAGATGCTGGGTACTACTGGGGAAGAAAAGACAGACTCATAAGCGACATTCTCCAATGAATTCCTTTACATGGACGCACAAGTGTGGGCCAACCATCATCATCATCATCATCATATCGCGCTGGTAGCACGGATATCCCTGACCCTCTCTCGCCACTCCTCCCTATCGTTCATCGCCCTAGGTAGGTCTTCAGGACAACATCCTGTATCCTCACATAGGTGCTGAATGTACGTTCTAGCTGGTCGTCCTGCTTTTGCGCGGCCATGTGTGGGGATCCATAAGAGTACATCTCTTATGAGTTCATCTCTGCTTCTCCAGCAGTGTCCTGCATGTCTGGTTCGTCTAACTTGAATAGTTTTCGTGATAGGGGGCAGGTGGCTGTACAGTTGGTGTCTTGTGGGGTGTTGCTGCCAGGACTTGTTCAGGATTGCACGCAGCATTCTTGTGTAATTGCCATCTAGCTTCTTCTCCAGTCGTTTTGTTAGCGTCCATGTAGTGCATCCATATAGCAGTATCGATGTGACCGCTGCCTGGAAGAAACTGCGTTTCATTTTATCGGTTAGGTCTGATTTCCATATAATCGATAGCCTAGTGAATACTAATATTAATCCGTTTTGTGCGAACACTGGATATCGTCTAGAGCACATTCTAAGTACGTTAGGTAATTGGTACTGATGGCGGAAAAGAGTCAAATTAATCTGTGGTTTCTGCTCGTGTCGTTGATGATGATAATGTTTGCTCGCACTTATATGGTTTCAAGTAACCAATAATAATCCTTAGTAAACCTATAATATAGCGTTTTATTTATTTATCTATTTATTTTAGGTTTCGCGTCAACGAATAAAGAAATGGTTGATGAAGGTTTTCTTGAAAAGACAACAAATATAAGCAGCCTAGAAACTGACAAGTAGCCAAGAAACTGATAACGGAGGGGTTGTCCTCCTGGTATGATGGTTAAAGCGCTGGACTGCGAAATCGTATCAAGCGAGTTCGAACTCCAGTCGCGCAATTACGTTCACTTTCTGACAAATACTCTTGGGAAAGGTAGGAACACCCTTATCCTCCGAGCTCTGGGTTATATTAGTCTCACTGCTGTTCTTCTGGAAGGATGGCGTTGGTATTAGATAACCCACGAAGGTTGATATCCCATTAAAGAAAGAAAGAAAGAAACTGATCACAGAATAGATAAGAAAGGAAAGAAAGAAGTGGAAGAGATAATTAGACATAGATGGTCTGTTTTCTTGAAAGGAAAGACAGAGCAGGAGGAAAAAGGAAAAGAAATTAGGAAGCGAAAGAAACGTAAGAGACAGAGAGATTGGTGGGGCCTTCAATAAGTTTCCAGACATTCTTTGTACAGGCATTTGAAATTGTCAAAGACTCTTAAAATTTCAGTATTTTATTGCTATACATCTTATAAGATGAGTGACCAATTTTTTTTTGATTTCAGGTTCAAATGAACACCTACAGCAGCAATTGGAATACACCCTACTAAAGCCTGATTATCACAGATGGTGAATTTCAAAAATGCAATCTGGATGTGAGGACACTTTAGAAGAACCATATGCAATAGAATTGTGTTTTAAACTTGGTAAAAATGGTAGAGAAACGTATGGAATGCTTCAGATTGCTTTTCGATCATCTTGCATGAATCGAGCATCAGTTCTTGAGTAGTATAAGAGATCCAAGGAAGGCAGGGAATCTGTGAGGGATGATGAGAGGTGTGGGAGGAGTAAGGACGTCAATACACCAGAGTTGATTGGCCAAATGCTTAGGGTTAGGGTTATTATGTTGGGGTTTTAAGGGAGTTCAGCAAGAGATTTCATCGGAAGAGGCCAGCACTCTTCAAATCGGCTCAGTGCCATTTCCATCAGGACAATGCACCAGTCCACAACGCCATCCTTGCCACAGACTATTTGACCAAGATGGGCATCAAGACAGTTCCTCAGCCTTCCTATAGTCCAGACCTTGCTCCCTGTGACTTTTGGTTATTCCCAAAGCTCAGAGGCTGTCGTTATGAGACAACTGAGGAGGTGAAAGGGTCTGTGGCGAAGGTCATTGACACGCTCAAAGAAGAGGACTTTCATTGGGCCTTCCAGAAGATTTTGGAACGGTACAACAAGTGCATTGCAGCCGGAGAAGATTACTTCGAAGGGGACTAGAGTTTCATGCGTGTACTATCAACAAAAGTGCCCATACGAAAAAAGTCTGGAAACTTATTTAATGATCCTCGTATTAAGAGAGAAAGACAGAGAGTAGAGAGAGAGAGAGAGAGAGAGAGAGAGAGAGAGAGAGAGAGAGAGAGGTGGTAGGAATAAGTAAAAGAAAGAAATGAAGACCTTTTCTTAAATACGAAATAAATCTTCTGAATGTGGGGGGAGTATGTAATTTGGTTATTTTAAGTAGATTGCTCTCTAAATTATTCCCATCACAAATACAACACAAAACTTTACAATCGCGCAAAAGAAATGGAATAGAACACAACGAATATTAAATAACGAACAATTTAATATGCATATAATAGAATATGAAAAACAAAATACATGATGTGTAAATGGCCTTTTGGAAAATAAAGTTTGAAGAAGAGAATAAATTTGTTGAAAGATGTGTGTATGTTCATGTTATCAGAGTCCGTAAATAAGTCGTTCTTACTTACACTAAGTTCATAGCGGGTTTTATGATTGTGGCGACATCGTGTCACGTCGATGAAAGAAGTTTGTCGGGTTTTCCTTTTGAATATAATTCTCGGCCATTTGAAAAGAGGTCATGAACTTTAGTTGAGGAAGGAAAGGAATTGGTTGGACATAGTATCGGCTACTGGCTTAGTGGCTTGTGTTCGTCTGTGTCTTCGTTTGTGTGTAAGCTTGTGTCTTGTGTGTATGGCTTCCTAACTCTGTGTTATTTATATCCTACAGGTGGATCAAAGAATCGTCCTAAAATTTTTGCGCGTAGACATTTATTGACCAATCAGATTTGTATTTTACTATTTTAGTTTCGAGCCTAAATATTTTCTGTTAGTTCACTTCCAATCCTAATTTTCTAGAATGTTCTATTCCATGTTTTTAGCTGATTGGTTGAAAAATATAAAAATGTAATTTAAATGCTAATGCGGGTTTGATCCTAAATTTCTAGAATGTTCTTAAGTATGTTTTTATTGCTTATTTTAAGATTAGAAAAATTTGTATCCTATATGAATTTCAACTTTTTTTCAGTTTTCATGAAATTTTCATTATTTATGATGATGAAAATAAAGTAATATTTTGGAATTGGTCTAATTACTTTTATTTATATGTTTATTTAAAATAAATCAATAGCAATTTGTTTACTTGGAATCAAATGGGTTATAAAAAAGTAAGATATAATAATCAGTGAAATAATTTTCACATAGATTATCTCATCTTGTAAGCGAGGTTTTAGAATACGCTTAGATTGTATCTTATGCATGGAGCTGAGACTACCCATCACCAGCCCGAAAAAAAGAGCGATCTCCGTTCTGGAAATCTAGTGAGTGTAGCGTACTTTTTCAGTGTTACACACCCACTTTGACCTGGAGTGGTAGTACCTGTTAGGGTCACATCTATGGATCAAATAGATCTTTTTAAATGTTATTCGTATTCAATAGGAATACTTAAGGTCAAATAATAGGTATTAGGTATGGTTACTTAGAGCAATAATTGTTTGCAAAAGATTATTATTTTTCCCTTTACACTGTTTAGCTGATGGCCTTTCACTAGAGCTTGAGTTACAGCAAGTCTCCTCAAGTCTCCAGGACTCTTCTCAGTATTCTGGCCGTTCTCAATAAAGCTGTCATTTGGATGGTCTCCACTCGGCCGCCAACTTCCAAATCCTCCAGTCCCTTTAATAATCCTTTAGCTGCTGTACCAAAAGCACCAATCACAATTGGTATAATTGTCACCTTCATGTTCCATAGTTTTTTTTATTCTCTAGCAAGGTCGTTGTATTTATCCTTCTTTTCACATTCTTTCAGTTTTATTCTGTGGTCAGCTGGAACAGTAAAGTCTACAATTTTGCAAATTTTCTTTTTTGTTATTGATTATTAGAAGATCTGGTCTTCTGGCCGAGATCAGGTGATCTGTCTTTACGTCAAAGTCCTATAGGAGTTTATGTATGTCATTTTCTAGGACAGGTGCTAGGTTGTGCCTATACCATTTACTCGTATGGTCAAATTTAAATTTCTTGCACATCTCCTAGTGGATTACCTTACCATCTAGTCGTGTCAAGTCTTATACTCCTTCTGTACTAATTTTCTGCATTCACTTATTATGTGATTGATGGTTTCGTCTCTGTCACCACATAGCCTACATTAGCCAGATTATTATTTACTCCTTTAGAGTTTTTCACATCAATGCTGTCGTTTGGATAGTCTCTACTCGTCCGTCAACTTCCAAGTCCTCCAAGCTTTTTAATTATCCTTTAGTTATTGTGCCTAACGCACTAATCACAATTGGCACAATCGTTACTTTCATGTTCCACAGCTTTTTCAATTCTGTAGCAAGGTCGAGGTACTTATCCTTCTTTTTACTTTCCTTCAGGTTTATTCTGTGGTCCGCCGGGACAGCAAAATCTACAATTTTGCAGATACTCTTTTTTTTTATTATTATGAGGTCTGGTCTTCTGGCCGGGATTAGGTGATCTGTTTGTATGTTAAAGTCCCATAGGAGTTTATGCGAGTCATTTCTAGGACAGGTGCCGGGTTGTGCATATACCATTTGTTTGTATGGTCGAATTGAAATTTCCTGCACATTTCCCAGTGGATCACCCTGCAGACCCACTCGTGTCTCGCCTTATACTCTTTCTGCACTAGTTTGCTGCATTCGCTTATTATGTGATTGATCGTTTCGTCTCTGTCACTTCATAGCCTACATTTACTGTTTTGTTGCGTCTTATTTATTCTCGCTTTGATATGATTGGTTCTTATGCCGTTGTCCTGTGTTGCTATTAGGAGCGATTCCGTTTCTCTCTTAAAGTTTCCTTATATTAGCCAGGTCCAGGTTTTCTGGTGTGAGATGTTGTTTATTAGACGTTTAAAGCGGCCATAGAGTTGTTTTCCCTCCCATTTTTGCTTCGTAGTCGTTGTCATTCTTTCGTTTATCGTGTTGTCGGTATCGTTTCTGATGGTTGTAATCAGTTCTCTTTCGTGTTTTTCTATGTAGTCTTCGTGCCATTGTATCGATGCGTCAACGGTGTCTTCGATGCTTCCTCTTCCTCACTCTTTTCTAGAAATATATTGTCTGTCAACGTTGTCTCTGGAGTGTAATGCTTTATGCATGGTCATTAGTTTTCTTGTTCTTTGGTCCATTTGTTTAAGTTCCTCTCGGGTCTACTTGAGAAAGGATCCCGAATATCTGACTAGGGGCACAGCCCAAGTATTTATTCCTTTGATGAGGTTTCGTCTCGAGTAGTTTTCTCGTTCTCTTGAGATATTCTTTTCGGATCGTGTCTTTCATTTGCACTTGTTTGATGGTGTCAGCCTCTAAGATCCCTAAATATTTGTAGGTTTCATTTTCTTCGAGCGTTCTAATTTTGTCGTGATTTTGTAGTTCCATTCCGTCAGTCATTTGTCGTTTGCCACTTTTCATGACGAGCATGGCACATTTTTCTATGCCAAATTCCATTCCTATATCCTGACTGTATATTCTAACGGCGTGTATGGGAATTTCCACTTCTTTTTCATTTTTAGCAAATAATTTAATGTCATCCATGTACATTAGGTGGTTGATCTTCTCTTGCGATCTGCTGAGTTTGTATCCGGCTGTCCATTTTCTGAGTATGTTGTTCAGTGGCATCATGGCTATTATGAATAGTAAGGGCGATTGTGCATCTCCTTGGAAAATGCCTCTTTGGATCTTTGTTTCAGCTAAGCTTCTTCCTCCTGCTGTCAGCTTCACTCTCCAGGTTTTCATTGTCTGCTCGATGAAGTTTATGACTTCATATTATTATTATTATTATTATTATTATTATTATTATTATTATCATAAGTTACTTCTAACCATGTAAATGAGTGTGAGCAAATTACTATTATTAAACAGAAATAATTACTTAAAATTATTACTTTTTGATAGGAATATTTTATATATAACTGTATAAAAATGATTCTTCAGAAACAACAGCTCAAAATGTAAATATAAACATTCAATGAATGCAATTCCCTAACTTCTAAGCATAAAATAACTCTAGACGGCTTGACAGGGCGTTAAAACCAATCGATTAATTTACAAAAAATAATAATAATAGCTTGTGGGAAATTAGGTTTATCAGTCTTGCTTGTACTTTTCAAAATTTTCACATAAATTCACGAGGAAAATTTTCTTTATATTAAGATATTCTTTTAATATGACATTTTCCTTTTAAATTTATTAAAACCTTTTCGTTTTGGTCGATTTGGTTTGGCAACAGCAATGATACTATTTAATCCATTTCTTGGAAGATAATGCGGTTCATACATTTCCCAAAGATATTAGCCCGAAAGTGAACGTCATAGAGTTATTGGGGATCGAACTCGCTTTGTAAGTCACAGTCCAGCGTACTAGCCACTTCACCAAAAGGACTACCTCCCGAACGTTTTTGTATCAAGATAACCAGAAGAGCAGACAAACTTAAAGAATATAATGTTTAGATATATAAATAAAACTTTTCATATCTCAGATGTCGAAAATCTATTTTTATGTTCCTTGTCATCCATACCAAAATTTATTTGTGTACTATGATAGTACACGAACTCATTCAATGGTGTCACGTATAAAGTTTGGTTTAAAAATCGACTAACAACATAACATCTTCGTTGGAGTGTGCTTAGTTTTAATCACCAGCATATTCATTACCAAGTGGGTAGAATTTTCGGCAATGGACCGGTAGACTGGGCATCAATCCCAGCTTGAGTCATACCTTGAACTCAAAAAATGGTACCTGATTCCTCGTTGCTTAACACTTAGCATTATAAGGTACGTTAAGTGGAGCAATCAAGAGAAAGGAGTGGCACCCTCCCCAACACCTTGGTGTAGTAGTTATGGAAAGAGAGCCTTCGGGTAACTCTCGACTATGATCGCCAAATTTACTTACTTACGAGGATCATTGAATAAGTTTCCAGGCTTTTTGCGTATGGGCGCTTTTATTGATAGTACACACATGATACTCTAGTCCCCTTCCAATTAATATCCTCCGGCTGCAATGCACTTGTTGTACCGTTCCAACAATTTCTGGAAGGCTCCATGGAAGTCAATGACCTTCGTCACAGTCTCTTTCATCTCCTCAATTGTCTCATAACGACAGCCTCTGAGCTTAGGGAATAACCAAAAGTCACAGGGAGCAAGGTCTGGACTATAGGGAGGTTGAGGAACTGTCTTGATGTCCGTCTTGGTCAAATAGTCAGTGAGAAGGATGGAGTTGTGGACTGGTGTATTGTGTTGGTGGAAATGCCACTGACCCGATTTGAAGAGTGCTGGCATCTTTCGACGGAATCAACTCTGGTGTATTGACTTCCTTACTCCTCCCACACCTCTCACCATCCCTCACAGATTCCTTGCCTTCCTTGAATCTCTTATGCCACTCAAAAACTGATGCTCGATTCATGCAAGATGCTCCAAAACAGTCAGAAGCATTCGATACGTTCCTGCGGGATTTTTTCCAAGTTTAAAACAGGATTTTATGGCATATCGTTCTTCTAAAGTGTCAGATTGCATTTTTGAAATTCACCAGCTGTGATAATCAGGCTTTAGTAGGGTGTATTCTAAATGCTGCTGTAGCTGTTCATTTGAACATGAAATCATAAAAATTGGTCAGTCATCTCACAAGATGTATAGCAATAATATACTGAAATTTCAAGAGTCTACAACAATTTTAAATGCCTGTACAAAAAAAAGTCTGGAAACATATTGAAGGCTCCACGTACATATTTGTATTTGTTGGTTAAAGGATTTCAATCCAGCAGTGATTTGAAATGATTTATATTTAGTTCAGTTCAAGTATATGGCTGCACCACTTTTACTCAAACGAAACACCGGGAAATACTTGATGGGAACTATGCTAGGATGCTATGTACTGTTTTGAACAAATTCTGGAACCAGCATCTTTTCAAACAGCCCCTTACTTCCCATCTCAAAAACCATATAAGTATGACGAACAAGATATGGAGGGCGCTGCTTGTAAAAGTAGTTATTTACTAAGCTTTTTCTTTAGATGAGGCACAAGGCCGAATGAATGAGGCACCCATTGAGACTCGAACACTTTCTTGCAGATTTGCTTGTCAAGTTTGCTAACCATTACACAACACGAGGCGTCAATTGCTGGCGAAAGTAAAGGTGAACTCACGAGGGACATTCTCCAATGTTCTCTTGGACATGGACCCATAATGAAGAATAAGAATTTACATTTCTTATCACTGAGCTGACACTGATGCTGTCTAGAGGACTTACCTGGACTGATGCAGTGTGGGGACGGATGGCGAGACGGTTAAGAGAATACGTGCTATCTGCTCGCCTTGATGATGATAATGATGATGCATATTTGAATGTTTGGTTACAAGTTTTCTACTTATTTTCTTTGGACGATCTATCTATCTATGTATCTATCTATCTATCTCCGTCTCTAATCATACCTATCTATCTATCTAGCTCAGTTTCTCTTCATCTCTCTCTCTCTCTCTCTCTCTCTCTCTCTCTCTCTCTCTCTCTCTCTTTCTAGAGCAAATCAGTAAAACGTTTTCCGTTTTCAAATACCAGATTATATCATTTCTACTCTAAAATTTCTTGTCTAAAATGATGGTAACGGATATTATAAGATATTTTTTATAACTGAATTCTGTAAATAAGTAGGCCCCAAATATTTATATATAATTTTTTTTCCGTTAAACCAAAGATACCAGACTTTATCATTTCCTGTTGAAAACTCTACAATCAAAGCGGATGTTATTAGGAATTACTTGTTATTAATATTAAAAGATACTTATCTGTATGTGCTTCTGTTATCTACAAAAATTACCCTTAATACTATAGTATTAAGGGTAATTTTTGTAGATAACTTCATAAATTGAATTTAAATGTGAGATAACAAAAGACTTGTAAAATCTAGAAATAAAGTGTGTACAGAAAGTGTTAAATCTTGGAAACGAGCTTCCATATCTGTTATATATTTAAAAACATTTTTTAAAGAATTATTAACTAAATCTTGTTAATAAATAAATGTTGTTTCAAAGAAATAGGGAAGAGGCAAGAAAAGATACTAATCGCCATTGTTCAATATAAGAAGGGAGATCTTCTCACCATCAACTTGAGGAGAAAAAATTATTGTGCTTCGCCCGAAAATATAACAATTTATAATCGTATTAATCCTGATAAGTATTTGATATCAATAACTTTCATTCACAGGAAAGTTTGATAGATTAATATGATGTTAGCTCGCACTGATAACACATAAAGTCACGTTCCTTATACAAAACGTCTTAGCAAATGTATCAGAATATCATGGAATTGAAGCAATTCTTCTTTGAAATCGTTCGCTCTCTCTCGCTCTCTCTCTCTCTCTCTCTCTCTCTCTCTCTCTCTTGCTATTTACTTTCCTATCTCAGACCATTCACATCTATCTATCTATCTATCTATCTATCTATCTTTCTTCAATCTTTTCTTTTTCTATTCCAGTGAAGCAGACAATATACTTCTATTTCTTTCTTTCTTTCTTTCTTTCTTTCTTTCTTTCTTTTATCAATCGATTTCATTTCTTTCTTTCTTTCTTTCTTTCTTTCTTTCTTTTATCTATCGATTTCATTTCTTTCTTTCCTTCTTTCTTTCTTTCTTTTATCTATCGATTTCATTTCTTTCTTTCTTTCTTTTATCTATCGATTACATTTCTTCCTTTCTTTTTTTCTTTCTTTCTTTCTTTAATCTATCGATTACATTTCTTCCTATCTTTCTTTTATCAATCGATTTCATTTCATTTCATTTCTTTCTTTCTTTCTTTCTTTCTTTCTTTCTTATTGCATTCCTTTTCTTTCTGTTGTATATCATATTCTTTTACTTTCTTTTCTTTCCTCGTAATCAAAATGGATTGGTTGAGGTGGTAGCAGAGAATTAACATTCCAACACATTCATTAACTTTTATAACAGACAATTAGATGATCGGATAAATTTAACCAATATATCCAAAAAGAACACAAAAATATTTAACGTTTAAAAATAGACTTTTGAAAAGTTTTAAATGTGACAAAATGCAATTAAAATATCTTGAAAATATAAAATCTTGTCTCATTGTTACATTCAAAAGATTACAAAGCGTTTATCAGACTTTTATAGGTTTGATTTGGTTTTATGGCATATCAATCATGACTGGTTATTTAATGTGAAATCCTGTTTTTACATATATATTAAATATATGATTTGTAAACACATATTGTCAATACAACCCGTTAAATGATCAGTTTTATATCTAACAATTCAATTTAGCAAAAGTTATTTGTTTGCTCTTTGTTTAAATAACAAACAGTTTTATTTGACCTATAGATAGGACCCTATCAGATGCTAGCACTCCAGGTCAGAGTGGACCCGGGAGTAAGGACATTCCCCAAAACTTCAGTATCACAGGAGCCTCACCATCAGATTGCTTAGTGTCATATCCAGGACACCTATTAGATGCCGCTGGTGTATTCTACACCCCCATCCGTCAGGAATGAGACTTTTATAGATGGCCAAACGGTTTGTTTTAAAGCTATGTTCCTTTATTGGACAGGAAGAAAGGGTTTAATTTTTTAAATTAAAGTTTGTTCCTTCGGGAAAAAAAAACATTGGGATATTTTTTTTGGTTTAGTGGCATATCAAGCTCCTTGTATTATTTAATGCCGAAACAATCCTTGAAAAAGTATTGAAATGTTGCTATATAACTACAGCTGGGGAAGATAAGGACCTTTTTTGTCTATCCTTCCATGATGTAAAAAGTATATATAAAACCTTTTCACTTCCTTTAAGTCTTAAGCGAAAAACACAAGCACAAAAATCATTTAAAATTCATTCGCTATGTTTTTTCAAATTATAAGATGGGAAAGAACAAAGAGTTAATTTTTTTTTGGCATATCCTCCATGTCATGAGATTGTATTTTCCTGTCAAACGAGGGTGTAAAATCGTGTCACCAAATTTCCGCCTTGGGTATGGTCCAAAAGTCTGTTTCTAAGGATTAATGTAACTCACAGTAGGTAAACAGAATGGTGCCCAAGAAATAATCAGCATAATTGGAAAAAATAGGATGATGAAGAGGTGGAGTTAACTGGTAATTATTTACGGTACAAAAAATGTATTTTCACAATCATTTTAATCTGGTAAACTCTTCATTTTCAAAATCAAATCTTTTTGACCAATAGGGTGAAAAATGGTCCCGGCCTCTGTAAGCTAGAGTGGACTTGGTAGTCATGACGATGAAGAGGTGATTCCGCATTACCCATAATATCAGAAGTTGAGTTTAATCACTGGATTCAGTTTATTGTCCTACTCAGGACACCCCTTTTAGGGGGGGTACCAATTTGTAAAGGATGTAAGCAAGACATTCTAGGTCCGACATAATTGAACTAATAGGGAGGGTAACAGATGATTCAAAATGTCGATGAAATGGGGCCCAAGAAATTAAATGTGTAATAGAAGGTGGATAGATAAGTGGAGTTTGAGGGTAAGATAGGAGGGGGAAAAGGACTATCAAAGTCATCATAGATGGAATAGAGAAATATCTTCGTGCAGCAGTGGACGTTAAATGGTTGCTGCTCATAACAGTATCCTCATCTAAGACAAAAGAGAAATTTAACATCTATATAACCGAATGTCAAAATAAGTCTACATAGTTAGTTTCTTTGTTTTAATAACATATCAACCTAAACCCATCCTAAAAAAAAAGGAACAGCTATGATACTACTTAACTCATAGCTGGCAGGATAATGGAGGTTCCTACCTTTCCCACGGGCATTAGTCCGAAAGTAAACGTTCCTGCATGACTTCAAAACTGCAGTCCAGCACTTAACCCATTA
Source organism: Sepioteuthis lessoniana (assembly GCA_963585895.1). Taxonomy (NCBI): domain Eukaryota; kingdom Metazoa; phylum Mollusca; class Cephalopoda; order Myopsida; family Loliginidae; genus Sepioteuthis; species Sepioteuthis lessoniana. The sequence goes on from OY757938.1 coordinate 39,400,971, forward strand.
CTCCGCGGTGACTCCCCCATGTGAGCCAAACGTTGAGCAGTCTTTTGATATGTTGACATACATGTGACCAAAATAGTTTCAGCCATAAGAGATATACACTGTGATTAGTAGTATCGGCCTAGGTTGTGCGCGTACAACGTAGTCTTGTTATAGATTTCGAACTGGGTCATATCGTTAACGAAGCAATGAAAATCATTTGTCATACGAAAAGTGAAAATGGGAGTAGCACTTGGAGAGTATCAGGTGAGCTCGTCATCTCACAGTTCAGTGTGCTCATCACCTTCACGACCTCAGAAAACATGAGAAGATACCGAGTTGTGCTGCACGTCAGTGCAGCACAACTCGGTATCAAAATATTGCAAAACATTCGATTCACACCAGTAAAGAGGGCGTAATTGCTAAAGTGCTGTATTACGGCCTTGAAGTAAATGAGTTCGAACTGTAGTCACGCTTTTACGATCACATTTTCTCCCAAACCCTTAGGAAAGGCATTAAACCTCTTATCTTCTCAGCTTTCTCGGAAATTATAACACTTCTGTTCTTCTACAAGAATGGCTTTGATATTAAATAACCACAAAGGTTGATAGGCTCTTAAACAAATAAAACTCTGGAGATCGAACCAACAACCACAGAATGCAGAGCCGAAACTCTACCACTGAGCCATTTACCCACATGGCACACAAGTGACGCCAAATCAACTAGTCATGATAATTGCGCGGCCAATTAACCTGAATGTATCTTGCAAGTAACATCCGTACACTTTACAGAGGACACAGTCACCACCAGGGCCACGTCTTCCCAGAAGAATTAAAAATACGCATCCGTGTAATTATTATAACCTCAAGGGCAAGGATATAGATGTACATTTTTCTTTTTTATGTTGAGGAATTATATTTTGAATTGAATTACCATGACCAGAAAATCCGGTGAACACTTGCGAGCGAAATACGGACACACTGAACAGCTGTTTCAACCTTATTAGGTCCCAAAAGCAGGGTATACC
>OY757938.1:39402173-39597173 GCA_963585895.1 Sepioteuthis lessoniana
GGGTCTCACAGAAACTAAGAGTAGACGAAGATGATATGAAAAAAAAAAAATGATGGAAAATATCATGCAAAAAGAGAAAGTCTGACATGTGGTCACAGAAAAATACCACCGTTTTTATTCCTGTGTTTCAACCTCTCTCCAGACCATTCTCAAATCAGGAAGACCTGAAGTGATATTTTGAAGTCGATAAGACAATTGCTAAATCGTAAGCCGACACCAATGGGTCTCACGTACCCAGAAATTTGGTTCCTTTCTCGTTGTGTGTCAGTTATTAGCTTACGGACCCCTTTTAAAAATTCTCAAACTCCCGTATGTCACACTTTCTCGCTTTTATCCTGAGGTTTCTTTAGGTTAATCGTTTGTGGTCGGTCACTCAGTTGGCACGAAGTTCACTGGTGGTGAGAAGGTGGCAATCATGACTGATCATCAGCTGATTATGGATGACCTTGAACACGTGTAAAAAAAATAGTTAATGTTCGTGTCTAAGAACACAAGCACAGCTGAGTAATTATGGATGATTAGTTAAACGGGCAAAAACATGCTGGGATTAAAAATCAGCTGACTTATGTTAATTCATCACCAAGCATCGTCACGGTTAAACGTTGATAAGGTCAATCTGATGAGATTTTTCATTTTTGTTCCATCTTCTACAGTTTGTGAAGTGATTGGTCGACAGGCATAAGAAGGTCAAGCTCAGGTCATGGTACGGGTTATGAGTAGGTGCAAATCATTTTGTTTGGTTTGGTTTCTATGGTCCATGGTATGTCAACCTTCGTGGGTCATTTAAAGCCAAAGCCATCCTTGTAAAAAAGAACAGCAGTGATACTATTTAAACCATGTCTCTTAGGCTGGTTGGTTGGTTGTTTCGGTTTAGCATATAACGCTTGTAGATTATTTAACGCCAAATCTTGTATATATATATATATATATATATATACGTATATATATATATATATATATATATTTGATTGAACATTTCAGGCAGTTTTTGTCTAAAACTTTTTGTTAATCCCTTCGAGTCACCGCATCGATTTTATGATATCCGGCGAGAATTGGTTAATAAACTTTCCACAATTCCTTATTCCCCAAGTACTTTCTGCCCAATCGTGGGCCATCATCGGGGGTATTTTAAAAGGGGTGTAACTTTTGTATGTACATTATTATTTTATAAGAACAGGCGTTTATACTGGTGTATTGTGTTGCGCTTATTTAAAAAAAAATGTTCCTATAAATAGCATCAGTAGCGTAAAACATTTTAGTACATTAGCACTGGATTCAAAATTAAAAGTATTAGGAAAATAATTAATCATGGAAGGTTTAATAACCAGTTCCCACCGGATATCATAAAATCGATACAGCAACTCGAAAGGATTGACAAAAAATTTCTATAATGTTTAATCAATATGTATCAATGAAGAAATGCTGCCTGTATATATATACTAGGTATGATTTTTAAACGATTGGTAATATTTTAAACTAGCTAGAATTAATTTGTTTACACAATAAAAAATGGTTTCAAGTATTGCTATTTAACATCAATCGTTTTATTTGCACACATTTAAATAGTTTCAAGGATTGCTATCAAACAATAACAATTGAATTTATCATATGACATTTGTTTGCGCGCAGTTAAATTGTAAACACTTCTTTTTGATCCATAGATACGACCCTAACATGTATTACCTCTGCTGATCAGAGTAAACCTGGGAGTAATGGCAATGAAGAGTCACTCCCTATTCGCTAAAGCTCGTAGAATGAAGCCTTACAATCAAATGGTTTACTGTCTTATCTTAGACACTTGTTGAGGTTGTCTTAAAGCTCTGCAGAGATGCAGCTGATAGCTGGGGAATATGGGGGTTCATACATTTCCCTGGCTTATTATCTGAAATTGAATCTTATAGCACAAACAGAGTTCGAACTCGCTTAAATTGAGGCCGCAATCCAACACTTTAGCCATTACACAACCGAGACTCCTACCAAAGGATTTGGGGATTGGCAAATGGCCGGTAATGATGAATTACATTCTGGTCGACCATCCTCTTTACGAACTGCAGAAGATGTCACAGAAATGAGTAATCTCCTTAGATAAGATTAAGGTCTGACTGTGAGGATTATTTGTGATGGATTAATAATAGTCAACTGATATTTAATCAAGGCTGCCAACATGAAAAATTAAAAGAATAGACAGACTCATTGAGAACGAGCTTTTGTTCTAAATAATGTATTGTACCTTCTATTTTATACCTTATTTGCACACATGGCTTGAAGAGTTTGTTTTTTTAATTTCTTCCTGATTTACAAGAGTTCAACACATTCAATTTACCTTTCATAATCTCTAATTCTCTGGCCCAGTCGGCTGGGGCTGTAGAATACACTGATTGCATCTCTGAAAAGAGGTATGACCCACTCCAACAAGTGTCCTGGATATGACATTAAACAATCAGATGGTGAGGTTACATCATTTCTGGGGCTTTGTAGAATGCAGAGTACCCCTTCATTGCCATCGCTCCCTGGTCCACTATGACCCGTAGAGGTAGCACCTGATAGAGTCCTATCAATGGGTCGAATAAAACTTAACTGTGTTTTCGGGAGTTGATTGTTTTTGCATTTAAACTGCGTAATTATGCTGAAATGAATTGTTTAAAATTGAACTGTTTTGGCATTTAAACTGCGTATCTATGCTAGACTGAATTGTTCGAAATAGAACTGTTTTAACATCTAAACTGCGTACTTATAGTAAATTGAATTATCTTAGACCTGTTTGAGTAAACTGAATGAATTGAAATAGAAATGTTTCGACAATTAAACTCTGTTCTAATAATTGTTTGAAATAGAACTGTTTATTTGTATAAAATAGATTTGGCATTAAATAGCATAAAAAGGCTGATATGCCATAAAAACCAACCAACCAACCAACCAACCAACTCTAATTCTGTTTTATATTTCTTTTATCTATTTATCTTCTTATTTTTATACTAAATATCATACATATACTTTCCATTTAATATTCTCTTTTAAGGAATTACATATTTCAATGTAGTTGTTCTCCTTGATTGATTGATTCATTCATTCATTTTAACGGCACGTCAATGCGTCTTGGGTTATTTCATGTATGCTTATATTTACATTTTTCATGTAGATGTTTCTTAAAAATTGTTCTTTTTTTAGCTCATGGTTCAATTGAATATGAACAATTTTTAAACAGATCTATTCGACCAATGTATGGGGCCCTAACAGGTACCAGCTCTCCAGACCAGAGTGGACCTGGGATTAATGGCAACAGAAGAGTACTCCACAGTCCCTAGATTTTTAGAATTAAAGCCTCATCATCAGATACAATTTTGTTTCATACTCAGGACACAACTTTGGGTGGTTACAGTGAGTGGGTTCTTAGCCTCACCAACACGGCTATTGCTATCATTAAAGATAAAGTCTCTTCAATTTTTTTCCCGATTCTAGTTTATTTGTAAACGATGTCATTTTCATGAAGTTATAATTCTTCTCCTGATTGCCAATTCAAACTATTTATTTTTCAAATTTTCTTCAGAACTATGTCAAGTGCTCCAACAATGATGAGTACATCTAGTTAAAACTGAAGTACCATCAAAGAAGAATCAAACTCTTTAACAATGTCACTCATTAAGTAACTTATTCCATCATAAAAAAAAAACTAACACTGGTTACTATGAGAAAGAGCTTTTGTGATTATTGCCTGTTTCCAAAGGTTGAATGAAATGTCATTAAAAACGTTCGATTTTTACAAACGTAGAAATCTCTGACATTCGTACGTCTTGTAAACACTTGAAATGACTTTGTCTTTAGAGTCTTTAAATGAATGCTTCCTGATGATCGAAACTTACCATTTAACTTTTATTGCACAAAGCCTGCAACAATCAATAAAATGAGAGCTGCAATTGAAAGAAAATGCACCTAAATAGCAATTGAAACGATTTTTGAAGTTTGCAATTCTACCTGTTCGCTAATTAGCGAACAGGTAGAATTGCAAACTTCATAAACGGTCATTAGAATGGTCATCAGTTTGAATAAAAGCAATATCGGATTCTACGTGGCTTTATGGCTAATGTTCTTGTCAGCAGCCATGAAGTAAGCGAGTTCGAACTCAAGTCTCGCTATTATCCTATAATCTCCATATCCCTGCCAGCTATGGCTGGTAGGGATATGTGGAGTATAACATGATAGTACCATATGTTATATAGTATCACTACTGTTACATAGTATCACTACTGTTACATGGTATCATTCATCGTATCATATAGTGTCATACATAGTATACATTGTATCATATATAATATACACAGTATCATGCATAGCATCATACATAGTAACATACTGTTACATAGTATCACTACTGGTACATAGTATCACTACATAATAGTATAATATGTTACATAGTATCATTACTGTTCTTCAACAAGAATGGTCTTAACATAAAAATAATCCTCGAAGGTTGATATACCATTAAACGAAGAAACAACCACTATAACGCACTAATGTTTTAATTCTGTCTCATGTGCCAGGACCAGAATGATCATGAATTCGAACACCTGCAATACCTCAAAATATCCTATACTTATTTTCTTTAACTTAGCTTATAAAACTCAAGTCTATCTTAATAAGGATTATATTTATAAAAGATAAATTTCTGTATACATTATTGAAACCTTACGTGTATATAGAGAACAGAAAAGAATAGACAGAGAAACAGAGGGAGAGGCAAATTTTGTTAATAGAAATCTTTCACTTCCCTTTTTACTTTTCTCTTTATCTCTCTCCCTCATATATATATATATATATATATATATATATATATATGAGGGAGAGAGATAAAGAGAAAAGTAAAAAGGGAAGTGAAAGATTTCTATTAACAAAATTTGTTAATATATATATATATATATATATATATATATATATATATATATTTCTTTTAATAAAATATCGGATGCACTTCCAAAAACACTGAAAATACTGCTCTGCAATATCATAAGGCTATTATAATATATCTTCTAATAAATGAAAATCTTTCGTGAAATTAAAATATAGCGTCATTTTTTTTACCAAAATTTATACGTCAATTATTTCGTAGTCCCAGACAATTAACCATAATGGTCTCCTATTTAATACAGTACAGCAATGTATCTTTACAGTCAGGTAAACACTTCATTAAGTCAACCAGATCCATTTGACTAATGGCTAAGACACTAACTGAAGCCCGCACTCCAAATGAGTGAGGATTTAGGAGTAGTGATAAGAAATTAGAGGGTCCAAACTATCCAAAACTCCAAAACTGGAGTCTCACTGCCAAATGCTGGTCAGTGTCATACTGAAGACACATACTGAAGACACATACTGAAGACACATATTTCACTCGAAGTCAACAAGGAATATCGCCGGTGTATTTTAATAAGAAATTTTAAATAATTTTTTTATTTGAAATAGCAAATCTTGACATCTTTGGATGTGAAGAAAACTATTTTTTTTAAATAAAAATAGATTGGGTATTCACATAGATACAGTTAAAATTAAACTTATAAATAAAAGTGTTTTAAATTAAAATGATCTACGCACAGAAAAGCAGAGCAATATAACAATTAAAGATAATATATATATATATATATATATATATATATATTAAAAAATATATATATATATATATATATATATTATCTTTAATTGTTATATTGCTCAGCTTTTCTGTGCGTAGATCATTTTAATTTAAAACACTTTTATTTATAAGTTTAATTTTAACTGTATCTATGTGAATACCCAATCTATTTTTATTTAAAATATATATATATATATATATATATATATATATATATATATATATATATATATATATATATATATATATATATATATCACATTGGCAATCGCTATGATGGTTAGAATGATGACCAATGATCTGAGAGACCAGGGCTCAATCCTTGGTCGATTTATACAATAAACTAAAAATATGGTACTTAACACTCAGCATTGTAAGGATTGGATCAAGTGTAAGTGAAGTAATCCAGGGAAAGAAGTTGCGCCCTCCTTCTCGGTGTAGTTGTAATTTACTAAGCTTTTTGTCAAGATGCGGCACGTGGCCGTATTAACAGACGATCCAATGAGACTAGAACTCAGTCTCCTCCGTGTAGTAGCAATTGAAAAAGAAAGCCTTTGGGTCACCCTCGACTAAAATTGGCCAACTCACTTATATATATGTAATCCTGGACAAAACTGTTTGCTTATAATACGAGGATCATTGAATAAGTTTCCAGACTTTTTTCGTAGGGGCACTTTTATTGATAGTACACACATGATACTCTAGTCCCCTTCCAAGTAATTTCCTCCGGCTGCAATGCACTTGTTGTACCGTTCCAACAACTTCTAGAAGACCCCATGGAAGTCCTCTTGTGTAAGCGTGTCAATGACCTTCGTCACAGCCTCTTTCATCTCATCAATTATTTCATAACGACAGCCTCTGAGCTTAGGGAATAACCAAAACTCACAGGGAGCAAGGTCTGGACTGTAGGGAGGGTGAGGAACTGTCTTGATGCCCATCTTGCTCAAATAGTCTGTGACAAGGATGGAGTTGTGGACTGGTGCATTGTCCTGGTGGAAATGCCACTGAGCCGATTTGAAGAGTGCTGACCTCTTCCCAAGAAATCTCTTCCTGAACTCCCTTAAAACCTCAACATAATAACCCTAACCCAAACCCTAAGCCTTTGGCCAATCACCTCCGGTGTATTGACTTCCTTACTCCTCCCACACCTCTCATCTTCCTTCACAGACTCCCTGCCTTCCTTGAATCTCTTATGCCACTCAAAAACTGATGCACGATTCATGCAAGATGCCCCAAAAGCAGTCTGAAGCATTCCATTCGTTTCTGTGACAGAATTTTATTGCATATCGTTCTTCTAAACTGTCTTCCCGTCGAGATTGCATTTTTGAAATTCACCAGCTGTGATAATCAGGGTTTAGTAGGGTGTATTCCAATTGCTGCTGTAGCTGTTCATTTGAACGTTAAATCATAAAAATTGGTCAGTCATCTCATAACATGTATAGCAATAACATAGTGCATTTTCAAGAGTCTACGACAATTTCAAATGCCTGTATAAAAAAATCTGGTAAATTATTGAAGGCATCACGTATATCTATAATGCTCTTATGAATTGTTAATTACTCTGGGCTCTTTAACCTTAGATTGGCAATCGGTCTAGAATAGGGAAAGTTCTGAATTTAAACCTGCTAAACTCCACTTAAAAAGAAATTGACCTTGTGTCACATCCCTCACCTGTAGAGGGGTTATATATATATATATATAACAAAAAAATGACAGGGGCTTATATAATCTTCACATGTTTATTCTTTTTTGGTTGAAAAAAAAAAACTGAAAAAAATAAGAATAATCAGTGAAAATTGAAAATAGGAACCCTTTTTCTTCTTGTGACCCCAGACTTTGAAAACCAAGACTCAATCGATAATCGATCTGTGTTCAAAAGACCATCGCAATTTTACAAACTACAACAATAACAAACAAGGGAGAAAAAAAAACGAAAGAAAACTAAACAAAAAACACCATAGTACACGATAGAAGCGAACACATCTGAAAATGGTGATTGACATACACAATGGCTGAGATCTTCTTCCTCTTTTGCTCGCTGGCCGACGCCCACCTCCCAACAATTTCTCATCAATAACAGCCGAGGAAAACAAGAGAGACGCTCAACAGAAATAAGCGGCAGCCATTAATGCGATGGAACTGCGCAGGACAGATGAGTAAAACGAAAAACTAGAAAAAAAAAAGAAAAGAAAAGAAAAGAAAAAATAGGGAAGAAAGAAACAGCTCTGCCAAATTGCTTCCTTTGTGGCATTTTCCTGAGCCGCCATGTTTGTGGTCCGTCTCTGGCATCTCACGCGACAGCCTAATGGCCTCAGTACGCATGCGTTCAAGTCACGTGAGGACGCAAATGGTACACTGCGCGGTAAATGTCGGACTGGTGCGGTTTCACGCGAGCGGCTCTGCCCAAAAGACGTTTATTTTAAGAACTTTAAGGACGCATACGCCCATTGTATCCAATATGTATATACCCAACCTCTCCACCATCAACTGGACGTCACACAAGGTGACATTTTAAGCTGAGTGAAGCTGGTTTGAATAATGTGTTTTCCTTCTAGTTTACTTTCTGCTAACCAAGACTAGTGAATCCAATATCCCTTATGTCCATTGTATGAAGCTGTCTATATCCAGTAAAAATCGAACGCTGCTCGCCCGACCTAGATCGTTGGCCATTACACCACGCAAAGCGCTCCCCTCAATTTAGCACAAGATCGCAAGTATTGAACACTTTGTGAGGATTAAACTCACAACTAGTATGTATTGACCCATCCCTCTCCAGTTCGGGCAGTTTTCAAGGAGGATAAAGTTGGTACACATTTATTTTTCTTCTAGATTGGTTACCTAATCAAGGTTTTGAAAAACCGTCAGTCCTCGTACATTTGTGGGTGGGCAGAGGAAGTCGTGCCTTTCGCCAGAGCATTAGCTCCATATTAAATGCTAACATTCTCGTCTAGTGATTGAACTCGGGTCGCTGAGTGGGTGTCCTCATGGTGTAATGGTTAAAGCCCTCGATTGCGGAATCGTAGTAAGCTAACTCGTGTTACGTTATTATGTTCATTTTCGGATTAATACCCTTGGGGAAGGTACGAACCCCGTTAACCTCCCAACTGTTGTTTTAGAAGAATGACCTTGGCATTAAATAACCCAAGAAGGCTGATATGCAATTAAAAACCACCAAACCAACATGGAGTCGCCGATCTCAGTTCATACGACATTAATCGTTGCGCTTAGCGCGCCACTAAGAAGTAGCATGTAAAAATCTAACTATGCTACCCTAGATCGTTAATCCTTATATCACACGCGACGTCCGAAAAAAATTGACATCAATTTGATTTAAAATAAGATGACATCTGGTAAGAAAATGACTTTTACTCATTTGAAATTGATCTGCGAGACTATATAATTCAGCATTACCCAACAATGATGTCCCCACGTATACCAAAAATTAATGTTTCAATCCCATCAGAAGGCTAAAATTCATGGAGAGAGTCTTTCTATCCTCAAGTATCTGCTGTATGACTCAGGGTCAAATAAATTTAGGAAATAAATATTGATTAATAGAATCCGTTTTGATTGTTTAATGTTACTAAGAAATAATAAACCCTGGTATCTTTGTTTTAGAAGAAAACTATTTAAAAAAAAAATGTTAGCCCATACTTATATTACTGATAATTTTTAGTTGGCAACCGTTGTCGAGGATAACCTGAAGGCTCCTTTTTGCTACTACACCGAAGTACTCCTTTCTCTGGATTGCTTCACTTTACCCTCAAGGTGTCACGTACCTTAAAATGCTGAATGTTAAGCAAGAAGGTATCAAGTACCATATTTTTGTTTTTGGTATTACTCGATCTGGGATTGAACCGACGAGCGAAAATTCCTTCCTCTTGGCCAATATATATGACCTTGTGTTTCTCATCTCTGTACCTTTTCATACTCACACACACACACACACACACACACACACACACACACACACATATATCTATATGCATCATACTCAGAAAAAAGAAGCCGCAATTATTACTTATACAGAGTACCCCAGAGAGAGTTATTCAATGAGAAATCTCAAGTACAACATTTTGCAAACCCCTTTTGAGACATTTGTTATATATTACTGATCCAGACTTCTCAGATGATCTTGAGCTTCTTGCATGTACACCAACCTAAGACATATATTCGCTGTATAGCCAAGATCAGGACGCTAGAGTTATTGGTTTCTGTGTGAAAAACACAGTTCATAAGTTTGAATGAAGATGGTGCCCTCTCCTCATTAAGGAAACCTCTGAGATTTGTTGACTTGTTTATATTCATCGGTAGCAATATCTCTACTGCTGAACGTGATGTCAACTTACGCTTAGGTGAAGAATAGTCTGTTAACGATATGTTTTCGACCATATTGAAATCTGATCTCTCATATTCCCAGATGTAGTTGTGTTAGTACTATTGTATGGTTGCACTATTAGGACTCCAACGAAAAAGCTAGATGGAAACTAAATAAGGATGCTGCATTCTGTTTTGAACAAATCCTAGAAATAACCCCACAAAAGATTCCTGTTCTATTTTATCAAAGAAATCAGGTCATATATAGATGTAGGCACGTTAATGTAATTTGTGCATCTATGCAACACTTAAAATGGCTATGATTTGGTACTATTTCCTTTCAAACTCTGCTGCATTAAAAGCCTGGAACTAAAAAAAAGAGAATTGCAACACAAAAATAGGATTATATATGTGTTTATATCAGCGCATTTATTTTATGATTGTTGCATATTCATTATTCGATTTCAGTAGAGTTTGGTAATAAATGATATCAAATGATATCTGTTTGATATACCACCAGTAATAATAAAATCCTATCATCTTAGGTGTCTCGATAAGTCGTGAAGGTAACAGTAAAAAATTCGGTACAATACACCAGTCAGATGGTACCTCCCAAGAAAGAGTCCCGACACCTTTTTCTTGCCAACTAATTATGGCATAACCTTTGCTTCCGTCTTACTTACACAGTGACGAACTGGCATTTTCTGTTTCTTAAAACTAAAAAACCAAATCACATTTGGTTAAGAAGATAAAGTTTTTATCTAAAATACTAAAATAAGCCAAACTATATATTATGATCCCCTTTTTATTTCTCTTGTCATCCGTGAGATATTTACAATAACTTCCTAACGTCAACAAATCTCTACCAACTGACTGTACAGACAGCTAATGTAATGAAGAGCCGACATGTTATTCTACAAAAATATCTTTTCCAGTTTTCGGCATTTCTCGAACTTTTTCAGAACGACAGTGAGCAATTTTTTTCTGCATGGGGATTCGTAATTTATGGTACAATTTTCGGCCAAATGTTTTAGATGATTTAAAGTTACCGTCGCGTAAGAGTTAGTAGCGATTTTCGGGTGGGAGCACGTTTTTTGAGTAGCAGCAGCCATGTCGTTTCAGTTGCCAAGGCAATGATCAATGGAGACTCCAAAAAGATTTCAATCCAGAGTGCTACGTTGTGACATTCACTGGCCAGCGGGTTCAGCAAATCTATCTCCTTAGGATTATTTCCTCAGGGAATTCCAGAAGGACTGAAGCCTTTAAGTGCAGGCTGCAGACAACTCGTGAAGTGAAATTGCAGCAATAACATAGACAAAGAAAAGGCAATGCTACAGAAGTCCTAAGCAAAGCGTCTACTCTCTCTGAAGCGATATTCTGCTAATGTAGGTTAAATCGGCCTCAGACTTATGTTCACGTTTGAAGACTCTTTGAGAAAGGTCATCTAATATGGTACCCAGACAAATTCGGGTTTGAATTAAGAGTTTTTTCTCCTAGGCCGGTTGCCATACTAAGGTTATATAGACTAGACTGTCCGTATTTTACCTAAAGCTGGCGGGTGTAGATGGATTCATGCCTTTCCGAAAGGCATTTGCGTGAAAGTGAAACACAAACAGTCTCGATTTGAATTCATGACGCCTTTTCGATTTCCTGCGATGATAACCGTTCGGACACGCACTGGCAAGGTTTCAGGATAACAACAGGACCTTCCCTTGTTATTTTTATAGCAGAATTAATTTTTTTATAGGATCTATGTTGCCTTTTATGTTTACGTTCCAGACGAGTGAGATTATTCTGATAGACTCTGTATTAATATCATGGGTAGGCTTCAAGAAAGTATTGCTCCTGAGGGCAATCAGTTGGACTGCATACAAAAAACAGTGATGAAAACTGCGTAGAATTATCGTAAAATTAAATTTTTAATATGATCTGTGTCGGCTTTTTTTTATTTACACTTCAAACTTAAAAGATTATTCAACCGACTACTGTATTAACTTCAGGGCGAGACTTCAGGAGAGTATCGCTCGTGTGGACAAGCATTTGAACCGTATCACCTTTAAAACATAATGTAGGATACTGTATTAACATTTTTAAAAGAAAGTGATGACAAAAATAAAATTGTAAATATTGTTCTTTTTTGCTTGATTCCTTTGTTTAATGATACATCAATCTTCGCTGGTTATTTTAATGCCAACTACACCCTAGACGAGAACAAACGTAGAAAACAGGAAGGACACAAAAACACTACCTCACTGAAAGTGATGAAACGAATCCCCACGATTGGGTTGTTTGTAAGAAAGTAGACGTCATTTGAACTCATCAACTCTTCGTTTATTTAACCAATGGCTGGGAGCCCAGTCGGCTGTGGCTGATTAACACACCGACTGCGTTTTCGGCTGAGGGGTAAGAAACCGCTAACGAGTGTCCATGATATGACATTAAACCATCTGATGGCGTGGATCCAGTCCCGGAGATTTGGGTAATGCGGAGTACCCCTTCATTGCCATTGCCCCAAGTCCACTATGACCCGGATGGGTAGCACCTGATAGGGACCTATTTATGGATCAAATAGAACTGTTTGACATTTAAACTGAGTGCAAACAAATGACTTACGCTGAACTGAATTGTAAGAAATATAACTATAGAGTTATTACTGCAAAATAACAATAGTTGAAATTTTTTGTTGTGTGCCTAAATTGAAATATTGGTATAAAAAACAATACTTTTAAAGATTTTATATTTGTTTGTTTGCTTGAGTTTTATGGCATATCAATCTTTGTAGGTTATTTAATACCACTTTCATTTTTTTATACAAATAAACAGTTCTATGTCAAACAATCCAGTTTAGCAGCAGTACACAGTTTAATTGTCAAGAACATTTCTATTTCAAGCTTTTCAGTTCAGTCCAACAGTTTTAATTCAAACAATTTTGTTTCGTATAAGTATAATTTTTTTTAGACAGTTAAATGTCAAAACAATTTTATTTCAAGCAATTTAGTACACAGTTTAGTCCTGTTTAATCCATTGATAGGGCCCTATCAGGTGCTACCACTCTGGGCCAGAGTGAAGGTATGCTCCGAATTTCCCAAAGCGCCTATATTACTGGAACCTCACGATCAAATTGCTTAGCGTCATATATCCAGGACACTCGTCTTACCCCTCTAGAAAGATTCTACAGTTCCGGTCTATTGGACAATGGAACAATTTGCCTATTTGAAAATAAATTAGTAGTTTTGAATAGAATAATTTGTCTTGAATAGCAAATACTTGTAACCATTTTCCTGTGAGCAAACAAATAATTAATATTAAATAGAATTATAAGTGTTAGAATGCAATTATTGAAACCATTTAATTCTGTAAAAACAATAGCAATACTAGTACACAAACAAGTTAGTTGTAACTCATTGAAAAATGAAATTAACGACATACTATTTGTGCAAACAAATAACTGATGTTAAATTCTGTGTAGGAATACGACATGGGGTCATATATTCCTAACAGCATAAACATCTGACCCCAAATATTATTTCTCGGCAATTGAAAGAGCCTGAGTCTGAGATAGTCTACAAAAGAAGTTAAAGGCTAAAACAAAAAACCGAAAAAAATGTGGTTTAAAGAGAGATTGAGGCGTGTGTGACACTTCGCAACGAGACGGTTTGTGGAATCTGCTCTTTGGCAGTCGAAAATCCCCTTAACTAAAAACTAAAGCTGACTGCTAGATTTTCGGTCCTCTCTGCCTATCCTTCTGACTGACCACCTGCATGTCTTTGTGTCCTTTCTGTTCTTTTCCGACTGACCCGTTTGTATATATGCTGGGGTGAACATTTCTATTCCAGCTTTTTGGTCGCCTCTAGACAGGACATCAAAAGCCTTACAAGGCTCTATGTCTCCGAGAGACCCTAAAATGTGTGATAATAATTCTTTTGAATCGTGGATCCACTTTTATTCGAAATCTGCACTTTATACTCATAGGGTTAAATTAGTAATTCCCACAAAAATATGTGTCAGCCTCTATATGGACATGCACATATACATTGACACGCATCTACATACCTTAGCTCAACACACAACTATACACATGTATACCCGCGCAGGTATATACATTTAGCATTAAATAACCTACAATGGTTGATCTGCCAAAAAACCTGACCAAACCAAATCTTATATATCTAATATGTATGTATTAAGAGGATTTAGCATTAAATAACCTACAATGGTTGATCTGCCAAAAAAACCGACCAAGCCAAATACCATATATCTAATATAAATGGATAGAGAGGATTTAGCATTAAATACCCGGCAATGGTTGATATGCCATAAACCAAAGCAAACCAAAACCTATATACCTAATATATATGTATAAAGTGTATTTGACAATAAATAACTTTCAATGGTTGATATGCCATTAAACTCAACCAAACCAAATCATATATACTTGATATTTATGTATAAAGCGGGTTTTGCATTAAGTAACCTGCAATGGTTGATATGCCATAAAACAAATCAAAGTAAATCATTCATATTTAATATATATATATATATATATATATATAAAGAGGATGTGGCATATGAATCTACAGTGGTTGATATGCCATAAAACCTAGCCAAACCAAATCCTATATATTTATATATTTGTATAAAGAGGATGTGTCATTGAATAACCAACATTGGTTGATATGCCATAAAACCAAATAAAACCAAATCCTATTTGAGGTGTCCTCGTGGCGTAATGGTTAAAGCGCGAAACTGCGTAATCGTAGTAAGCGAGTTCCAACTCCAGTCGCGCTATTACGTTCACTTTCGGAAAAATACCCGTGGGAAAGGTATGAAACCCCGTATCCTCCCAGCTAAGAAGGTTGATATGCAATTAGACAACAAACCAAATCATATATATCTAATATATATGTATAAAGAGAATGTGACATTAAATAACTTACAGTGGTTAATATGCCATAAAACCAAACCAAATCATATATGTGTATAAAGAGGATTTGCCATTAAATAATCCACAATGGTCGATATACCATAAAATCCAACCAAATCAAACCATAGCGGGGTGATAAGAGAACTGATTCTTTTCCGCTGGTCATTTGTCTGAATATGATCTTAATAGCACGACTAGAGTGCGAACAAGCTTACTACGATGTAGCAGTCCACAACACCATCTAGACTCTTTTTCGTTCTTTTTATAGTTAAATTAATTTTGTGATAAAAAAGGATCATTCTAATGGACCCTGTATTAACAAGATGAAGAGGCTTCAAGCGATCATAGCTCTTAAGGGCAAGTAGTTGGATAATATAATCTTTAAAACGATTGGCCGGACCCTGTATATAATTCTCAGCTAACATTTCCGTTGATTCAGATCATATTGATTAACATTTGCAAAGTCAGTCAATGCTTTCTTATATACTTATGCATATCAAATCTGAAAGAGCGATGAATAAAAGAGGGAGCATATATAAAATGAATTACTGACAGAATAATGATTGCATTGCATAATAATGATAGAAAAATAAAATTGATACAATGAATCACAAGGAAAATAGAGGTCACTTTGACTCATCCCCGCTACGTTGACTACATTCACACAATCTATCACAGAAAACGATTTTACGCACTTTTATGAAAACAATAATAGACATATAGAAACAGTGTAGATATGGAAAAATCGGCACAGCTGAGCTCAAATGGTCTGGCTCGTTAAAAAAAATAATCTGTTCCAAAAGCCATAACCTAACTCGATTTTTGTCTTAATGCCTTAAAAATGTCTTAAAATGAGAATAAACATAATAAAACTAGCATAAATAACTAGCGAAAATTATAACAATGGTAAAAAACTTAAAAACTCTATTTTATCGTATTTTTAAATAATAATGATCATGAATATATTAGTCATACACTCGAACGTCAGTATTTGGTTACAAAAGCAGTGAATTGATCTGTTTCCGACGCAAACCGGATGTTAAGTATCAAAATCCCTTAAAATGAGAATGAACACCAGAAAACTAGTGTAAATAACAAGCGAAAGAATGTAACTACTGCTAAACCTTAAAGAAGACTTTACATATTTTAGCCGTATTTTTAAAGAATGATGAACACGATATTACAGTCACGCCCCTAAACGCCATTAACTAGTTCCAAAAGTTAAGAATTAACCCAGTTTTTGACGTAAACCAGACAAAATACATTAAAATGCCTTGAAATGAAAATAAGCACCATAAAACTTGCGTAAATAACTTTTTTTTTCTATGTTTTGCAGTGGCCAGTGCATAGGCTGAAAGCAAACCAGCTAACTTACTTTTCTTGGTAATACTCGTTAAAACTAAGTTATTTGCTTTGTAATCTACTCTTAAAGATGCATTAATTATGATAACAAACACTTAACAATTTGCGTAAAGGGCATGGAAAGGATATAACACTTGTGATATGTCGTTCAAAGAACAATTAGCATTTATTTGAAGAAAATTTTAAGGGAAATTAATTTGTTTAATTCACACACACACACACACACACACACATATATATATATATATATATATAACCTACTTGATTATATTTATAGATAAAAAGTGCTCAATATCAGTGATAGAGCATATATAGATCTAAGTTAGAATAACTGACTCTCGGTGAGTGTCAGTTTCTCGCCTATTTGATAATAATAATAATAATAATAATAATAATAATAATAATAATAATAATAATAATACGAAAGAATGACAACAACTAGGAAACAAAAATGGGAAGAAAAACAACTCTATGGGCGCTTTAAGCGTCTAATAAACAACATCTCACACCAGAAAACCTGGACCTGGCTAAGAAAAGGAAACCTTAAGAGAGAAACGGAATCCCTCCAAATAGCAGCACAGGACAACGCCATAAGAACCAATCATATCAAAGCGAGAATAGATAAGACACAACAAAACAGTAAATGTAGGCTATGCGGTGACAGAGACGAAACGATCAATCACATTATAAGCGAATGCAGCAAATTAGCACAGAAGGAGTACAAGGCGAGACCCGACTGGGTCGGCAAGGTAATCCACTGGGAAATGTGCAGGAAATTTCAATTCAACCATACAAACAAATGGTATATGCACAACCCGGCGCCTGTCCTAGAAAATGACTCGCATAAACTCCTATGGGACTTTAACATACAAACGGATCCCCTAAGCCCAACCAGAAGACAAGACCTCATAATAATCAACAAAAGAAAGAGAATCTGCAAAATGGTAGACTTTGCTGTCCCGGCGGACCACAGAATAAATCTGAAGGGAAGTGAAAAGAAGGATAAGTACCTCGATCTTGCTAGAGAATTAAAAAAAAATGTGGAACATGAAAGTAACGATTGTGCCTATTGTGATTGGTGCGTTAGGCACTGTAACTAAAGGATTATTAAAAGGCCTGGAGGACTTGGAAGTTGACGGACAGGTAGAGACTATCCAAACGACAGCATTGCTGAGGACGGCCAGAATACTGAGACGAGTCCTGGAAACTTGAGGAGACTTGCTGTCACTCAAACTCCAGTGAAAAACCATCAGCTAATACTGATGTGAAAAACTCTAGAGGAGTAAATAATAATAATAATAATAATATGGATGTAAATCATGTTTACTTAACATGGCAGGAAAATACGCAACGAGATGTTGGAACACTGAGTTGTGTATTTACTATATAAAGATAGGAGAGTAGAAAGAAAAGAAAAGAAAAGGAGAAAAAAGGAAAATTTCGTAGTCCGGTGATCAATTTCAGACAGTAGCACCGAATACTGGCAGCATAAATCAAAAACAAAAACAAAAGACACGAGTGAAATAAAACACCGACAAATTGTTCAAATTTGTCATTGCTTTAACTATTTGGAACTAGTCGTTTTTTAACTTCTTTACTGACTTTTCTGTTGGGCTGTAAGTTTTTGCTGTATAGAAAATAGATGCAGATCGTGTTAACTAATCATAGCAGTAAAATAAGAAGTGGAGTGGTGGAACGTAATTCAGCAATATACTTATTATATTAATTGAGGAAAAAAGAAAACTTATGAATAGCTGGACTTTAAGTCAAAACTTAACTTAAAGGGAAATTTTTTCACTGAATACATATCGCTAAAAGCCATAGGAAGCAGCATGAAAGTTGTGAAGTAAGGTGGATACATCCAGATTTGGATTGAATGTAAGTCTTACACGATGCTGGACGGAAGAACTTCATAGGTCAACGGCCGGGGTCACATTGATCATTCAAGGAACTACTGCTACCTATTGATAAGTGCAGCGTCTATTGATGAGGGGAAAAACAGCCAAAGTATACAGTTTTGTGACCCGTTAATGAGTTTTCTTACTTAAAGAGTACTTCATCACATCTGTGACAGGTGTGCAGATATCAAATAACTCTTAGGTCTGGTACAGCCACAATATTAAGAAAGTAAATTTGGCGACCGCAGTCGAGAGCGACCAGAAGGCTCCTTTTTCAATAGCTACTAAACCGTGGTATTGGGAAGGGCGCTACTCCTTTCCCTTGATTGCTCCACTTTACCCTTAATCTGTACCCTATAATGCTGAGTATTAAGTAAGGTTATATCAAGTACCATTTTTTGAGTCTTTGGTATGACTCGACCTGGGATTGAACTCCGGGTTTCGAGCCATTGGCCAACACTCTACTCATTGGGCCTATGGTCCGGTCAATAGCTACAATATACAACACATGATGAAATGTCAAATCGAAATATAAGACTACATGAAACCCAGGCAACTGGCTTGGGTGTCATGATTGGAAGGTGCTTCCTGATACCAAACATGGGGGAACAATTAGTCATCCTGCGAATGTTGGCTGTTCTTCTTTTAGGTACACGAATAACGACGTAAGTAACCACACAAATCAGAGACCCCAACGCAGAAAAGGGAAGACAGTAAAATTGCACTTCACTATCATTTTAAAAGCAACCCTATACAAAAACTGTAGAAGAAAAAATGATAGAAATCTTGGAAAAATGTGCGAGGTTTTAGAAAATGAGCCAAAGACCCACTGACCAAGATAGGATGTAAATAAAGGAACTTTGGTTTTCTGACCTTGAAATATTAGAAAAAAAAAGCAAAAAAATAAATTGGGAATCAGGGCAACAGGACCCTAACCGACACACTAAATTCCGAAAAACAAGAACACTCCAACCGAAATGAATTACAAAGTAATAGCAATCGGAACATCACATACCCAAGACCCACTGAACAAACACTAACACAAGAAGAAATGATTATGGACAATTTAAAGAGAAATATGTCTGAAAGAAGACTAGTTACCATTGTTAAGAAATCAAACTGGAGAACATGTTATATTTTGACCTTAGACCCAGCCCAAAAATGCTATTCCAAGGTGATACACCGGAAGGAAGTGACACATTCCAATGGCCAGTAATCGAAAGAGATCGCGTGGGCGGATTAAGGCTTATGATATGGGACAAGGTGAAGGTCCCATTGTGCCACTAACAGTGATGCACCGGAAGAGAGTAACCTCTGAACTGCATGAGTTATTTCCGCTTGATGACGATTAAACATCCGATTCAAAGATCCAGTAGGCGATCGTGTGGGCGTTGAGTTATTATTTAACTCAGTTGAGTTTGGGTCCCAGAGCAGTTGCCAGGAGAGTTCCAGACAGTAGAGACCAGATGTGGTAAGGAAGACCACACCCGACCGAGGGGGCACTCGGAAAACCCCCGATGCAGTTGCCAGCAGACTTCCAGAGAGTTAGAGACGAGATGTGGTAGGGAAAGCCACACCCGACCGAGGGGGCGCTCGAAAAACCCCCGATGGAGTAGACCCCAACATCAGGAGAACAAGAACGACACAACGTGACTGTCATAACAGTGGGGTCAAAATATGAAGTTTATGTTCGGTCTCCAGCACCCTCTCACATGCAAAGCTTGAACAACCCTTTCGAACCCTTGCAATAAAGAGAGAGGTAAATATTTTTCTAAAGAAGTCTTCTTGCGTCATCCTTCATGCGTCCTTTATTCCTACGTCCTTTATTCGTGCGTCTGTCGTTTATCATGCGTCTGTTATCATTGCGTCGATATGTATCCAGTATATATATGTGTATTTCTGCATGAATCAGCTGATGACAATGCAACAAACAGTCAAGGCAGGAACTGAAAAAATAAAGGAATTACTAACATATATCACGGAATTAAATGAACGAACAACATCACGGAATTAAACGAACTAATCTAATCAGGCGTGAAATTGATCAATAATAATATCGAGGTTCCCCGAAAAAACACGAAGAGCAACTCAAAACTTGGATGTGAAATTCGACTGGAAACGCAAAGAAGAAATCTACAAGACAGAGATAGAACGCTAAAAAAATGTTATGATGAAAAGAAAACAAAAGCAACACAAGAAAAATAAACAATACGACACGAAGAAAAAACCTGAAGGTACTGGCGAAAAGAATAGGACTAAAAAAATTTCGAGAGTGGATAAAACAATACAGATAAAGCAGGACAATCCATAACAACGAAAAAGAATTCTACCCGAACGCTGGGGGAGAATGCATGAAGACATACAAACAATCGGATGACTTCACAGTTACCTGAAATAGGATGGGAAAAAGTTCTAAAATATATATATATACAGAATCGTGTAAAGGTCTTAGACCACTTTAAATTATTGGAAATTTTGACAAATTGCAAACTTTTAGCTGGATGGTTCGCATTATGATTTTTTCAGATGAGACATTGGCCATGTAGGAGGAATCATTTGTATGAGAAAAACGTCTATTATCAGTGTTTCGGTTTATCCACTATTCCACTTATTTTTCTCACATCTTGTTGGATTTACCTAAGCTACCAGTTCTCCATGACTATAAATATATATTTTGTTTTAGAGATGTGAGATCATTTCCAAAAATGGGCATGAAATGATTTTCGGTCACCTGACATAAACCAATCAAGATGCAGTGTTTTAATACAGGTATACGCTCCACCGCTAATATGCAAATATATTTCTGCAAAAGCGGCAACATTTTTTGACATATAAGAAAAATTCTTACATCAAAAATTTCAGTGAAATTCTTGCATTAATAACAGGGGCTTTTTCTGCTTTTGGTTATCTGGGAGTTTGCTGGCGTTCGCGCCTTTTGGGTATTGTTAGATGGTTTCGAGATGCCTTCCCTCTTGGCAATACCTGGTTTGCACGGCTGAGTTCATGGCTTGGCGCTTGAGGCTCCCTTACGGGGGAATGCTGTAGGGAACAAGTATTTTTGTCTAAATGCATATGTCCCGACCTGTGCAAGACTCCCCACTCTAAAATAGTCATATGTCATAAATCGGCATGGTGGGAAGTCGGTTCAATAGTTATGCCGAAAATCGTACTTTGATAAAAAAGGATCGTCCTGTTTTTGGTTTTCTGGAAGTCTGCCTGGTTTTTGCGCCAGGTGGGTGTTATTAAGCTAAATTGCCAGGTCTTAAGAGGCCGCCTACCCAGACTATACTTGCTTTACACGGCTGGATATATTGCTTGGTGTCTTAGACGTGTTAATAGAGGAATGCTGAAAGGACCAAGTCTTTTTTGGTCAAACCGTGCATGAGTCTCGATTTGTGCCTAGCTCTTCATTATAAAACAAACCTGTGTCATATAACGGCTTGGTTGGAAGTCGGTTAAATAGAAATCATGGCGAAAATTTCCACAAAAAGTAGTATGAAGGTACGATGAAGTTGGCCAAGATTATAGAACAGTGAGCAATAGCTAAGGAAATTGGAATTTCAAGAAATGGTATCTCAGAAATCTTCACAAAGTTTTAAAGCACTGAGCATGTTTTGAATCGATTAAGATGTGGTCGCCTTCGAAAGCTGTTGCTTAGGTTTGTAGAGAAACTGATTCGGATAGCCAATGAAAACTTCAAGGATGGGGATGGATGAATGTGACTTGTCCAATTCGATGTCAGTAGATACCACTAAGCACATACTTCGAGAAAGTGAACTGAAGAATTACAGCAAAGAAACAAGCATTAACTGAAATGTATCTGTAGGCAAGATTAGGTTGGTCAAAGGGTTATTAACCATGAGATGCAGATGCTTGGAATAAGAACATATTTAGCAACGAAACAAGGGTGGAGCTGCATTCTAATAAGAGATAATTTATCGGAAGGCCTCCAAGAAAGTGAAACGACCCCCGTATTACACGTTGAAAAAAGTGAAGTTCGAGGGTAAGAGTGATAGTTCAAGAAAGTTGGTTAAAATTTACGGGATCTTAAAAAGTGCCAAATACATCCAGTTGCTGGAGGACAAAGATGGAGGTGAGATTTCGTTTTGTATACAACACAACAGAGTTAGGCAAAGAAAAAATGTTTACGTATTGATCGACTGGACAGCTCAGATCAAATGTGAACTGACCAAAAGAGAAGAATTGGTCCGAAGAATTCTCACAATCTTGAAGATTTGTGAATGCTCAGCTACAGATAATTGCATCTTATACCTGTGAAGATGTTAAGTGATTTCTACTCATCTCTACTCAGGCGTATTGAAGCAATTATTCAAGCTAAAGGAAGCCATAAGAAATTTTCAAAATGCAGAGCAAATCTTTGAAATGAATAATATGTAATAAATTTTCATTGTAGACATTTTTTCGTTTTAAAACACTGTAACTTCATTTGCTTAGAAAAGATTGGGGAAAACATTTGCACGGTCATTTTTGGGAGTAGTCTGACATCTTTTCTTCTGATTCAGAATCCCTTCTAGAAAATATTATGATTAAGTTTAGAAATGACTCTAACTGGGCCAATGTGTCATCTCTTATAAACGCAACGCGAAACATCTACTAATAAATTGTCCTTTTAAAGTGACCGAAGACTTTGTACAGTATATATATATATATATATATATATATATATATATATATATATATATATATATGATAGCGTTGAAAGAGTGATAACGTTGCTTGTTGAGAGTCAGTTTCTGGCCTGTGTGATTATCGGACTAATTCTGAGTGTTCACTAGCTTAACTTAGATATATATGTTCTGCCACTGATATTGAGCATAATTTATCTGTAAATATACTAAACTACTTTATATATATATATATATATATATATATATATATATATATATAATGTTGCGTCAGCTTTTCTCTCATTTTTTCCCACCTCCTCTCTGATGATTGAGTTTTTTTAACAGAATACAAATGGAAACTGAAGTAACACTAATTCAGTATTCACTCGTACACATTCACACACATAGCCACACATTCACACATATAGCTTTAAAAAGCGTGTGAGTGATATTAAGAAAAGTTTAAAATCATAAAAACGAATCAAAATCCTAAAAAAGGTGACCCTTTCTTTCGGTCACTTCTCTTCAGAGAATTATGCCTGTGACAATTGATTTTATACTAGAGGAAGTAAGCAAGAGATGATAACCAAAGGAAAAATCCCAGAAGAGGTGAAGAAAATCTCATTTTAAAAAGTCAGCAGAGTTGGTACGGTTAATAGTGTTTTCTTCTGATGTTCCAAGAGGGTGATTAAAATGCAATGGGATAGAGAA
The DNA here is from genome assembly GCA_963585895.1 of Sepioteuthis lessoniana. NCBI lineage: Eukaryota > Metazoa > Mollusca > Cephalopoda > Myopsida > Loliginidae > Sepioteuthis > Sepioteuthis lessoniana. Next base: position 39,425,637 of record OY757938.1, read on the forward strand.
TTGCTTTTTAATACACAATTCTAGTTTGTACTTTTTTAAAAGTTATATTTGCAGTTCATTTTTGACGTCTGCAGCATGGCAAACATATATATATATATATATATATATATATATATATATATATATATATATATGTAGGAACTTGGATATTACATTATTACCTGAGTTCAAACCCTCGATGAGGATATTTGTATTTCAAATTGCACTAATCCTATTGGGAGCTGTATGAACCTAACTATTCTACACCTAGCTATGGATAAGTAGTAGGACAGTCTGTTTTACTCGACCTTAGTATGGCTACCGGTCTAGGAGAAGAAAAACTCTAAATTTAAAACTGTTAAACTCCGCTAAAAAAATTGAGTTTGCGTCACATCCTGCTTGTACCGAGGAATTGGTATAAAGTTGGCGGCCTTAGTCGAGGGTGACCCGAAGGCTCCCTTTTCAATAACTACTATATGGAGGTGTTGGGGAAAACGCTACTCCTTTCCCTGGATTGCTCCTTTACCCTTGATCCCTACCATATAATGCAGAGTGTTAAGCTAGGTGGCATCAAGTTCCATTTTTGGTGAGACTCGACCTGGTATTGAACCACAGTCTCTCGGAACATTAGCGGACACTCTACTCATTTGACCAATGGCCCGGTTGGTATAGATATACATATATATACATATATATATATATATATAGATAGATAGATAGATAGAGAGAGAGAGAGAGATAGAAATAGATAGAAAGAGAACTATGCATGTTTCTTTGAAAATAACCTCCAAAGAGAGTGTTGCAAGTTTTCTACCCCGCTTTTCTCATGCCTGCACTAGTGAAATATTTTCGGGAACTGAGCGGAAAAACGTTCGTGCCTTGTGCTATCTGCTAACCCATTAGCCATTTTCAAGGAGTCTTATAGGACATTCTCATATCAACGTGCTGTTTCGTGTATTAAAATCTATATTGATGTGGAAGAAGTGTGCTTTTGTAACTTGTTATGCAAGAAGCTTTTATTGTCAAATATGGCCAGAAGGGTCTTGAGATTTCACTTGTGCGTACACAAGAAAAAGTAAATAGAAAAACTTGCAACACGTACCCTGTCAGTTGTATTCAACAAAACACACACACACACACACACACACACACACACACACACACACACACACACGCATATATACATGTCCACATCAATACATATAAATGTCCAAACACATAAATATCCACATAACTTACATTTGTAGGTTACGTAGATATTCTGGTGCGTATTATTAATTTTATAATTATTTCATTTCTTGCAAATTTTCACAATAGTATCAGCGTGTAGTCGTTCACCAGATTATTATTATTATTAATATGCGAATTTTTCACACAATTATTGGCTGATGGTATTTCATGGGAGTTTGAATGACATTAAGTCTCCTCAGGTCTCTGGGACTCTTCTTAGTAGACTATCTGACCTCAACAATGCTATATTTTGGATGGTCTCTGCTCGTTCTCTTCAAGCCCCTTTACCAAGCTTTCGGAGATTGTTCTAACACACCATTTACAATTGGTATACCGGTCATCTTTACGCTCCATAGCTTTTTTTTAGTTCTCTACCAAGGTCTAAGTATTTGTCTCTCTTTTCGCTTTTATTGATTTTTACTTAACAGTCCGCCGGGACGGCAATGTCCACTATTCGGCAAAACCTCTTTTTATTTCATTAACTGTCACAAAGTCTTGTATTCTGATTGGTATTAGATGATCTATTTGTATTTCAAAATCCTAGAGAATTTCGTATATCGCAATCTCCAGGAGGGATTCTAATTTGTGTATATATCATTTGGTATGATAAAATTTCGATTTCTTGCACAATTCCCAGTGGATCACCTTCCCCACTCAGTCGTATCTAGTCTTACACTCTTTTGCTCTAATTTGCTGCTTTTGCTTATTATATGATTGATCGTTTCGTCTGTATCACCACTTGACTCACATTCGCTAATATCTAACATTATATCTATCTATTATTATTATTTTACTCTTTTGGGAGTTTTTCACACAAGCGTTATTGGATGTTTTTTCACTGGCGTCCGAGGGACAGCAAGTTTCCTCAAGTCTCTTGGACTCTTCCTGGTAATTTTTTTGTTGTTGTTGACTACCACGAGCTCTGGTTGTTTGGCCAAGGTTAAATGATCCGTTTGTATCTGAAAACACCTAACAATTTTGTGCTTTTCATTTTCAAGGAGGTTTTCTGTGTTGTTCATATATGGACGAAAATGATTCTTGGTTGTGCATATATAGCAAAATTTAATCTTCTTGCACAATTCCCAGTGGATAGCCTTCCCCACCTAGTTGTTTGTAGGCTTATACTCTCTTTGCGCTAATTTACTTCATTCGCTTATTATGTGATTGATCGTTTCGTCTCTATCAGCGCATTATCTATCCATGCTCTTTTGTTGTGTCTTACCTATTCTTGCCTTGATATAGTTAGTCCTTATAGCGTGATTTTGCGCTGCTATCAGAAGAGATTCAGTTTATCACTTAAGGTTTCCCTTTCTTAGCCATATCCATATTTTCTTGTGTGAGATGTCGTTTGTTTCTCGCTTGAAATGTCTATACAGTTGTTTTCTTTCTATTTTTGTTTTCTGGTTATTTTCGTTACTTTGATATTTGTGTTGTCTGTATTGTTACTAGTCACTGTAATCAGTCGTCCTCAGCGCTTTTTTATGTAGTCGTTGTGTCGATGCATCGTCGCTATTTTGAATCTTCTTCCTCCTTCTTTTCTTGACACATCCAGTCTGTCTAAGTTATCTCTTGGATGTAAGGACTTATGCATTATGTTCTTTAAGAATGGTCTCGAGGTATATCTACCTTTGATAAGATTTCTGCTATGTAGTTTGGTTTTGAGTAGCTTCTTCGTTCTTCTGAGGTATTCTTTGTAATTGTTTCTTTCATCTCGCATGTTTAATGGTGTCTGCTTCCAGTATTCCCAAGTATTTGTAAATTTCCTTTTCCGAGCGTTCTGATTTTATCTTAATTTGGTAATTCTATTCCCGCCGTCATTTGTGGTTTTACGCTTTTTATTATTAGCATAGCACATTTTTCTCTGTCGATTTCCATCCTGATATATTCACTGTATATTATCACTGTCTGTATTAGGTTTTTTAATTTTCTCATTTTTCGCTAACAGTTGGACGTCGTCCGTGTACATGCGGTAGTTGATTTTTTCTTGCAATTTATGAAGTTTGTATACATTTTTATGTGATTGAGTGGCATCATCGCTATTACAAATAGAAATGGGTATAACGCATTTCCCTGGAAGATCACTCTCTGAATTTTCATCTCAGTTAAGCTTTTTCCTTCTGCTGTCAGTTTGGATCTCCAGTTTTCCATTGCATTTTCGATAAACTTTATGACTTCACCGGATATCTTGTCCATTGGGAAAGGTATGAATCCAATTATTCTCCCTCCAGTAGTAGGACAGACTAGATTCTTCAGCCTTGGTTAGGCCACTAGTCTAGGAGAAGGAAAACTCTGAATTCAAACCTGTTAAACTCCGCTTAAAAATTGACCTTGTGTCATATCCTGCCCGAGCGGAGGGGTTGGTAAATAGTATCTTGTCCATTTTAAGAAAGTTTTTTATACAGCTTTGCGGGATATATCATATGTCTTTTTGTAGTCAATCCATGTCATAGCTATATTCTTCCGGATGGTTTTTTATCATCCATTCGAATATGTCTGTTTTTGTAAACATACCTTTAATTGCCATCACACCCAGGTTTACTCTGGCTCGGAGTGGTAGCAACTTGATAGGGTCCTATCTATGGGTCAAATAGAGCTAAACTGTGTGCTTATGTTGAATTGAATTGCTCGAAATAGAACTGTTTTGGTATTTAAACTATGTACTTACGCTAAACTGAATTGTTTGAAATAGAGCTGTTTTTGATATAGAAACATTGTACTTATGCTAAACTGAATTGTTTGAAACAGTACTGTTTTGTATGCTAAACTGAATTGTTTGAAATCGAACTGTTTTGACACTTAACTGTATTCAAAAATATTCTTACACTAAACTGAATTATTGGAAATAGAACTGTTCACGTGTATAAAAATGGATTTGGCATGAATAACTTACAATGGTTGATGTGCCATAAAACCAAATCAAACTAAACCAAGCCAAATTAATTTATATCAGACCCACATCTTTTTTTACCGTTGCTTCTATAAACCACCGTTTTAGTGAATCATTTGACCTCTAAATAGCAATTTTTTCTACACCTACAAAGAGTTAATGAGAGTTTGTCACTATAACCTATTATGTTCAAAGATGCGTATATTTTGGCACAATATTTCATATACATGTCACATATCTGTGAATCTGTATGCGAATCAGCGTTGGTTATATGTATGTATGTATGTATGTACATGTGGATGTGAGTGTGTCTGTATGAAAATTTATAAGCGAATCCGTAGCGTTTATTTATGTATGCATCTGTACATCAATGTGTGTGTATAATAATATAAGGATTAGCTAGACAAGTTAGAAAGGTTAACAAATTTAAAAAGAAATCTAAAAAACTTTCTTGATGAAAATTAAATGATTATTCATTTTTTAAATTTATATTACAAACTGAAGTATTCGATATTAATACAATCAGATATCGGAGACAAGAATCTCCTTTTTTATATCAGGATGGTCGAAGCGAGAAAAGACTTCATGTGTTGTGTATCCAGAGATGATGGATCTAACTTCAGTAACGGTTATCGTTCTCGGAAATTGGCACGGCGACCCGATTTCAAATTCTAGATGAAGCTATTTACGTTTCCTTTTCGCTGAAATGCCTTTGGGAAAGTCATGAATCCATCTCCTCTCTGAATCTATAGCTAGACGGATCTATTTAAGCTTGGTATAGCAACCGGTGTAGGAAAAAGGAAATTAAAACACGATTCTGGCTGGGGGGCATATTTGAACACCAACAGACTCACCCATGTAAATACATGTTTGGAACCAGCTTTACCTATATCAGGTTAATACGGTAAATAGTGGGGCCAACTGTGTTCTTCAGCCTTGGTTAGGCGTAGTATCTATTAAGGATAAAAGGAATGGAAAACTCTGAATTTAAACCGGCATTACATTGCTTGAATCGAGTTCTCTTTGTAACGAAAGGGTTGTTTAAATATATATTTTCACCCTGGTGGGTTATGAATTAAGTAAATCAAAATTGATATCTCACTAGAGGTACATTATAAAATAATCATGATCTAGATAAATGCGCAATAGTTATTAAAAACTAAACACTGTTTGAATTTTAACTATATATAAAATATTGAATATTTTCTTGATAGTGATCAATCATTTTGATAATTGATAAAGAAAATTTAACCCCCCAAAATTGATGTTATGTAACATTCTGACCACGATGAAGTAGTTTAGTTAATACAAACTTTACTACACGAGGCACACTTAGAATAACGGTTACTGTCGTGAGAATGTAATCGTCGATCCGTGTTCCAATCCTCCGAGAGGCTGATTGCGTTTCACTTCTTTTGGGGAAAGGTATAAGTCCATCTATTCTCCCCCAAACTATGGCTAAATAGTAGGGCAGACTGAGTTCTGTAGCCTTGGTAAGGCAACCAGTCTAGGAGAAGGAATACTCTGAATTCAAAGCAGCTTTACTCTACTTAAAACTGAGCTTGTGGCGGAGAGGTTGGCTAAATACTTATATCCCTAACGATTAGAAGGTATCCGGTTGTAAGGTACCCGGTTGTAGTCAGTAAATTTTGCTCAATATGATAGAATTATAGGGTGCTCAATTAGAAAGAACCTGGTGTTAGGCAAGAACTGCTTATAAGAATGTCCTGTTGTTTGATAAATCATCTGTCAAGCAGATATATTAGGAGATTAGTAGATAATCCTAACAGTTCCATAACCAGATTATAAGACTAGCCACAAACAAGTCAGTTCTTTATCTTTTAAAGTTTCTTCTAATCGTCCATTAAATAAACGGTGTGTACACAAGGTATTAAAAAACATTTTTGTCGTTATTTTCTCTATGTATCATCTGAAAGAAAAAAAGAAAGGTCAGTCTCCTAATGATCTCAGTCGAAATTGGATTTCGATGATAGAAACAAAAATGAACCGAAAATATTGTTAGCAGACTCCAAAGCCAGATTCAGACGTCAGAGAAAAAAAACCAGAAAAGATTATTCGTTCTTATATATACAAGAGTCGAAAGTAAAAACCGGTTTTATTTTGTCGCTGATTGATCAACGAAATCTTATGATGTGAAACCTTTCAGAAAGGTTAACAGCCTCCTGTCGCTCAACACCTTCGCTTTTTCATAAATAAATATCGAACCTAATACGTAATTATAATCTGAGACATTTTTCTGAGACTTAGCGCACGTTCAATAAGTAACAGGCAAATAACTGCTCGTCTTACCGGGACCAGTTGCTACGTATTTCTCTTTCTGTCAACTCATTTAGATTGGTGCGTTTTTTTAAAACTGTCAACTAATTATATATATATATATATATATATATATATATAATCATGTTTGATAAGATAAAAAAGACACATTTTGTCTATATAATCTGATTAAGATCTTTTCAAGTTTCCTGTTAGGTGTCTTGGTTTCAGTTTGAAATTGGTGGATGGATTTACCAAAATTGTTCCGAGTGCTTTCGGACCTTTCATAAGCCATCATCAGAGGTTGTTTGCTTGTGTAAAGAGTGTTTTTAAAAGCGCTCGGGACAATTTTGGTAAGTTCATCCACCATTTCAACCTGAAACTAAGACACTTATCAGGGAAATTGAAATAATCTTAATTAAATCATTTAGACAAAATGTGTCTTTGTCAGTTCATCAAACATGCTTACATGAAAGAAAGCTGCCTAACTGCACACACATACACGCACACACACACACACATACATATATACATCGAAGTAATCTCCTCCGGCTGCAATGCATTTGTTTTACCGTTCCAACAACTTCTGGGAGGCCCCATGGAAGTCCTCTTGTGTGAGCGTGTTAATGATCTTCATCACAGCCTCTTCCATCTCCTCAATTGTCTCATAACGACAGCCTCTGAGCTTAGGGAATAACCAAAACTCACAGGGAGCAAGGTCTGGACTATAGGGAGGGTGAGGAACTGTCTTGATGCCCATCTTGCTCAAATAGTCAGTGACAAGGATGGAATTGTGGACTGGTGCATTGTCCTGGTGGAAATGCTACTGACCCGATTTGAAGAGTGCTGGCCTCTTCCCTAGGAATCTCTTCCTGAACTCCCTTAAGACCTCAACATAGTAACCCTAACCCTAAGCCTTTGGCCAATCAACTCTGGTGTATTGACTTTCTTACTCCTCCCACACCTCTCATCATCCCTCACAGACTCCCTGTCTTCCTTGAATCTCTTATGCCACTCAAAAACTCGATTCATGCAAGATGGTCGAAAAGCAGTCTGAAGCATTTTATACGTTTCCGTGGCATTTTTTCCAAGTTCAAAAACATAATTTTTTTGCATATCATTCTTCTAAAGTGTCCTCACGTCCAGATTGTATTTTTGAAATTCACCAGCTGTGACAATCAGTCTTTAGTAGGGTGTATTCCAATTGCTCCTGTAGCTGTTCATTTGAACCTGAAATCATACAAATTGACCAGGCATCTCCTAAGATGTATAGCAATAACATAGTGAATTTTCAAGAGTCTACGACAATTTTAAATTCCTGTACAAAAAAGTCTAGAAACTTATTGAATGCTCCACGTATATAGATATATATATATATTCTTGAGAAGAATAATTGTAGCTAAAGAATTTTGAAAATAAATCCAATTGCCAATGAGTTTTAAAGTTTTCAATTCTATTTTATCCGATTGATTGATTTTAACGGCATTTCAACTCGTCTAGGGTTTTTATGCCATGAGGTTCGGTAATCGCGTTCATTGTACGTTCATACTTACATTTTTGTTTAGTTTGTTCTCAAGTGATTTTTTTTTTTTACAAAGCTATAAGATATCAATTCATTGACTGAATTAAATGGTATGTCAACTGATATAGTTTTTTTTTATGTCTAGAAGTTAGGGAATCGCGTCCATACTAACATTTTTGTGGTTTTTTTTTTTCATCAGAGTTTTCAGTTTTGGTTTTTGCGCTCAGTTATTTGATATCAATACAGATATTGATTTTAACGCTATGAGTAATTGTTTTTTAAAAGGTTTCTTTTTTGCACACAATCCAATCGAATACGAAAAATTTTAAATAGATTGATTAGAGCAATAAAATTTCATCACCTATGCAACCAAAAATAGGATTCCAACATCTCTGTAAGTAGATATACAATTTCAACCAATACTTTTCCCCCAATTACATGGTTTAAAGTGACAAATAATAATTATCTATAGTTAATATTTATACCTTTAAGTATCAATCATGGATATAAATATTTTTCAAACAGATCTATTTGACTCACTGATGGGACCTAGACAGGTACTTCCACATCGGATCAGAGTCTACCTGGGAGTAATGGAAAGTGGCACACCAAACTCCTCAGCTTTCCAAAACAGGAGGTTCACTATCAGATGCAGTTTTATGCCATACCAAGGACACCCATTTTTGCAGGGGAGACGTCTTAATTCTCTTTAGGAGATACAGTCAGAGCATTCAAAGTCCTGCCGACATGTAGAATTCTATTTTAGTTTCAAAGTTTTAGTGTTTTATTTAATGTATTTTGGGGATTTTTGGAGATCTGAACCCAAAAATAATATTATTTCTACTGAATTGTCTTTTCTTTGTGAAATAATGAGCATTTATGATTTTTATTCCGATATTTGGTCAGTGCTATCCTACAAATTTTCAAGCTGTACACTTAAATCGTTTCCTTTCAATTGTAAAAGTTTTGATGTCAAAGTAGCAAAAATATATTATCTTCAAACTTCAAGTTTTATCAGAGAAACGTTTCTTTTCATTCATGAGGCGAATTAAATTGATAAACACAGACAAAAAATGTTTACATTCTCTTCATCGAGAGATAATTATAAGCTTGTGAACAGAAATATGAACGAATTGCTCCTCAACAGAAACTGATCAAAGGGACAAATCTATGAGAGAGTAATTAGTCTGTTGAGCCATCTGCGTTCAGGTGATCGTGTAATACAGTGGTCCGCCGTGAATTTATCTGTTCTCCCTCTGCTATGGGTAAATAGCTGGGCTAAATGGCCTCTTTACCTTTGCTAAGGCAACCAAATTAGAAGAAAGGAAACTGAATTCAAATCGGCTATACTTCGTCAATAAATTGAATATGTGTCATATCCACTCCGTAGCGGATGAGTTGGATAAATTTATACGCACACTCACACATCTCTCTCTATATATTTTGTTTTATGAAACCCTATCCTGTCATCAATAAAGAGATTGTGTCTTGTCTTTCTTGCTCTTAAATGTACATATTTACACATGAAAATCATCAGTTATATTTTTATTGGTCTGCTTTTTCGTCTTTTCCTTTGCTCGAATATTCCAATATTTTCTACATTAATATAGAGCTACAAAAGAAGAGGAAGAAAAGGCTCAGAATTGCCTATTGCGAAAAAAAGAGCATAAAACCATCTTTAAAGTCTTAGACATTTTTCTCTAATCTTCTGGACAATTCCCTTTTATGTCAAAAGACATAAAACTTTTCCAGTCAACTATGGAATGTTCCAGCATTTGATTTTACTGAGAAAGATGATCGATTGCGCAGATTAACTTTGGCAATAGTTAAAATATTTTATCTATCTATCTATCTTAGTCTATTCATATTTATTTATGCCGATCTGCAGGTTTCTTTCTCTTTTTCTCTCTCTCTCCCTCTCTCTCTCTCACACTCTTTCTCTCTGTGTATATATATATGTGAGTACATATATATATATATATATATATATATATATATATATATATATATATCTGTCTATTCCTATCTATCTATCTATCTATCTATCTCAGTCTCTTCAAACCCAACTGTTCTCTGACGTTTTTAAACTTAACAAGTCAATGGCATAATCTATGATTCAGAAATTATTATTTTATTGTTTTGAAAGTTGTTTTTTTTTTACACTAGCATTAGCTGGTGACTTTCCACTGGGGGCTGAGTGATAGCAAGTCTCCTCAAGTCTCCAGGACTTCCATGTTCTAGAGTTTTTCAGTCCTCTTGCAAGGTCTAGGTACTTATCCCTCTTTTCACCTTCTTTTCGTTTCAGTCTTTAGTCAACCGGAAAATCCATTATTTGACCGGTTCTCCTTTTTGTTGGCCAAGATCAGATGATCCGTTTATATCTCAAAATCCCAAAGAATTTTGTGCATCTTATTTTTTTCTTGCCCGGTTGTTGGGTTGTGTTCACATCATTTGTTCGTATGGTCAAATTTAATCTTCTTGCACGATTCCCAGTGAATCACCTCCCTCAGCCAAGTGTGTCATACACTCTTTTTGAGCTGCATTCACTAATTATGAGATTTATCGTTTCATCTCTATGACCACATAATCAACATCTCTTGCGCCTTGTCTATTTTTGCTTTCATATAATTAGTCTTTATGGCGTTTTTTGTGCTGCGATCAAGAGAGATTCATTTTCTCTCTTAAGGCTCCCCTTTGCCATGTCCAAGTCTTCTGGTGTAAAATTTTGTTTGTCTCTTGAAATATCCAAACAGTTGTTTTTCTTCCAGCATTTGTTTTTTGGTTATTTTTGTTCCGTTGATCCTTGTGTTGTCTGTATTATTTCTGGTCGCTGTAATATGCCTTTCTCTCCTTTTTTAATGTAGACTTTGAGTCTCTGTATTGAAGCATCAACGTTATCTTAAATCTTGAGTCTTCTTCCTTTATTTCGTGACACATAGAGTCTGTCTACATCATCTCTTGGACATAACGCCTTATGCCACGTTTTCTATTATTATTATTTACTCCTTTAGAATTTTTCACATCAGTGTTAGCTGATGGTTTTTCACTGGAGTTTGAGTGACAGCAAGTCTCCTCAAGTGTCCAGGACTCGTCTCAGGATTCTGGCCATTCTTAGCAATGCTGTCGTTTGGATAGTCCCTACCCGTCCGCCAACTTCCAAGTCCTTCAGGCCTTTTAATAATCCTTTAGTTATTGTGCCTAACGCACCAATCATAATTGGCACAATCGTTACTTTCAGGTTCCACAGCTTTTTTAATTCTCTAGCAAGGTCGAGGTACTTATCCTTCTTTTCACTTTCCTTCAGATTTATTCTGTGGTCCGCCGAGACAGCAAAATCGACAATTTTGCAGATTCTTTTTTTATTATTATTATGAGGCCTGGTCTGTTAAAGTCCCATAGGAATTTATGTGTGTCATTTTCTAGGACAGGTTATTTCTTGTGAGTCACATCACACCAGCGTTAGCTGATGGAACAGCAAGTCACCTCAGGTTGATTTCAACAATGCTCTAGTCTGGATGGTCTCGACGGATCCTCCGATTTCCCACTCGTCAAGTCCCCTTGCAATGACCATGGGGGACCGTTCCAAGTATACAAATTAATATTAGTAAAGCTATTAAGTTCGTTTCACAGCAATTTTAGTTGTCTGGTGAGGTCCAAGTACTTCTCGCACTTTTGTTGTTTTTTTTTAATTTTTTACTTTGTGTTCTGCTGAAACAGCACCATCCATAAGACAGCAGGTTTTTTTTTTCTTAATTTTTGTTAATTTTCACTTGGTTAGCTCAAGTGGCCGGAATTGGTTGATGTGTTTGTATCTCAAAATCCAAGAGAATTTTATGTCTTATTCTCCAAGACTGATTCTGGTTTATTATTATTATTATTCATAGCTGTTGTAGTTGTAGTAGTTGTAGTTGTAGGAAGAGTAGTTAAATTTTTCAGTCTGATATCAGTTGATTGTCTTTCTAAGAATCCAGTTGAAAGCAAATTTTTAAAATTCTCTAAGATTCTTCTCAGTATTCTAAATATTTCTGTGGTTTAGACGGTCTCGAATCTTTGGTTTTCCACTTCCCTTTGTCTCAATTCAAAGTTATTTAAGAGTGTTGCAATGGATATAACTATGATTAGTATCACTGTCACATTCTTGTTCCATAACTTTTTCAAGGTCTCGCTATTCATCTAGTTTCTCGTTTTCTTTTCATTTTATTCTTTGGTCAATTGGAACAGCGAAGTTTTCTTGCTGATATTTTTTTTCTAGTTAAATATAAAAAGGTCTGGTCTTCCGGTCAGAATTTCGATGATCCATTTTTATTGTCAAATCCCAGAGATTTTTGAATGTCTTATTTTCAAGAATAGAAAGTCAAACTAGATTTGTTTGCACAGTTCCCGATGATTAACCTCTCTCTCACCCAGTCGTGCCTGATATTTAACTTCTAAGCTAGTTTGCTAAATTATATTATTAAATATGGTGGATAATTTCATCTCTCTCTCTCTATCAATCTCTAGTCTTCATTTGCTATTTCTCAGTCTTATTCAATCTAACTTTTAGAAAAAGGGTTTTTATTCCATTATTCCATTATTCCGGATTGCTTTTAAAAGTAATTCAGGATGTTCTCTTAATGTTTTTTTCTTCTTCTGATAAGTCCTGTCTAAATAATTCCATGAACAATTTCTTTAGTTTATAGTCTAAAGTATTGATATTGATATTTATCCAGGTCTCCCGCCGGTAGGAATGACACAAGGTCGTTTTTATAGTAAGGATTTAGGTGAGGGGGAGGTCGGATACGCGTTTTGGCTCATTCCCAGCTGGGCTATGCTGGACTATGCTGGTTATAGTATCACGAAGTGCAATATGTACTATGGTAGCCTTTGCTAAATCTCCCGGCACGTATGCCAGGTGACCTTGCTGTTCATAGAATCACTTGGCCTAAAGGTCTAGTGCGATGTGAATCTGTGCTTGTCATTGATACTCCACCTGGAATGTATGCCAGGTGACCCAGCTGAGATTGGGTACCTTAGGCACAAGTTCCAAATCCATGTAACTATAGATGTAGTTATTTTTCTTCCCATTTTTGCTTTTTAGTTTATAAGTCCTGATTTTCTATTTGTCCTTGAGTTTTTTGTGAGATTTTTAGGCTATTGTAATTAGTATCTTTTTACTCAGTTTTATATAATCTTCGAGAAACTGTGTTGTTTGCATCTGCATAATCTTTAATACCACCAGATCTTTTTTCTTCTTCTTTTCTTGTAACATACCGTAATCTATCCTGTATAATGCATGGTTCATCCTAATTAATTATCGTGTTCTGGGGTGTAGGTTTCTGAGTTTCTCTCTTATCCATTTAGGAAGGGTCCAGATTATCTCAAGGACTCTTCTCAGTACTCTGTTTGCTTTAGATTCCAAGGTATGTGCAGCTTTATTTTTCTGCGGAAGTTCTGGTGCTTTCCTTATAGAACAATTCTATTTCTTCAGTTGTTTTTTTTTATTTTTCTTCATTATCAGGAAGGTACTCTTCTTCTTCTTCTTCTTCTTCTTCTTCTTCTTCTTCTTCTTCTTCTTCTTCTTCTTCTTCTTCTTCTCATCATGGGTATCCTCGTCACCTTCACGTGCCATAGCGTTTTCAGCTCTCTGAAAACATGCAACTATTTATTCATCGTTCCTCTTCATATTAAATTTGTGGTCTGCCCGAACGGTAAAATACACCTGATGCCAAGTTATTTTTCTCTAGTTAACTTATACTTGACCTCACTTTTCAACCAGGATTAGATTATTACAATCTATCTCAGAAACCCTAAAGATTTTATGCATCTGGTTCCTTAGAACAGATTCTGGTTTGTGCATATACCAATTGGTTTTATGGTCAAATTTCAATTTCTTGCACGATTTCCCGGGAATTACCTTTCTAGTCTGGTAGTCCTTTTAACTTATTGCATTGGCTTATAATGTGATAACCTGTCTCATCTCTATCACCACACAAACTAAACTTTCGATTCTGTGGCGTATTTTCAAATTTTTGCTGTTATTATTATTATTATTATTATTATTATTATAATTGATATATCTTTTAGGGCTATTTGATCCCTTTTAATGTTTCTTTATTTCTCTTATTTGCTTTTAGCGATGTGTATTTCTCAATATCAAATTCTCTCTCTGAAAATTCCATCCATTTATACAAGAGTATCCATACACTTTTTCGCAAATTGTTTTTATTTCGATGCATACACGAATACGCAGTACTTTATTTTGTAAATCAGTGCCACATTGGCACATCCACCTGAGGATTAGTAGACAGTTGTCATACACACACACACACACACACATATACATTTATACGAAGGGCGTTTTTTTTTTAAATAATTTCTTTTTCAGAATTTTTTTATTTGTTTGTTTGGGTTTTATGCCATATGAAGCTTTGTAGGTTATATAATGCTAAATCCATTTTATACAAATGAACAGTTGTGTTTCACACAATTCAGTTTAATGGTAAAAAATATTTCTATTTCTAGCTATTCAGATCAGTCAAACAGTTCTAATTCGAACAATTCTGTTCAGTATATGTATAGTTTTTGTTAACACACAGTTAAATGTCAAAACAGCTCTATTTCAAATAATTCGGTTTAGTTTAAGCCCATTTTCAATGTCAAAAACTTCTTTTTCAAGCAGTTCAGTTTAGCATAAGTATACAGTTTAGTTCTTTTTGACCCATAGATAAGACCCTATCAGGTGCTACCACTCCGGGCCAGACTGGACCTGAGAGCGATGGCAACAAAGGAGTACTCCGCATTCCCCAAAGCTTCAACATTACTGGAAGCTCACAATATTTAGTGCCATATTCAGAACACGCGTTGAGGTGGGTGTCTTGCCCCTCTGGAGAGGTGCAGTTGGTGTATTCTATAATTTTTTGTAGGAAATATTAACACCGCATTGTTTGGATTTTGCATATAATAAGAATTATTCTAATCTCGCCAAATTTTTTGTTTTGAGTCTATTCAAAATAGTGATAAATCAGAGTGTACCGGTTAAACAGAGTTCTGTTTTTAGATTTTTGGTTGGTGGAGAAGTGCAAACAATGTGAAATTTATAGGTTTTAAATGAAAACATTATTATTAAGCCGATGTTTTGGGCAAGCAATACGATGTATTTACTGAAAGAATATTTTCAAACTATCATTGTTGTCATAGATAAAACTTAAAATATTTACATAAAGATGATTTTGCTTCACAAATCTCTCTCTAATGATTGATTCATGTTTTGTTAAAAAAACACACATGAAAATGTTAGTAAAGAAAGAGCAAGAGAATGAGGTAAATAGTTAGTTTTTATATATATATATATATATATATATATATATATATATATATATATTGGGAGAATATATATATATAGAGAGGAAAACGAAAAAAATCCATATACATATTTATGGTTGGTTTGGTTTTATATGTTTTCTTAGTTTAATGGCATATCAACCGTCGTGAGTTATTTAATACAAAAGCCATCATTACAGTGGAGCACCAGTGAAATTATTCTCATAGCAGGGGAATAAGAGGTTTTGTAACATTCCCCATGAGTATGAGTACTTTAGCCCACAATGCTATATATATATATATATATATATATATATGTGTGTGTGTGTGTGTGTGTGTATATGTATGTGTGTGTGTTTACACTCATATGTACGTATATATATGTGTGTGTGTGTGTATACAGATGAATATGTTTATACATGTATATATATATATGTAAATATATATTTACATATATCTATATGCATATACGTGGTGCGTTCAATAAGGTTCCAGATTTTTTGAACAGGCATTTAAAATTGTCATAGACTCTTGAAAATTCTGTATGTTATTGCCATACATCTTATAAGATGACTGACCAAGTTTTATGATTTCAGCTTCAAATGAACAGCTACAGCAGGAAATAAAAAATAAAAGCCTGATTATCACAGCTGGTGAATTTCAAAAATGCAATGAGGGCACTTAGAAGAACGATATGCAAAAAAATTCTGTTTTAAACTTGGAAAAAAGCCACAGAAACGTATGGATTGCTTCAGACTGCTTTTCGACTATCTTGCATGAATCGAGCATCAGTTTTTGAGTTGCATAAGAGATTCAAGGAATGCAGGGAGTCTATGAGGATGATGAGAGGTGTGGGAGGAGTAAGGAAGTTAATACACCAGAGTTGATCGGCCAAACGGTTAGGGTTAGGGTTACTATGTTGAGGTTTTAAGGGAGTTCAGGAAGAGATTCCTAGGGAAGTGGCCAGCACTCTTCAAATCGGGTCAGCGGCATTTCCACCAGGACAATGCACCAGTCAACAACTCCATCCTTGTCACAGACTATTTGAGCAAAATGGGCATCAAAACAGTTCCTCAGCCTCCCTATAGTCCAGACCTTGCTCCCTGTGAGTTTTGGTTATACCCTAAGCTCAGAGGCTGTCGTTATGAGACAATTGAGGAGATGAGAGGCTGTGACGAAGATCATTGACACGTTTACACAAGAGGACTTCGACGGGGCCTTCCATAAGTTGTTAGAACGGTACAACAAGTGCATTGTAGCCGGAGGAGATTACTTCGAATGAGACTAGAGTTTTATGTGTGTACTATCAATAAAAGTGTCTATACGAATAAAGTCTGGGAACTTATTTATGATCCTCGTATATATATATATATATATATATGTGTGTGTGTATGTGTGTGTTTACCGTTAAGGTATTTTGAGGTTGTCTCTTATTTTTTCCTGAGCAATTAGTTACAATTAATAGGTTTCTTTCTCCTAAACAGGTTGGCATAACAAGTCCTGCCTCCGCTATTTATTGTTGAAGGTTGGGGAGAAAATTAGATCAATTCATGAAACTCTCAAGCGCATTAACACGAGGAAATGTTTCTTTATATATATATATATAGACACACACACACACATATATATATATATATATATATATGTGTGTGTGTGTGTGTGTGTGTGTGTGTTTAAAGGATGACAAAATTTTAAAAAAGTATGAATAATGATTAAACCGAGCCGAATGTTAAGCCAGAGTTTTGAATTGGAATATCGTAGTAAGCAATTTCAAAATCCACTTGCACTGTCACGCCATTTTCTGACTCATACCATTGGGAAAGGTATGGACTTGCTTATCCTCATGACTTCATGTTAAATAGTACCAATTCTGCCTATCTACAAGGATAGCTTTGCCATTAAATAACCCACGAAGAACGATCTGCCGATACACCAAGAAACCGAAATCTAACCCATACAGCACACACACACACACACACACACATATATATATATATATATATGGATATGTATGTATGAATTGACTGCTTCTCTTTGTTTCGTTATTTTGTGTTTTGTGGGAAAATAAATTCATTCTGATGAGGCTATTTCTATAACGCATCCTGCAAATCTGATTGTCCACGCTTTCTTGCTTTTACTCATAGATTCGGATTGCATTCTAAACCTTCACTATATATATATATATATATATATATATAGAGAGAGAGAGAGAGAGAGAGAGAACGAGAGGGACCGACAGACTGACATACATATGGGCAGAGAAACAGAGATAGAAAGAGAGGGACAGAAAGAGAGACAGAAAGAGAGAGAGAGAGGAGAGAGACATACGGATAGAGAAACAGAGAGAGAGAGAGAGAGAGAGAGTTATTTTCCTGTCCTCTACAACTTCTTGCTCCAAAGACAATTTATCGATAAAAGTTACTCGCTGTTTTAACTGCCACATGACATAAATGCACATTTTCGAATGGAGAACATTGTTTGAGAATATCGCCGGGACATATTTCCTGCCCACTTTCAATGCGGGTAAGATGAGGTCGAGGTTTAGCATGGATGGATGGTGACAAGGGAGGGCGTGTTGAAAAGCAATAATAGGCAGTCGAGAACAATCGATCTGTTTCTGTTTCTTTTGATGGAGAGCAAAATAGAGAGAGAGAGAGAGAGAGCAAAGAGGTAGATGAAGAGGGAGTGGAAAGGTTTAATGTCTCGTCCTGAAGGACATTCAAGCGATCATCAGACAACTAAGATACGCACAGGAATCGATTAAGGACATTTCGTAAGGCTCCCGAAAGTTGGGAAAAAGAGAGAAATTTGAGAAGGAGGCAGGAGGAACGAAAAGAAAACAAAAACAAAAAAGAAAAAACAAGAAGAGGTGGGAAGAGTAAGATAAGAGAGACGGTTGCAGTTGTCGCTAGAGGAAGCGGATGTTTGCGAGCGGAAAGGTAGATGAAGAGAAAGAGATGAGAGAGGACGATACACTGACCGTATCTTCTTAATGGATTGTTTACCAAAACGAGAGACAAGGACAGGAAAACTAAAAAAAAAAAAAAAAAAAAAAATGTAAATAAAGGTAAAAAAAATGCAGATATAAATCTGTACCTTTGCCAGTCGTCGAGATTTTTAAGTAAAGTCTACAGCGAAGACATTTGTCCAATTTTAAGAGCTTGGTAAGTTGGGTAAAAAGGTCGAGTGAGTGGATTAAGAGGAAAAAGGAGAAACGCACAAAATGGCGTTTGTAGATTCAGGGGGTCGATTTGTAAATGAAGAAGAGAAAGGTAAAAAAAAAAAATCTTTAAAAACCAGGTAATTTTGACGAAGGGTGATGGTCCAATATTGGAAGAACAGGTGATAGATAAATTGATTTTGGAGCTGTGGATGATCTACGGGAAGAAATTCAGAACACACACATACACACACACACACACACATACACACACATCCTAGAGGTATATATTTATATATACGATGTGTGTCCAAAAAAAAACTGACGTTTTTGTGTCTTCATGAAAGTGCTCCTTTCAATTGATAGCACTCACTTCCCAGAAGTCTTTTATGTTCTATAAAAGTCTTCAAGGAGTCGTTCTGAGAAATAGTTTCCAGGGTTCATGAATATATTCTACTATCCTTTCAATAATCTGAAATTACTGCTCCCCCACCCTCACCGAAAAGACCAACGAAGAAAAAATGAAGAGAGTATGGGTCTCGGGAGAAGGATAAAGTGCTTGGCATGTGAAAATCTTTAGGCAGAAATTGAGTTTTTCTTTCAAAAGCATGCAGATAGATAGATAGATAGATAGATATATTAAAATTACCATCTAAGATAAAGCCTTCCGTTACTCAAAGTTTCACGATCATCATACAAAAACGTACACAAACACACACCCAGACACATATCTGAGCGTGTATGCATGTGCACGTAATATAAACGTCAAAACAGCTGTATTTCAAACAATTTGACGCGTGAATTATAAAATAAAATCGTGTATATTGAGTATGTATACTTTACATACATACTAACAGACAGACAGACGTACAAAGCGATAGACACACACACGAACGTAGACACACAGATATACATTTTTGATGATTAACTCAAACATATATATATTTGGTATCCGATAGGGCAAAATATAAACAAACGAAAGCTAATACAAATTTCCTAAGCTGACGTATATTGTCGAAAGGGCTGAGGAGTTAGATACCAGGTCTAGCGTAAAGATAGCCGGGTATCGATAGCAGCTTGAAGCAGCCTGCGTGACTAACTAGACTGAATAGTTTTGATACAACGAAATAGTCTGTCTGTGGAAGAACATATGATGATGGTGAGATGACAAGATATATATATATATATATATATATATATATATCGTGTCATCTCACCATCATCTACGATAAGATTCATACGTTCTTTAGAATAAAAAAGCATAATCATTGGAAAGTAGTTTGTTGGAAGTAAATGAAATTTCGTTTAAAGTAGCTGATGTGTTTGTGAATTTTTGCTTTTGCTACTTTTTTTGTTTCGTTTTTTAAACATAAAGGAAACTAATAGTGACAGATCCATTGAAGAAGTTGTAATAAAGATTATTTTAGTTTTCGTACTGCTCTGCAATGTTGGCTTTCGAGAGCTTTAATTCAGCCAAATTTCTTAAAGAATTTTTTTTCGCATATCCTTTCTCTCTCTCTCTCTCTCTCTCTCTCTCTCTCTCTCCCTCACACACACACACACACACACATATATATATATATATATTTATATATAATAGTTGTAAGTTGGCAGACACTTGTCGGGGGTTACTCGAAGGTTCTCTTTTCAATAGCTACAAGACAGAGGAGAAGGTAAGAGCGCTACTCCTCTCAGCATGATCCGAACCTAATAATTCTGAGTGTTAAGGGGGTATGAAGTACCAATTTTCAACTAGGGATTATATATATATATATATATATATAAACAAAAGAGAATATTCTTCTCATGTAGTTATTTTTTGACCAACAGTATATATATATATATATATATATATACTAAAAGCGTGAATACAGACAAACGTACTCCTCTCTCTGTATATATATATATATATATATATATATATATATATATATATATATATATATATATATATAGTGGGGTACCAAACAATATGATTCGTTATATTAACCTTGGTTGCAGCATTAAAATTTCCATGTAACTCATCTTCCATTGACTTCTCTCGATGGCCTGGCAAGACTTTTTTGATTTCTATTTCGACGACTATATATTCGATTTTTTCTGACCTTCACAATAATGACTTGTATTACGTTGACTGTTACATCCCCGAGATGCTCCTGTATATATCTATGTCACATATTACACCACCTGTGACCAAGTTTTTTTCTTTGAACGATGTTAATTTCATGACCCGCGGGTGAATCGATTTCGGTCAATGTTCTGAGACCATTGTTCTCTAGAGTGGATTGGGGGATATTCGGTTAGAAAAAAAATCAAAAACATAATCTCATAATGAAACCGTTTGACGGTGTGCATATTCGGTCATGATCCGACATTGATCTGTTGATTTCTGTCAGACACAAAAATAGTATGTCTCACTTGGTTGGGGCTGCAGAATACACTGACTGCATCTCTGCACAAGAGTAAGATTCCCGCTAACGAGTGTCATGGTTATGACACGAAACGCTATCATGGTAAGACTCTAGTAATACTGGAGCATTGGGGAATGTGGAGTGCACCTTTGTCACCCTCGCTCCCATGTCCACTCTAGCTCGGAGTGTAAGCAATTGATAGGGTCCTATCTATGGGTCTAATAGAACTAAACTGTGTATTTATGCAAAAGTGAATTTCTTGTTATTGAATAGTTTTTGCATTTAACTGTGTGTAAACAAAAAAAATTGTATTTGTACAAAACTGAATTGTTTGAAATATAACTATTTTTGACATTTAAACTAAATACCTATGTTTAACCGAATTGTTAGAAAAATAATTATTTATTAGTTGTCAGAATTTTTCAGTTGAAGCTTGGTGATTTTTATCATTAAGGGTTTTCGGACTATTGTCTTCATCATTATTGCTATTTCCGCAACATTTTGGCCGATATACCCTTTGGCCTTCTCCAGGTGTTTGTCGAACTCGGGAACCTACTTGGAACTTCGAACCACGTCCTTTATTGAATCCACGGGTGTCGCCTGTTCTTATTCCGTTAGCCATGATAATGGTATAAGTGTTTAGTATTCCTGTATTGTTACTCGCCTGTAGTCAGGATTGAACCTGCAACAATTAGAAAGCTAAACTGAAAGATTCTTGCCAAGAAGAACGAATACAACTGAAGAGACATTTCGAGAATTTACTCGGAAACCCTCCAACAGTTACACATAAACCAATCACGAGATTTATAAGCACATAATTAGACATCAAACGAGGACAGCTTACACAAGAAGAACGCGACTCGGTACTAAAAAAAATATTAAAAATAGAAAAGCAGCAGGGATTGATGAAATACCCCTAGAAGTAAGGAAGACCAGGGAATTCAATGACATTCTGCTCCATCACTGTAATGCCGTATATAATCAAAAATAGACAGATTAGCCAAGAACTACCGAGGTATAACCCTTACATCCATAGCGGCCAAATATACAATGCTCTACTACGCAACTGCATTGAACACAAAATTGAAAATATACTAAGGAAGAACCAAAATTGAGAAATAGATCTACGACGTCACACATTTTGACTATCCGTTGAATTATTGAAGGTTCACATGCAAAAAGGTCTTTGACTCCATACACAGAGGTAAGATAGAGCAAATACTACTCGTCTACGGCTTGCCCAAAGAAACCATCTCAGCCATAATGATGCTATATAGAAACACCAAAGTAAAAGTCTGCTCCCTGGATGTAGACACGGACAACTTCGACATGGTAGCAGGTGGGCTGCAAGGAGACACATTAGCACCATACCTTTTTATCATCTGTCTTGACTACGTGCTTATAACATCTATTGATAAAATGAAAGAAAACGGTTTCAAGCTAACAAAGGAAAGAAGCAGAAGATACCCCGCACAAACAATTACGGATGCGGACTACGCCGATGACAAAGTGCTTATGGCAAATACACCCGCTCAAGCCGAAACCCTGCTACATAGTCTGGAACGAGCAGCTGCAGGCATAGGCCTCCATGTCAATGCACACGAGATGGAATATATGTGCTTTAATCAAAGCAGAGACATCTGCACACTAAATGGTAGCTCTCTGAAACTAGTAGACAAGTTCACCTACCTAGGGAACACACAACTAGCAAAGGCATGGACAACTATCGATTGGCTATCCGTCATATGGAAGTCAGACCTGACCGATAAAATGAAACACAGTTTTTTCCAAGCTGCGGTCGTGTCGATAATGCTGTATGGATGCACTACATAAACGCATGGAGAAAAAGCTTGACGGCAACTAAACAAGAATGCTGCGTGCAATATTGAACATGTCCTGGAGGCAGCACTCCACAAAGTAGCACCTGTACGGCCACTTACCAACCATCACGAAGACTATACAAGTTAGACGAATCAGACATGCACAATACTGCTGGAGAAGTAGGGTTGAACTCATATGTGACATACTCCTATGGACCCCTTCACATGGACGAGTAAAAACAGGACGGCCAGCTAGAACCTATATACAACAGCTCTATGTTGATACACGATGTAGCCCTGAAGACCTACCGAAAGCGATGGACTATAGAGAAGGGTGGATGGAGAGGGTCAAGAATATCCGTGCTGATGGAGTGACATGATGATGATAATGATGGCCGTTGAAAAAGTTCCAAGCCTCTTCAAGATTGTAGGTTTATTTCACACCTTTCACTTTTTCATAGTTTTCATTTACATAAAGATTAAAGAAAAATCTGATTTAGATTTTTTTTTATATTTAAAAGAATTGGCAGTGCGTTACCACAATAAAAATATCAGCTATAGTCTTTGTTCTGAGTGAGGCTTCGAACCTTTAGAATGAATATCATATGTCATATCAAATATATATATATATATTTACTCATGAGATTCGTTCAATATATATATATATATATATATTGTTTTATTACTATTATTTCTTAGCAAATGTTAGATTGTTTTGGAAGTTCGAGATCTTGTCTTTACACCAAAATAGTTTAAATTCTTTTCAGTAATAGAGATTTGGGGATCCTTTGGTAGAACTACATATTTTTCTTTTTCTGTGGTGTTGGAATTTGATTATAGTTGGGTGTCTTTAGTCTTGTTTAATGAAGTGTGTTTGTGGATATTTGTGGCCTTAGTTTTGTGTGGTGCATGAGCGAATCTGGGTATTGGAGTTTGGAGAAAGATTTTATGATATAATCAAATTCTTTGTTGGGAGAGCAAAATCCTAGGGCTCTTAAGAAAAAGCGTATTTGAATGAAAGGCCCCAAATATCCACAAACGCACTTCATTAAACAAGACTAAAGACTCCCAAATAAAATAAAATTCCAACAATACAGTAAAAGAAAAATATATAGTTCTCCTTCCAAATCCCACATTACTGAGAAGAATTTAAACTGTTTTGGTATAAAGACGATCACATGAACTTTCAAAACATATATATATAGTCTCCGTCCGAAGACAATGGGTGTGGATTATTCGCGTATAGAATCTATGAGGAATATAAATCTATGGGAGTGCTCGATTTATAATGGAAATTTAACTAGGTTTGTGTTTTATTGTAATTGCATTACACACACACACACACACACACACACATATATATATATATATATATATACATATGAGAGTCGTTCAATATATATATATATATATATATATATATATATATGATATTTTACCAAAGAGGATATAAAAACATATCTGACTTAGATTCATTAGAATATTATCACAAAATATGTAATTCCTTCAACTTATTCATTCCTTTTTCAAACAATTTATATTTTACAATATTTGTTGTAAACTAAATATTTAAACGATTGTCCATTATTGGCTTGGTCTAGTTTGTTTTGATTTAATTGTATTTTATGAACCCTTGAATGTTATTTTATGCCAAATCTCTCTCTCTCTCTCTCTCTTTCTATCTATCTATCTATCTATCTATCTATCTATATCTATATATATATATATATATATACATGTGTGCGTGTGGGATAAGTTGGTAAGTGTCATTATTTTTAAACGAGGCATAACTCATTTGTTTGCATACTTTAAAATAGTTTTAAGTATTGCTATTCAACATTAGTTATTCTCTTTATCAAACATTACTATCTTTTTATTTAATATTGATCATTTATTTGCACTCGACTAAATGGTCTCATGTATTTCTATCTAACATAAATAACTCTATTTAATATCAATAGTTATCTTTATTAAATTATTGAACAGTTCTATTTCATCCATTGATGGAACCCTAAGCGGCACATCACTTCAGGTCAGAATGAACATAACAGCAATGGAAATGGAGTGGTGATCCACATTCCTTAAACTCCAAGACTGAAGCCGCACCACCAGGGGTAGTTTTGTGTCATACACAGGACACTGACTTTGTTGCTTTTTTGTTAGTTGTAGTGTAATATTTTGGGGTGTAACAAAAGGATTTTACATGATCCCGTTGATCAGAAAAAACACCCACGTTTACTTCCAGAGATGTTGCAATTCTTCTTCAGATCAATCTCAAAAGGAAGTCATGTTGTTGTCTTGTCCAGTCGATGGAGTAATAGGACATTTTTTTAAATTTATGAATAACATCCTACCGTTCGGGCAACAATTAAACCCCAAGCAAAAATTATGAACTTTGCACATATAGAGAATCTTTATTCAAGTTTCTTATTTAGCAGTAAATGAACTGATGAGGGATAAAACAAAATATTTTTGTTTTTTATTCAGCACTAATTAAACAAATAGTGCAAAACGTTCTTCTTTCATAGCAGAACTTGCTGGTTTCATTGCCGGAGACCTGAGTAGTTCAGATAACTCTTTCATTACCATTACTCCCATGTTAACTCTGACCAGGATTGGTAGTACCTAATTGGGTGCTATATATTGGTCAAAGAGATCTGTTAAATAATTATTAGATAGGTGTACTTGAAATCATTTAACTGTGAAAAAATTATTTGCATTAGATTGCCTGTGCGACGTGGATAGAAGTAAAATCTGTTTGGTTTGGTTTGGTTTTATGGCATGTCAAACCTTGTGGGTTATTTAATGCCAAATCCCCTTTGTACATACATATTATATATATATATATATACAATTTGTAAACACATTTTGTCGAGAACTTTCTTAAACAAGCCTGAGCTCTTTTTTGTTCGAAGTTAAATGGATTCAAGTATTGCAATATAACAGACACAATTTAATTTAGCATAATTCATTGGTTTGTTCTTTTTGACGCAGAGATAGGATCCTATCAGGGGAACCTGGGAGCAATGGTTTAGTAAACTTAGGCTCAGGAATGAAATAGCATTATTTCGACGAACAAAAAATAACAGAAACGCAGAAATACTGAAAACAAATTGTAACAAGGACTTTTACTTTTTTGTTATATGCCTAATGGTGGAGAGAGAAAGAGAGAGAGAGGGAGAGAGAGAGAGAGAGAGAGAGTCTTAGTTTGCAATTATTTTTGGTATCGGAAGAAACTTTCTGCAACTGTTCTTTGCAGGTATTGGTGATTGTCGATGAAATAAAAGAAATGACTAACTCGAATATTTTGTCTTTTTGTTTTCTTTTGGTGAAGCTGGT
Source organism: Sepioteuthis lessoniana (assembly GCA_963585895.1). Classification (NCBI taxonomy): domain Eukaryota; kingdom Metazoa; phylum Mollusca; class Cephalopoda; order Myopsida; family Loliginidae; genus Sepioteuthis; species Sepioteuthis lessoniana. The sequence goes on from OY757938.1 coordinate 39,451,561, forward strand.
TTCTTATGCTTCTGAATATTTTAGACTCTATTAATCGAATAAGTTCTTTTCTTCTAACTGCTTTTTCTATTCTTTTTCTTTCTCCTCCCCCTCTTTAAATAATGGGTTCTTTTTATTCGTCAATGGTCCGGGAAACTTGGGTTCAATCCCTGGTCTCGTCATACCAAAGACTTTAAAAATGGTACTTGATATATCCTTGCTTAACACTCGGCAATATAAGGTGCGTATCGAGGGTAAAGTGGAGCAAACCAGGGAAAGGAGAAGCCCCCTTCCTTACACCTCGGTGTAGTAGTTATAGAAAAGGGAGCCTTCGGGTCACCCACGACTAAAGGGAGACAACTTTACTTACTTATGTGTATCCCTGTTGTTCAAAGTGGTTGCTGAAGTTAATTTTTTTTCTTTGATTCTATTCTTATCTCTAGTGTGTCCGGTAATGTGTCTTTTAACTGTGGAATTCTTGAATCAGGGTCTGGCAACGGTTAGTTTGACTTAGGTCTATTCTTAAAATTCACGAAATGTGTTTTCTTCTTTATAGATGGGACATTTTCAGAAAAATATTCTTTTTGTGACTTTTTGGTTAAACTATATCATTTAAAACTATTACATATCCTGTAAGCCTCTCTAGGTGCTTAGGAAGGAAATAAGTAAAGCAAAGTTGGCGACTGTTGTCGAGGGCGATCAGAAGCCTCCCTTTTCAATAGCAACAATACCGAGGTGTAGAGGAGAGCGCTACTCCTTTGCTTGGATTGCTCCATTTTGCCCTTGATACGTACCTTATATTTCTGAGTGCTAAGCAAGGAGGTATCAAGTACCATTTTTAAAGTCTTTTGTATGACGCGACCAGGAATTGAACCCAGGTTTCCCGGACCATTGGCGAACACTAATATCGAGGGTAAAAAATGAGCTGATTGAGAAGAAAGGGAGAAAAAGGAAAAATAGGAGGAGAGAGTGGGAGAGGGAGAGAGAGGGGGCAATAAAAATGAGCTGATGGAGAAAAAGGGAAAATTTGAAGAGAGAGAAAGAGTGAGAGAGAGAAAGAAAGAGAGAGAGAAAAAGAGCAAGAGAGAGAGAGAGAGTTGGGGGAGCATGAATTTGTATAACGAATATAAATATATATATTTTGATAAGTTCAGAAAAGAGAAGAAATATGAATACGGATACTCGAAACCACATTACTATATACAAATTATTTCCATTAGATAGGAATACTTGAAGATCAAGGACGAGGGAATTTATCGTGATATATCTTGTCAGTCCCTGCAGGTGCTTAGGAAAAAATAGCAAGTGAAAAAATGAGCAAATGGAGAGGAAAGAGACGGAAAAGCCAAAATATGAGATTAGAGAGAGAAAGAGAGAGAGGTGGGGGAGCATAGATTTATGTAAAGAATATAAATAGATATTTTTTATAAGTTCAGAAAACAGAACAATTATCCTTTTGTTAATAGTGTGAAGGCAAAGAATTGAACGAATTAAAAAAGGAAGTATTTGAAGAAAAATGAGAAAGATTATAAAGAAAATGTAGAATAGAGAAACAAAAAGAGGGAGAAAAAAATAATTTTTTTTTTAAAGATTGGCATAAAACCGAACAAGAAAAGCGCAAACACGTAGGAATATATGGCAAATCAGCATTGTAATTAAATAATAGAAAACAGCACCAAAAATATTAAAGAATCAAATAATATAAAATAAAATAAAAAGCTTTAAAAAAAGAATATTAATAGCTAAAACGTCTATTATTATTTCCAGCCAATTAACAATGGCTAACAGAACGTACACATTTTTCTTTCCATAATAAGAGAGAGAGTGAAAATAAAAGAAGAAAAAAGAAACGATCATTTCGCTTGTTTCTCGAGAATGATTCGAACAACAACGAACGGAGTTTAATTTCCTCACCTCTTACGAACTCGAGAATGATAATTACTCAGCAATTACCCGAAAGAAGGAGCAGCTCTTCATTCTCATTGGCTGGCTGAGGATTTTCGGGAAATATTTTCCTATTTCGACGGCACACCTCGCAGGAAACTGGTCGACGTGACAAAAGGAATTTTTTAAAATCTTGAAAAAAACAAAAAAACAAAAAAAAAAACTAAGGAAAAAAAACAGAACTAAGAAATAAACAAGAAAAAAGAAACTATGGCTGAAATGAACAGAAAAAAATTCCCGCACTTTGATATAAAAGAGTTGTAAACGTTTAGTATTTCAATGATTTCTTCACACCTTGGAACAAAAGTTGAAACGTGCCTTGCAATTGGTTGGTTGGTTGGTTGGATTTATGATATATCAATCCTCATTGGTTAGTTAATGCCAAATTATATAATTCCACACTAGAGGGAACACCTCTGAAACTGGTTGACAAACTCACCAACCTAGGAAGCACTGTCTCATCAACCGAAAAAGACATCGGCGCGTGGCTAACGATGGCATGGGCAGCTATCGATAAGCAATCGATCATATGGAAATCAGACCTGACCGATAAAATGAAACGCAGTTTCTTCCAAGCAGCGATCGTGTCGATGCTGCTGTATGGATGCACTACTTGGACACTAACAAAACCGCTGGAGAAGAAGCTAAACGGCAATTACACAAGAATGTTGCGAGCAATATTGAACAAGTCCTGGCGGCAACACCCCACAAGGCACCAACTATACGGCCACCTACCTCCCATCACGAAAACTATCCAAGTTAGACGAGCCAGACATGTCGGACACTGCTGGAGAAGCAGGGACGAGCTCATAAGTGATGTACTCCTATGGACCCCCACATATGGCCAAGCAAAAGCAGGACGACCAGCTCGAACATACATACAGCAGCTATTTGAGGATACGGGATGCAGCCCTGAAGACCTGCCGGAGGTGATGAACGATAGGGAGAAGTGGCTAAAGAGGGTCTGCGGTATCCGTGCGGGCGGCACGACATGATGATATATATATATATATATATATATGTGTGTGTGTGTGTGTGTGTGTGTGTGTGTGTGATTTGTAAAGGAATAGTTTCTTGATAGCATTTTAAGCAAGCCAGATCTTATTTGTTCGCAAAGAGCTAAATGGTTGAAAGTATTCTTATCTAATATGAATAATTCTGTTTAGTATCAATAATTTGCTCGCAGAGTTAAATTGCAAAGTGTTGCTATCAAACACTAATGATTTCATAAGCCCACAGTTAAATGGTTTTAAGTATTGCTTTTTGACACTAGTAATTCTATACAAAATAAATAGTTTCAAGTCTAGTAAAGTATTAAATCGTTCTATTTGTTAATTAGATGTGACTCTAACAGGTGCTATCACTCCAGAACAGACAGGAGATGAGAATTATAGCATGGAAGAGGTTTTCCCCGTTCCTCTAAGGTCCAGGACTGGAGTCTCACTAGCAAATGCTGTTTAGAGTCATATCTAGGACACTTGTTGATGAGCTAGGGGATTGTAGTCTTCGGCAGAGACACAGTCAGCGTATTCTACAACCCCCGCCCCCAGGTGAGTGGACCATCGCGATTTATTACTCTTTAACAATAGAAATTTGGCGTTACATTTCTATCAAATGATATGGATAATATATAAAGAAATTTGTTGATACAAATTGGAAGTATATAAAAAGATATTTCTAAAGTTCAGGAAACAGAAAAATTATGAACAGACAGAGATACTTAAAACCATACAAATGTGTACAAATCAATAGCATTAGATCTGAAGGGGTGTCCTCGTGGTGTAATGGTTAACGCGATTAACTGCAGAATCGTTGTAAGTGAGTTCGAACTCCAGTCGCGCCATTACGTTCACTTTTGGGAAAGGTATGAACCCCCTTATCCCCCCAGCTATTGGTTATATATTACCACTACTGTTCTTCTAGAAGGATAGCTTTTGCATTAAATAACCTATAAAGGTTGATATGCCTTTAAGCTAAGAAACCAAACCAAACCATTTGATCGGAATACCTGAAGACAAAGAATAGCGCCCTTCCGTACACTTTGGTCTTGTAACTATTGAAAAGAGAACCTTCGGGTCGCCCTCAACTACGGTCGCCAATTAACTAACTATATCTCGTCATGCCCTGTTGGTGCTTAAGAAAGAAATAGCGAGGGTAAGCATGAAAAAATAGATAGGGAAAGGACAGAAAAATGGAAATATGAAATGAGAGAACAGAAATTTGTATGAATTATATACATTTAAGTATTTTTATAAGTTCAGAAAACAGAACAATCATCCTTTTGTTAATAGTGTGATGGCAAAAAACTGAACAAAATTCGAAAAAAGAAGTATTTGAACCAAACGAGAGAAAAGACACTACACCTAAAAAGAGTGACACTAGATAACATCAGATGGTGATGCTTAATCAACTTACATACAGTCAAAGGAGTATGACTTCCGCCAAAACGGTCTCTTATGTACGACACTAAACTGGATATGATTAATGGATTCAGAAAAAATGTCCATACCTGAATTCATAATAGGTATAATTCTTATTGACTACCTTATACTGTTATATACTCACATAATAAATATGCTGATATACACATGTACATGTTCATCCAGCATCATAACGACACAATAAATAATCAAACAGACGCACAATGATAAAGTCGCAAGAATAAACGACGCACGCAAGGAAGACACAGGAAGACTTCTTTATAAAATATTTTACCTCATATCTTTATTTGTAAGTTTTGAAAGGGTTGTTCCAAGTTTGCGTGAGAGAGAGAGAGCTGGAGACCGAACATTACTGAAATATTTTGACCCAGAAGTTATGGCCATCAGCGTTGTGTCTTTCTCGTTCTCCATGGTTGCTCAACCGGAGCACTGGCTTTCCTTACTACATCTCGTCTACCACCTCAACTCTACTCGCCTGTCTCCACTGGCTCGTTGAACTCAACTGACCGGAACTCAACTCGTCGGCCTTATATTACCTTCAAACTCCCACGCGCTGATATGGACACGCCTCCACGACTACTTCCGATATCTGGGGACCGGGATGTTTCACTCCCGCTTTCTTTGGAATGGCCTGTGTGATCGTCATCGAGCGGAAATAACTGTCATCCAGTTCAGAGGTCACTCTCTTCCGGTGCGTCAGTCTATGAGAGTATAATGGGATCTTTTTTACCTCGTCCCATTTCATCAGCCAATTTCCGCCCACGCGATTTCCTCTCATAACTGCCACCAGAATGTGTCACCTCCTTCCGGTGCATTACCTTGAATGGCATTTTTGGCCGGGTCAACAGGTCAAAACATAACAATACTACCAGCCTTGAGTCGAACCCAGTAAATGTGTCTGGATTATCTAAAAAAAAGAAGCATTTTATCAGATTCAGTTTTTATAGATTTCGAACTGTTCATTGCTCTTCAGAATTAAACTAACAAGCCTTCGACTCAAAAAAGCGACTCCACAAAAGAAAAACTGATCATTTTCGTTACATTTGAATAGCAAGTACAAACAGCTGATAGAAGCAACACGTCAAAGTAATCAGGCTCCTAACACGGTGTAAAAGTTAACGAGTTTGTTGAATAGACCATAGTTAGTGATATTAATTCTCACTGGGTACCATATATTTCACAACTTGTGCCAAGCTAAGTTAAGCTATGTTACATATTTAATTAAGATTTTGAATTCAAACCAGCTGTACTCTACTTGAAATCATCACATGCTCTACAAGACGGTGGGGTGTAGGTAAATAGATAATAATTACTGTCGACGCCACACTTACTTGAATGGTGAACGAATGGAGTTGACAAAGAATTGATGGAGAATTCAAATGTCACTGATTGGTTCATACTTCGGGGTTTCTGTCAATATAACTTCAGAAAAATCACTGCTTTTGAGCAAAGTCTTGGTACTTGTATTAAGCAGAGCAACAAAAATTGTCTTTCGTCACACATGTGTAAATTTTGGTCTTTTTCATTGCTTTTCAGAATCTCTTAAAAAGACTGAATGATTTTGCTATATTTTCGCCAATGGTCCGATTCATACCAAAGATTTAAAAAACGGCACTCAGCATTATAAGGTACGGATCAAGAGTTAAGTGGGGGCAATCCTGGGAAAGGAGTAGCGTCCTCCCCCACACCTAGCTATGGTAGCTATCGAAAAGGGAGCCTTCGGGTCACCCTCGATTACGGTCACCAACTTTACTTAAATAGCAAATCGTTTCTATAAACAATTCATAAAATGATCGAGCATCTGACGTGCTGTAATGGTCAAAGAACCAGCAATTAGACTTTCATTAGTGAGTTCGATTTTCACTAGGTGTCATGTACGACTGCTTTGGTTTGATTTGGTTCATTAGTCATTATTCATTACGTGGTGAATTCAATAAGTTTACATACTTTTTTGTGCAGGCATTTAAAATTGACATAGACTCTTGAAAATGCAGTATGTTATTGCTATACATCTTATGAAATGACTGACCGATGTTTATGATTTCAGGTTCAAATGAACAGCTGCAGCAGCAATTGAAATACACCATACTAAAGCCTGATCGTCACAGCTGGTGAATTTCAAAAATACAATCTGGAGGTGAGGACTCTTAAGAAGAACGATATGCAATAAAATTCTGTTTTAAACTTGGAAGAAATGCCACAGAAACGTATGGAATGCTTCACACTGCTTTTCGACTATCTTGCATGAATCGAGAATCAGTTTTTGAGTGGTATGAGAAATTCAAGGACAGGGAGTCTGTGAGGGATGATGAGAGGTGTGGGAGGAGTAAGGAAGTCAATACACCAGAGTTGATTGGCCAAACGGTTAGGGTTAGGGTTACTATGTTGAGGTTTTTAGTGAGTTCAGACAGAGATTTCGTCGGAAGAGGTCAGTACTCTTCAAATAGGGTCAGTGGCATTTTCCACCAGGACAATGCACCAGTCCACAACGCCATCCTTGCCTCAGGCTCTTTGACCAAGATGGGCATCAAGACAGTTCCTCAGCCTTCCTATAATCCAGGCCTTGCTCCCTGTGACTCTGGGTTATCCCCTAAGCTCAGAGACTGTCGTAATGAGACAATTGAGGAAATGAAAGAGGCTGAGACGAAGGTCATTGACACGCTCACACAAAAGGACTTCCATGGGGCCTCCCAGAAGTTGTTGGAACGGTAAAACAAGTGAATTGCAGCCGGAGGAGATTACTTGGAAAGGGACTTGAATTTCATGAGTGTACGATCCATAAAAGTGTCCACCCGAAAAAAGTCTGGAAACTTATTTAATGATCCTCGTATTAAAAAGTTTGATTATAATCATAGCTATAAATCTAATACAAAAATACACACATTACATTGTTTAAAGTATATTTTATATTTTATACCAATAATTTGTATGAGGCTATTTGTTTAGAATTATTCCTAAGAAGAAGAAGAAGAAGAAGAAGAAGAAGAAGAGTAGACACGGCTGGGTGGGTAAGTTGATCCATTAGGAATTGAGCAAGAAGCTTAAATTTGACCGCACGAAGAAATGTTCAATGCACAACCCAGAATTCGTCCGAGAAAATTAAACGAACAAACTTCAATGGGATTTTGAGATACAAACAGATGACCTAATCTATGTCAGACGACGAAATCTTTTGATAGTCAACAACAAAACAAAGAGAACTTCCCGAATAGTGGACTTTGCCGTTCCGGCTGACCCCAGTGTAAGAGAAAGCGAAAAGAAAGACACGTACCTAGACCTTATAAGAAAACTGAAAAAAAAAAACGATGGAACTTACAGGGCGCCATCACAATCTTCGACGTCACTTTTCCTTCTTGCATGCCCCCTCACAATGCAATTCTTGTGGCATTTTCGCCGCATTTGTTTACTTTAAATCACAGGTGTAGATTCTATTTTGATATACACGTAACTTACTCGGCCTGTCAAGAATCAAATATGTAACAAATACGGTTATATGGTTTCAAGTATTCCTATCAAATTCTAATAAGTGGTACACAAATATATAGTTTGAAGTAACTATTCCTATTCCATACTGTTACTCATTTGTTAGCATGCAATTATATGGCTTCAAATATTCCTACCTGATACCAATAATCTGCATCCATTAGTTGTTTCCTCCATCTTTTCTCTGTGTATTGAATCAAATGCCAACAAGTAAAAGTTTTACCTTTAGATTTTTTGTATGTGTCTCTTCGTTGATTCAACGAATATGGAGATTCTGAGAAGTTGTGGATCGATTTCTCTGAGAACCGTTCTCTATTTTTTCTGGGAATTTTTCGAACTTCCGTTTGGACAGGATTTAGAAGAAGAGTTTTATTAAACTAAGCGGCAATAGCAGGAAGAGTTATGCATCTATACTTCTTAGTGATTCCGAGGTCGTCTTTCTTCGAGAAGATAATGATGCAGTCTTTCTTCTATTTCTTTATTGTGTTTTCTTCATACAAGGCTTTTAAATCATCAAATATATATATATATATATATATATATATTGCTGAACAAATAAACTAAACTAATATTTTTGTTGCTTTTTGTCTAGTGAATAAATATATGATTAAATAAAAAGAAATAGGCCCAAAATGAGTGTGGAAAACAAACACAAATAAGGCGTCTTCCATTTGGAAACAGCTGTAATGAATGATTTCAGATATGTTCTGTAAGTCTTCTTATGTCCACCATGCTTTTTTTTTTTGTTAATTTGATGAAACTAGTTGTATCTTGAACCAAGCTTCTCTGAGACAATAGTGGAGGTGAGTTCGAGTCTCGCCAGGAACTTATTCTTATGAAGGATGTTTTTAGTTTATCGAAGTGAGGAATAGGAATGGAATGAGGATGATGAATGATAATAACAGTCAAACAAATAAATAACGGTAAGTGCCAGATTTTGATTAGAAATAAATAAGATAAATGAATAAATAGAATTATACACTTTTGAAAGTTCGGTCATTTACTTTTCTTATGTCGGTGAATTTAATTTGATTATAGTTTGATCGACTGTTGTCGGGAGAAGTAAATCAGCAACTCCTTAGTTAAACAAAGCCCTTGATGTTTATTTACAATGAGGCCGTTTGAAAAGGGGAATATGTGAATTCTGAGTCATTTGAGATGAATGTGTAGAGATTATATCCCCTATTTTTAAGATTTAGAATTTACGTGCCTTTGGCACCGGAGGTTATCCGTCTTTTTGATTGCGACTATTTCTTGACACAATATATGAATTCTGAATCATTTTTATTCTTCATTTTTCTGTCAATTGACCTGACGTTTGATTAGAGCAGGAATTTCGTTTTTTTTTCTTCTTCCTTGAAGGATTTTCAGCATAATATGCTACTTTTTCCGGGAATTAAGTGAATTATTGCTTTATGATTGAGAACGTTTAATTTCTTATCTGAACTATGACGGATAGTGACTTGGCAATGTTGTAACCAATCTTGCACACAAAAACAATCACACGCCCACACAGACGTACACAAGGATATAAATATAAATATATATATGTATATATATATATATATATATATATATATATATATATATATATATATATATATATATATAAGGAAATAAGGATATAAATCCGACAGTATCAAGAAAGTTGAAAAACAGAATAATTCAAAATTTGATGAATTTCTTATGAAAGCCGACATTAAACGTTTCCATGATGATAACATTCTTCAGGACTTTAAATTCATGAAAAATATAGTAAAAATTGCGATGGATGTTTGATGAAATAACATGAGAAAAAAGTATGTCGACTTTCATTATAAATTAACCAAATTTTGGATTATTCGAATTTTTCATCTTTCTTCATATATATATATATATACACATGTATATATATATATATTTATATATATGATAAAAATAAGTGTGAAGATGGATAAATCAGACACTTACAGAAGGTTTAGTAGCAGGGATATTTCTTTCTTTATTGTAAGAATTTCTTCAGACTAAAAATCTTTTTTAAAATCTTTTCTACATTTAATCAAATGAGGAAATGCACAAAGCAATGGAGAAAAAAGGTATAAAAAGGTAAAGAAAAGGTTGTAAAGACACAAGCTTTGTACCTTTATTTTCTCCATTATTTTATCTTTTTTCACATTTGTTTAAATGTATAAAAACTCCCCAAAATGATGTGTCTAAAGATATTCTTGAAATAAAGAATTAGATATCATAACTACTAAACCATTTGAAAGTGTCTGATTCATCCATCTTTCCACTAATTTTTATCAAATTGTCAGATTCACAACAATCAACCTGTGTCAATATACCCACTGGCTGACCCCCATTATCTCAACCTCCTAAACCACTTTTGGCCATCTGATCGTCTAGTGGTTTCTCTCCTCTCCAGCCAGGGGTATTTCATATTTCTTTACAAACACACAAGACACAACATACATAACCGAGAGGGTGGAAGAAAAGAAGAACAAACAAGCACGCAAGAAGGGAGAAGTTTGTGACGCTTTCTGTGCATCACGAGTGTGTATCCAACTGAAATTCCTACACAGCCACAAGGAACGCTGACTCATCCTCTCTCGTTGGCCTAACCGGCCTCTGAGTCCACAGCTTCTAGTTCCTCGCTTAGAGGCCTCCTCTTCTCGCTCGTCGCCTTCCCGAATTCTGTTGAATGCCCTCTCCTGCTGACTGTTTTTTGTATTCACTGCCTCGGGACCTTGCCTTCCCTCATCTTCTTCCGGTCTCGTGGGAAGTCTCACGCGCAAGTCATTTGTGTGGGTTTCGTGCCAAAAACAGACAAAGGGATCCTTTGACTAGTACTCACCCATACCCACAGAAACGAATACCACCTATCGTGCCACAAACCACTTCGACATATATGTGTGTGTGTGTGTGTGTGTGTGTGTGTATGTGTAGTTTGGGGACAGTATTTCATGTAAACATGTTTTCTTAAATTATAAAGACACATTTTGTCTATATGATTTTATAAGGATCCTTTTAAGTTACCTGATAAATGTTTTGGTTTCAGGTTGGAATTGTGGATGAATTTTAGAAAATTGTCCCGAGCATTTCGGACCTTTCATTGGCCATCATCCAGGATTGTTAATCTCATTTTTCTTATTCTTGTTAATTTGTCTTTTTACAAGACCACAGTGTCAGAATTGTAGTGATCTGCAAGATCATATAATTTAAAATATGTGTAGTTGGGCAGCAGTCGTTCATTTAAGCATGTTTGATTAGATAATAAAGTCATATTTTGTCTATATGATTTCATTAAGATCCTTTAAAGTTTCCTGATTAGTGTCTTCTTTACATATATATATATATATATATATATATATATATATATATATAAACGAGACACTTATATATATATATATGTATATATATGCATACATATATATGTATATATACAAAGACACAGACGCTTATGTATATGTATATATTCATGTATATATGCATACATGTATACATACATATACACATGTACACACACACACACACACACACTCATATATATATATATATATATATATATATATATGAAATATACATATATCTATATATAAAACGGGGTAAAATTTTCTGAATCTTGATATATTTCTATTATTGGATTCATGGAAAATCGTTTTTAAAAATTCCATTCCTTCATGATTTTAGATTTTCAGTTATTTTTCAACCAGGGTTTGAATCGAAGGTTTCAAAACTAATTGAGAAAATAAAACACCTACGACCACCGTAATTACATAGTATACTTATTTACCAACCCCTCTGCTCGGGGAGGATATGACACAAGGTCAATTTTGAAGCGGAGTTTAACAGGTTTCAATTCAGAGTTTTCCTTCTTCTAGATTAGTTGCCTCACCAAGGCTGAAGAACCTAGTCTGCCCTACTATTTACCCATAGCTTGAGGGATAATAATTAGATTCATACCTTTCCCAAGGGTATTAGTGCTATGTGAAATGCAATCAGTCTTGTCCAGGATTTGAACTCGTGTCGCCGTGTCCATTTCCTACAACGATAGCAATTACACCACGGGCACCTCCCTAATTACATTGTATAAATCGACCTCTTATGCCTGAAAACATTCTACAAAACTAGCAGTTGACTTATATGGCAGAACTAAAACGCAAACCTTTACCCCTGGTTAACCACACTGCAGTAAAGATTCGGATTTTTGCCCTGCTGTATAAGTCGACTCCACGGGTGTAAAAATTTTTCTAGGCTTAAAAACTCAACTTCTACCCCGCAATTTACAGTACTCATTTCGTAATTTTTTTCTGTGTTCAAATTGCCTGATAACTTGTAGAAAATACTATTGGTTCTATGATCGATTAAAGTCTTCACCTGGTGAGAGAACATAAAGAAATCAAATTAACAGGGCCAGCCTTAGGGTTCCTAACAAATTGATATTTGGCAGCATTTAACCCTTAAAACCAGAACGGCTTATATTTGTGCCTCTACTTTGAAGAACCTATTCCCAAGTGGCCAAAATTCCGGTCGCTGAGCCCTCATTTCTACATTGCTGTTGCCTAGCAGCAATACAGCCAATCAGGCATGAGAAATGGTGGGGGAAGATCAGCTTTCTTAGCAATGATCCTCTTTTCACGGTAGACACAGTGAGTAGCTTAAAAATATTGCCAGTTTCAAACATTTTTATGTATATTTTAAGCTACTGACACTCACGATAAACATCTTTTGTAGTGAAACACTAGAATTTATAAATTGGGAGTAACAGATTCCTGATCCTTTTGTCTTTGGAATAACGGCGGGGATCTTTTTGCGCCGCTTCCTCATAAATTTTACGAATAGACTGGTAAAAAGATTATTTCTCCTGATGGATTTCTGTGGGTTGCGAAAACGCTCCAGTTGTTGTTTGTTTTTTTACAGTTAATGATATTTTTTACAGTCAGTTAATAATAGCTTTTTTTACATTTAATGATAATTTTTTTTTTTACAGTTTATGGTTTTTTTTATTGTTAATGATAGTTTTTTTAAGCTAATGACAGTTTTTTTTTTTACAAATTATTAATAGTTTGTTTTTTTACAGGTAATGACAGTTTTTTTTTTACAGTTCATATTTTTTTATAGTTAATGATTGTTTTTTTTCTTTTTTTTACAACTAATGATTTTTTTTTTACAATTAATTATTTTTTTACAGTTAATTATAGTTTTCATTTTACGGCTGAAGATATTCTTTTTACAGTTAATGATTTTTTTACAGTTAATGATAGTTTTTTAAAAAATTTTAATGATGTTTTTACAGTTAATGAAAGTTTTTTTCATTGTTATATATATATATATATATATATATATATATATATATATATATATATATATATATATATTACAGTTTTGGTATTGCGTACACATTTGGACTAATACCCTTTGGGAGGGTATGAACTCCATTCTACAAGCGGCTATGGATTAAGTAGTATCACTGAAGTTCTTCTAGTCGGATGTCTTTGACATAAAATAACCTAGGAAGTTGATGCACTATTAAATAAAGAAACCAAACCGTTATTTTTTTGTGCAAGTTCTCGTACCGTCGTGGTTAGCGTGCTGGACTGTGATATCATAGTAAAGGAGTTCGAACACCGGTCGCGCAATTATGTTCACTCTCAGTTTATTACCCTCAGAAAAAGGTACGAACCCCTGATCTCCCCTGATATAGTTATGTAGTACCATTACTGTCCTTCTTCAATGAAAGTATTGGCATTAACTAATCCATACGTGCACGTACACCAACTCGCACGCACAGAAACACATATATGTACTGAGCGAGAGAGTGAGAGGTAGAGAGGTAGAGAGAGGAAGAGAGAGAGAGAGATGAAAAGTTATTGACTCATAATAAGTTAGGTCTAAAATATTGAACACCCAGTAAGGATCGAAGTCACAATTCAGTCGTAATGAGCCGTCAAAAAAACTTACTTAAGATTACTTCATGTGGAAACATCCTGATATATCTAATTTTCTTCGTATGTACATGTGTATCCTACCCAGCAATGAGAAAAATAATACCACCATTGTCTTACAAGGATATCTTAGGCATTAAATAACCCAAGAAGGTTGATATGCAATTAAACAAAGAACCCAAACTTTTTCTTTCCATATCTATCACTCTATCTTTGTTTCAAATTTGTTGATCTATATGTGATCCTTTCTTCTTTCTTTCCTATCTATCTATCAATCTATCTATCTATTTCATTCTGTTCCTTATCGATTAACCTATCAATCTTCGTCTGCTTAAAATCAATGTATCTCTATGTGATTATTCTTTCTTTCCATCTTTCTTTCTTTCTTTCTTTCTTTCTATTTCGCCCAATCGTTATCTTAGCTCGTTCCCCATCTATCTATGGACAGACAGACAGACAGACAGAGGGGAAAGAAGAAATAAGGCTAGAGGGAATCTAAGTGATGATATCCTATTTTTGGGGTTCCTTACCAATTGTGACATATCGAGAGAAGTTGCCCTAGAATAAAAAAAGAATTTGATATGAGCATAAAATGTAATGTGCAAGAAACACTCAAGCGGTAAAAGAAAAAAAAAACGAAAGAAAAAGGACATTGTTACCAGCAGAAAAAAATTTGCTGCAGACATTTTTTTTCACTCTTTCAAACGAAGTGGCACAGCTGACCTTTTAAAAGAATTCATTAGGCAGAGATGTTTATTCCATTAAGATGTCAACATAGGAGCAATAAACAGTTTTATTTCTTTTTTACTTTTCATCCCATTTTTTTCGATACTTACAGGTTTATTTCTCCCTTTTATTCACTATATATATATATATATATATATATATATATATATATATATATATATATATATGCTGATCTTTCACTATCCTTTCGCCATTTTCTTTTTTTCGTTTTACTCTTTTTTTCCTATTTCCCTCCATTTTACCTTTTTTTTATTTGATTCGGTCCATTTGGTCCATTTTTGTTTTCCTTCTTTCGTTTCGAGACATCATTCTTCTTCCCATTCAAATAATCTTTCCGTTTTTCATGAGTTCCCTCCTTTTTTGCCTTTGATGCCAGGCTACTTGCCTTCATTTTATCTAATTTCTTTTTCTAAGACTGTGATTTCGGAATTTTTATTAGCAAAACCCTTGTTCATTATTCTATTTTCTCTTTTATATCGGTTTGTATTTTTTATCCATTCATTTGTTTTTGCATTTTTTGGGCTTTAGATTTTTCTTTCATTTGGTCATTTTCTCTCCTGATTAGTTTTCTTTCTTTCTTTCTTTCTTTCTTTCTTTCTTTCCACGTTGGTGTCATTGTTTGTTTGTTTCTTACTTTCTTTTTACTTTACGTGTTGGTTTCTTTCTTTCTTTCTTTCTTCCTTTCCTTCTTTCTTTCTTTCTTTTTTTCTTTCTTTCCACGTTTGTGTCTTTCTTTTATTCTTTAATTCTTTCTTTCTTTCTCTCTTTGTTTGTTTGTTTGTTTCTTCTTTCTTTGTACATTGGTGTCTTTGCATGTTGATGTCATTGTTTGTTTGTTTCTTTCTTTCTTTCTTACTTTCTTTCTTTTTTCTTTGCGTGTTGGTTTCTTTCTTTCTTTCTTTCTTTCTTTCTTTCTTTCTTTCTTTCTTTCCATGTTGGTGTCTTTCTTTCATTCATTCTTTCTTTCTTTCTCTCTTAGTTTGTTTGTTCCTTCCTTTCCTTTCTCCTTATTGTCTTTCTTTCTTTCTTTGCACGTTGGTGTATTTCTTTCTTTCTTTCTTTCTTTCTTTCTTTCTTTCTTTCTTTTGCGTTTGTCTTTCTTTGCACCTTTCTTTTTTCTTTCTCTTTTTTCTTTACTTGTTGTCATAGATATTTTATCTTCATTTTGTTTTTATAAATTTAACAAACCCACTTTTTACTTTGGGGTAGTTTTCCAAATTCCTTCTTTTCTTCAGTTTTTCGCAGCGTTTCGCTCTCTCTCTCTCTCTCTCTCTCTCTCTCTCTGTCTTTCTCTCTCATTCATTCATTCATTCATTCATTCCTTTCTTTTTTCTCTTTTCAAACCATCTCTTTATCTCTAAATTTTCCATTTTGCTCCTCTTTTTAACATTTCTCTCGCTTTTCCTTCTTTCACTCCCCTCCCCGCACTTTACCCCCTCTTCCGTTTTCATTTAATTCAAATGCCAAACATCTTCTTGTCGAATTACCCTCTTGAAATCAATTACTAATATTCCCCAATGTCTTTGAATTGTTTCCCTTCCTGTTCGTTCCCCGACGAGCAATCAATAGGACCGCCATGTTTGCAATCAACCAACAATCGATAGCAACAGGTCACGTGAGAGAGAGAGGGTAAACGAGAGAGATAGAGACGGTAAGAGAGAGAGAGAGAGAGAGAGAAATTGGGGTTTGATCCTGGCTATTGTTGGTGGGAGTTGTGAGTCGGAAGCACAGATCAAATAGGGAGTCTGAGGGTGGTCGGATAGAAGAAGACAATGGAACGGAAAAAATGCGTAACAGACATCCTAATTTTATTCTTCTTCAAACCGCTCATTCGGTGAAAGCATTGAGACCTTTTTTTTTACCCTGTATCATATTGCGTTCACGTCATATCTAAAAGTTTAATTTTAATACTTGCATTAACAAGATGAGAGATATATAGTATCAGACAAGTAGGCAGTCACACATACACACACGCGCACGCGCGCTCGCACACACATGGGTAGACTGCTTTTTCAAATTCAAGCTAACTTAACTCCATTTTGAGGTTGATCTTATGTTATAGCCTATCCATGGCAGAAGGGGCTTGGTAAATACACATGCACACATACACTATATATATATATATATATATATATATATATGTGTGTGTGTGTGTGTGTGTGTGTGTGTGTTTTGTTGGCGTATGGAGAAAAAGCTGGTCGGCTATTACACAAGATAGCTGCGAGCAATATTGTACAAGTCCCGGAGGCAACACCCCACAAAACAATAGCTGTACGGCCAACAACCATCTCGAAAACTATCCAAGTTAGACGAGCCAGACAAGTGGGACACTGCTGGAGAAGTAAGGACGAACTCATCAGTGACGTACTCATGTTGACCCATCACATGGATGAGCAAAAGCAAGAAGACCAGCTAGAACCTATATACAACAGCTTTGTGCAGATACAGGATGTAGCCTTGAAGACTTCCAGGGAGCAATGGACGATAGAACCGGGTGGCGAGAGTGGGTCAGGAAGATCCCTGCCGGCAGCGCGGCATGATGAAGATATATATATATATACACTATCAATGTAACAAAATATTAAATTATACTGACTAGATGCGGGAGCTTTATTAGCTTGTTTGAAAATTGCTAGTGTTTGATAGGAATACTTTAAATCATAATTATGTGCTGATTATTCATTACGTACAGCTATAATTATTCACAATTGAATTCTGCCGGAAGTCCTCTACGTCTTTAATTATCTCCGCACGGATAAATTTTCAGTTTTGGAAACAAGAAAAACTTTGGACAGAGAAATGTTTTGCGACTACATAAGATGCTGCACTTCCACAATCCTGTGTTTCACCAAAGACTGCTGTTCAAAAATATCGAGACTACCTTCATCTTAGTTTTCAAATTTGCTCTAGAGAGAAGTCTAGACAGCAATCTAGATGTCTAGACATCATTGAGTTATACTCAGTATATTTCTTGTCTTTTCCTTGTGTGCGTGTGCATGAGCATCCATCGTCATTTACTGAGTTGAATTCAATTCAACGCAAGACTAGATGCATAAGTCACTCAGTTAAGATCGAACTTACTAACTGTAATTCGTTAGCTTAGCTTGGTAACGATTACAACACGCAAGTCACGCAAGTACCAGATTTTAGTCATTGTTGATCCTCTTCACCAACGGGCGATAGTTGAGTGGTTCGAAAGAGAAATAGAGAGGGAAGAAGAAGATAGTGAAAACGAGAGAGAGAGAGAGAGAGAGAGATTGGAGAGAGGAAGGGAAACAGACATACAAAGAGATAAAGAGAGAGGGAAATAAGCGTATTACTTCAGGTGAAATTCCCAACTCTAGTTCGAGACAATTTATGGCAAGTTCTTCACCTATGTTCATATATCCAAGGGTAATAATACTAGTTTACAGATGCCGTTAATCTTGTATTCAGTTTTATTATTAGAAGAGCCATGTTCAATTATTACTAGTTTTAGACTAGAGTCTCCGTTCATTCTCACTGTAGTTCCTCGCTACCGCAACGCATGGTTGTTCGCAAGTACTGCGGTGACCGTCTTCTGCCGATTAGTGACCGCCTCAAAACAGGAAAAACAAAACAAGTTTTCTCAATCGGTGTATCACTTTTATAAGCATTTTTTTCATCCCCTCCTGCAACGAAAACCCGAATGGGATACAATGTTGGTTTAAATTAATATATCCCGCAAAATGCAGGTCTCCATGAAAGAAGAGAAAGCGGTTTAAAAGTGGCTCACATTTCTTAAAGGGTGTCTTACGATTCAGCCAAGTGCTACCCAGGCGGGGTCCCTTGGAAATAATCTTATAATTCAAAGAACTTCCACTCGGAATCGATGCTTGGTAGTGGTATTTACCAAACACCCAACAAGGCCAGAATGGGATACAAAATCGGTTTAAAGTTGGATGCTCAGCAAAAAAATAAGCCTCTGTATGTGTGCCGAGAGAGGTTGATATTACTGGAGTTGTTACGATGGATAGAGTGGCTCGAGTTCAAATCCAACATGTGGCTATTTGCATTTCAAATAGCGCAAATACCATTGGGAAAGGCATGAATCCAGTTATTCTCCTTTCAGCTGTGGTTAGATAGTAGAGCAGAACAAACTCTTTCATGTAGGTATGGTAATTGGTCAAGAAGTAAAACTCAGCATTCAAATTAGTTGGGCTGTTATCGGTAATTGACCTTGTGTCACACCTTGCTCGCGGTGTAGGGATTGGTAAATATCTAAAACTGACTCCCAGTAAAATATATTTTCATCCAATCACTTTGACCTCAGTTCTTTTTTTGTGGATGAAAAGCTTTCTCCTTGTATTTATGAAAGTGACTCTTCCTAGAGTTCGATATTGACTGGAAGATCTCTGAGACATGCCGAGTAAATTACGTGGATGGCATAACCGGGAACGCATCTGTTGCATAAAGTAAACAGGACGCAGATGCCGGGCGAAAATGCCGCATAAGTTGCACGGCTGGCATAACAGGAAATGTACCTGTTTCTAAAAGTAAACAGTTCATAGGTTGTTCCCCATTGAAAGTGCCTCGTAAAATGCGTCGGTAGCATGCTAGAAGGAGACACGTCCCCGTGCTTCACGTTTGTGGAAGACTGGAGGTGTAACCACTAGAATTTGCGTCGGCGTCCGAAATATCATACCAAACGAGCAGAGACGATTAAAACTGTGGAAGATAACAACCACATGTTCCGCCGCTCTGGGATCTAGCCATGCGCCAGACTGCCAAGAGAAGAGAAGCTAGGGGAAACTAAAATCATTCTTGCGAAAGTAGAGAACGAAGAAAAAAGGCAGAAGAGGTTTCACTGCTGATTCGTACCTTGCCCCCTGCGTGTGTGCCAACTCAGTCGTCTTCGATTCTCTCTCACTCTTACTCGACTGCACATTTTGGGTAATAAAAGGAAAAGAAAAGAATTCCATTTTTATGCATCAGCATTTTTGTCTTTCTCTGCTCTACAACACTAGAATTTGGTGTTAAGGATAAGACATCTTGTTTACTCTACTACTACTCAGCTGGCTATTCGTCGATTCCACATCCTCTCTGCATCTGATAACTTTATTGTTATTTCCAGGTCATTCCGGCACACATCTGTTGCATGTGATGACAATTATTTTTGTCGACATCGAAATGCCGCAATACGGTTACTATACAATCATTAGTAAAATATGCACATACAAAATAAACAAAAAAATGCTCTCGAGAAGACTCGAACTCGAACCCATTTTCGGCGGGGTAGAAAATGTGGACTTCAATCTTGGAGCTACAGCTTCTTTACTGATTTAACAACAGCCAATGTTAACGGAAAGTCAAATCTAACCACAAATAATCAACATCAATTATTACGAAGAACGTTTCGAAACCAATTCCTGTTTATATTCATAGAAATCATAATGAATGTTCTATACTCAAAATACAACTATTGGCAGAAACATAGTCATCAATAATGATGAACTTCAATGAACGAACGAACACACTTCTTTATAAAAATATATCTCTAACATTTTATTCTCGAAAGGGTTGATGTTGGTTGTGTGTGAGCGGCGAGTTGGAGACGGGTACAGACTGCTACATATTGACCCCAAGTTCTTCTGCCCATAGCAACACTTCTTTCGAATTCTGGCTGGGCTTGCTCAACCGTGGGTCCCTGAGGGCCGAAAGCCCTCAGTCTGCCAGCTGATTCTCTCGCTGGCATCTTGTCCCCCAACTGACTCCAGCTCCAACTGGAACTGCTCCAAGCCGTCTGTGGCACCTGGTTATATAATTGTCCCACCTGCTTCAGCTTATTTACACAGGTGCATCTCTTGATTGACGGCTCAGTCGAGGGTCAATATGTAATAGATTCAGGGAATATACTCACACCGTCTTATGATGTAAGTTTTTAACTAAAATCTAGTGTTACACGATAACCACAACTATCTATAAATATTTGCAACTCGTAAAAATCTGCACCAACGGAAGCGAATCAGTTTTCACGGCAACAATCACGTTATCGTTGTAAGGAAACTCTTCATTGCGTAGTCTTAGGATTTTGAGGCTTCAGTCTACCATCTATTTGGGTCTATGAAAGGTGGAAGCCTTGAAATCCTAATAGGACGGTGGTCTCGGTAGGTACACACCAGCAAAAACTGCAACATGATTCACGGTCTATGGTGTAATGCCTGTTTCCAATTAAAGGATATTTTCTTCTATGGATTTCATCCGGGAATTCAAGACTTCAGTCTGGTGACGTGTGGTTACGGTCAGATTTAGGGGATTTGACAGGGTCCCAGGATCTTCTGAAAGATCATGGGTTTAGGACTATAAAGACAGTCGGTTTAAGGGAGATTGCTCCGCAGGAATCATGACTACCGGGGATTGGTTAATAATAATTGCTCAGGTCTTTAAGCATTCCAGCTTATGGCACGCCTCATGTGATGGGTATATTCATTTGACTCCCATCTTGGCTAAAAGTTTCAATGTTGAGTGCCGCGTAGAAAGTAAACCTCCTACGTCGTGGTGTAAGGAACTGCTAAGTTTTCGTCAGCAGCACACGCCTTAAAATTAACCTTGCGAATTTTCGGAGGGGTTGCAAAACACAACCACACCCAAACATGGACTCCTACACATGGGTATGTCAGTATATGCCAACCAGTAAAGACATTCAATCATCAGCTCTGTTTGGAAATTAGATACTGTCTAGAGGACATTTCCTGAGCGAAGGATGAGAGCGAGGAATGGTGAAAAGGGGTCTAGAAACTCTGCACAATCTGCACAATTTGAGTATATATATATATATATATATATATATATATGTATGTATTATGTTCTCTTCCCTATATATATATATATATATATATATAAGTTAGCAACCGTAGACAATTGCAACCGGAAGGCTCCCTTTTCAATAGCTTCTCCACCGAAGGGTAGGGCAAGGAGCTTCTTTTTTTCCTGGATTGCTTCACTTTACCCTCGATACGTACTTTATATTGCTGAATGTTAAGCAAGGAGGCATCAAGTACCATTTTTCTGAATTTTTTGTATTACTCGACCGAGGATTGAACCCCGGTTTCCCAAACCATTGTCGAACACTCAACCCCCTTGGCCAATGGGCTTATTCATATATATGGGGGGTTAGTGTATAAGGAACTGAAGACAATATGGAAAATTGAACTGCGATGTTTCATTATTTTTTTATTCAAACCTTTATATATATATATATATATATATGTGTGTGTGTGTGTGTGTGTGTGCGTGCGCGACCACAGCAATGACATCTTAACTCTAAGGAACACGTGAAGGGACACCTTCGTCTGTTAGAGTTTGGTCTACAAGCCCAACCTACAAGAATAAATGAATGAACAAATAAAGAATATAAGATAAATAAATAAAATGCGACAGATATAGAATGTATTCCCTAATGCGTTTGGCTTATACCATAATATTACCACGCGAATCCCTCCGGTGAAGTGTTCTGCGCTACAAAGGCAAATCTGCTGGGAAAAGTGTTCTTCTCAATTTTTTAGGAGTCAAAGGGAATTCATTATTACAAACTGTCGGGAACTGAACCAACAGATACATATACATAGACAGATAAATCGCCTTGCTTAACCAGCTATCATTATATATATATATATATACACACACACACACACACACACACACATATATATATATATATATATATATATAGAGAGAGAGAGATAGAGAGAGATCTATGTGAGTAAAGCTGTGAGCAATATCTGTATTCGTGCTGAGGTGAGGTGTTTTATATATATATATAAATATATATATATATATATATATATATATGTATGTATATATATATACATGGCAGTGGTTGAATTTGGTTTCAATGCATATTAATGAGGCAAAGTGTGAGTGAATAGGTATAAATATTCAGTGTTCCGAGGAGTGGGGATCTATTTAAAATGATCAGGAGATAACCCGATAGACGTGAAAAATTTAGTTACGAATGGCTTTTATTTAAAAATGCCAATTGACACACACTTTCACGTACACGCACACGCACATGCACATGCACACGTAAATATTTGTATGTTCATGGGTGTGTGTGTGTGTGTGTGTGTGTGTGGTAAAGAGATGAGGATAAAAAGTATTTGACAGATTGGTTTCATTAAATATGTTGAATGTAACCCCAAGAATGATTGCGTTAACTTCTAAATTTAAGCCGTGGCTTTTAAAACGTTCTGTAAACCGCCTTTTTGTACGATCTTTTTTCGGTATTTATGAAAAATTTAAATAAGCAGTCTCACGATATAAACTGTTAAATTCCTTTTTAAGGAATATACCAATTGTCCTATTAAAAGAAATATACTTAGAGTTTCCGTTTTACAAAAAACTTTTCTGTAAAATATGATTAAACCTTTTTGTCAAGATAACATCGTTATGGTAAATTATATACGCTTAACAAGTTTTTATAATTTTTATTTGTTTCTTTTCATCAACAGTAATCTCGAAAAATATTTTGTAAGACGAAGTATTATATGCAAATTAAATGCATCCAGTTACCCTGCGTTTAGCTAATGTATCACGCAGAGGAGACACAGACATCATCACGTGTACTCTGTGGGATACAGACATCATAACATCGACTCCGTGAGATACAGACATCATAACATTTATTCTGTGGGATACAGACATATGGGATACACACATATGGCATACGGACATCATAAAATCTACTCTGCATGATACAAGCACCATAATATCAACTCTGCTCGATACAGACATCATAACTTCCACTCTGCAGGATACGGACATCATATTTTCTTCTCTGCACGATACAGACATCAAAACATCAATTCTGTTCGATACAGACATCATAACTTCTACTCTGCAGGATACAGGCACCATAACATTAACTCTGCTCGATACAGACATCATAACATCTACTCTGCACGATCTAGACATCAAAACATCAATTCTGCTCGATACAGACATCATAACATCTACTCTGCGGGATACAGGCACCATAACATTAACTCTGCTCGACACAGACATCATAATTTCTACTCTGTAGGATACAGACATCATAACATCTACTCTGCACGATCCAGGCATCATGATATCAATTCTGCTCGATACAGACATCATAACTTCTACTCTGCAGGATACAGGCACCATAACATTAACTCTGCTCGATACAGACATCATAACATCTACTCTGCACGATCCAGACATCAAAACATCAATTCTGCTCGATACAGACATCATAACATCTACACTGCACGATCCAGACATCATGACATCAATTCTGCTTGATACAGACATCATATCATCTACTCTGCGGGATACAGGCACCATAACATTAACTCTGCTCGATACAGACATCATAATTTCTACTCTGCAGGATACAGACATTATAATATCTAATCTGCATGATACAGGCACCATAATATTTACTCTGCACGATATAGACGTCATAACAATTGATAATAATAGATTGATAAAGTTTAAGCAATAATAAAATGTGAAGATAGATCTAAATAAAATAAAACATCCAGCAATTCCGTTCCTCGCGAATTTTTAATTTTGAGACTCATTGAATAGACATTTTGCAACCTCCCGAAATGAGCAGTTCCAAACTCTATAGCTTTTGGGCTTAATAATAAAAAGTGAATAAAACTTCACTCACTTTAATTTTCGATATTTCAAAACCAATCAATTTGTAGGTTTGTTTTTCACTCATTGGTTTATCTCAAAGTTTGTTACAAACATTTTTCAATATCGTTCGGCTGATTCTCCTGATTTATTTTATTTAATATTTTTGTAGGGTTGAGAAGCTGGCTCCGGGGATTTATTCGGAAATTTTCTTTATATTGAATTGTAATAAACTACATTTATTTTTTCCTCTCTTTTTGCTTTTTTTAAAAAAAAATTCAGTAGTTTCTACGTTTTTACTCTTTTTCCAACGTCCGGGTTCATGTTTGTAAATTTTGAAGGTGGACAGCTCAATCAATTTTTTTCTTGGTACTTTTATCCATACAATGAAATATTCTTCCACGTCTCTCTCCTTCTCTCCTTCCCTCACTCTCTCTCTCTCTC
This sequence comes from Sepioteuthis lessoniana, assembly GCA_963585895.1. Lineage (NCBI taxonomy): Eukaryota > Metazoa > Mollusca > Cephalopoda > Myopsida > Loliginidae > Sepioteuthis > Sepioteuthis lessoniana. Next base: position 39,476,144 of record OY757938.1, read on the forward strand.
TCTCTACATATATATATATATATATATATATATTATCACGATGAAAAGATGCACTCAGAGCTTAGTGTGGCTAACCCTAAGAGCTAATCGTTTTAATAGCGCCACTTTTTCTGCGATGTAACACGCAAGCAAAACGTAAGAAATTGGTTGGTTGGGTTTTATGACAGATCAGCCCTTGTAGGTTATCTAAGGCCAAAATTTCTTTATAATTATATATTAAATATATCATCATCATCATCATGTCGTGCCACCAGTGCAGTCTCCCTGACCCTCTCTCGCCACCCCTCTTTATCGTCCTTCTCTTTCGGTAGGTCTTCAATGCTACATCCTGTATCGGCACCGAGCTGTTGTATGCAGGTTCTAATTGGTCGTCTTGCCTTTGCTCGTCCATGTGATGGGGTCCACAGAAGTATGATTTCATCCTTACTGCTTCAGCAGTGTCCCGAATGTCTGGTTCGTATAACTTGGATAATTTTCGTGATGGGTGGTAAGTAGCCGTACAGCTGTTTGTGTGGTGCTGCCTCCAGATTTGTTTTTTTATGGGGGTGGTTATGGCATATCAACCATTGTTGATTATTTAATGTCGAACCCTCTTTATACACATTTATTAAATATATATATGATTTGGTTTTATTGTACCATACCCATGATGCGGATATGGGAAACGTACATAGAATGTTCATTACATATATACATAGAACATAGGAATCCCGAAATACGAAAACACTTACCACTTCTTAGTTCAGGTAAGAAACTTTTTATTACCTTTGAGTTTAAAGGTTCTTCGACATAAGGAGAGAGGCACAATCTTTCTATGCTGGCTTTTCCATCTTCCCCCATCTCGTGCGGAGCCCGTAGCGCGCAAATTCGTCTGGCCTCTGCGAGCCCCGAAAGTCGACCCTTCCCGTTCGGTGTCTAGTTCTCAACTGAACTAACAGACTTTTTTTCAAATCTCCCAAAATCCTCCGCACGCGCTTCCGGTGCATGACGTCATTCACATCTCCTGGTCAAATCCTCTATCTAGGATTTTTATTTTGACATCTATGAACGACACATCCTCCCTGTCCGCGCGTTAACACCTGCACTCAGTTTGCACCTAACTGATCCGAAAGGTTCTCAGCCTAACTAAACCCAAAGGCAAGATATATAAAACGAAATCCCTCGGCCATTGTTGGATTTTATAGCATAGCAACCATTGTAGATTATTTAAGGCCAAATCTTGTTTTCACACATATATTAAATGTATGAGATGTAAACGCCTTTTGTAGATACATTTATCGGCGAGACTGTTCTTATTCTTTTGTACAGAGTTAAATGGTTTCAAGTATTTCAATCTAATACGAATATTTCTATTTACTCCTTTAATCCTTTGATATGTTTGGGATTTATAGCATATCAACCATTATAAGTTATTTAATGCCAAATCCTGTTAATACATATATATTAAATATATATTATTTGTATACACATTTTGTGTATAACATTTTTAAACGAGCCTGAGCTTATTTTTTGTACTCACTTAAATAGATTCAATTATGAATATCAAACAGTTTTAATTCTATTAAATATTAATCCTTTGTTTGTACACAGTGAAGTGGTTACAAGTATTGCTATTTAACACTAATTCTTCTATTCTAAACTTATTTGTTTCCACTTACATAAATAGTTCCAAATATTGCTATGTATCACTAACAATTCTATTAAACACTAGTCATTTGTTTACACACAGTTAAATGATCAAAAAGTTCTATTTTAAACAATTCAATTTTGCATTAGTCATTTATTTGCACTCAGTTGAAATGTCAAACAGTTCTGTTTGACTCATAGATAGGACCCTTTCAGATGCTACCGCTCCGGAACAAAGTAGACCTGAGATAAATGTCAATGAAGAGGTAATCTGTATTTTCCAAATCTCTAACATTATTGGTTTGATATCATATCCAGGCTACTCGTTGAGGTGGGGGTTTACCTCTCTGCTGAGATGTAATTCCAGCAACCAAATGATTTATGCTAGATTGAATTTTTTCAAAGAGAATTGTTTGATTATTTGACTGTGTGTAAACAAATGAATAATGTCTAATTTAATTGTTAGTGATACAAGGCTCATTAAATAAGTTTCCAGGCTTTTTTCGTATGGAAACTTTTATTGATAGTACTCACATGAAACTCTAGTCACCTTCGAAGTAATCTCCTTTGGCTGCAGTGCACTTGTACTGTTCCAACAACTTCTGGAAGGCCCCATGGAAGTCCTCTTGTGTGAGCGTGTCAATGACCTTCGTCACAGCCTCTTTCATCTCCTCAATTGTCTCATAACGATAGCCTGTAAGTTTTTCCATGAACTTTGGGATTAACCAAAAGTCACAGGAGGTGCCCGTGGTGTCATGGTTATCGTCGAAGGAAATGGACACAGCGACACGACTTCAAATCCTGGACGAGATTGATAGCATTTCACATAGCACTAATACCCTTGGGAAAGGTATGGATCCAATTATTCTCCCTCCAACTATGGGTAAATAGTATGGCAGACTAGGTTCCTCAGCCTTGGTGAGGCAACTAGACTAGGAGAAAGAAAAATCTAAATTCAAACCTGTTAAACTCCGCTTAAAAATTGACCTTGTGTCATATCCTGCCCGAGCGGAGGGGTTGGGTAAATGTGAAAAGTCACTGGGCGCAAGGTCTGGACTATAGGCAGGGTGAGGAACTGTCTTGATTCCCATCTTGGTTAAATAGTCTGTGACAAGGATGGAGTTGTGGACTAGTACATTGTCATAGTGGAAATGCCAGTGAACCGATTTGAAGAGTGCTGGCCTCTTCCTTAGGAATTTCTTCCTGAACTCCCTTAAAACCTTAACATAGTATTCCTTGTTGACTGTCTATCCAGTTGGAACCCAGTGCATGTAGATCATGCCAGTACTGTCAAAAAAAGGATCATCAAAAGTTTGTTGGTGGATTTGCTCTGTCTGGCCTCTCTTGGGTCTGGGAGAGCCATCATGCTTCCACTGGGAACTTTGTCTCTTGGTCTCTGGGTCATAGCAGTAGATCCAGCTTTCATCACAGGTCACTAGAGCATCAAGAACTGCGGGATCTGAATTGATCAGCTCGACCATCTCACTGTTACCATGACAACATCTTTCTTTCTGATCTTCTCAGAGCGCCCTTGGGACAAATCTCAGTTCCTCGCGAGAATTGTGTGTACAGTTCCCAAACTGACATCAAACTGTGCACTTATTGTCTCTATAGACACACGACGGTCCTTATCCATGAAATTCTTTATTTGGCTAATCAACTAAGTGTTCTGACTTCCTCACTCCTCCCAAATCTCTCATCACCCCTCACAGACTCCGTGCCTTCCTTGAATCTCCTATGCCACTCAAAAACTCATGCTCGATTCATGCAATATGGTCGAAAAGCAGTCTGAAGCATTCCATAGGTTTCTGTGGCATTTTTTCCGAGTTTAAAACAGAATTTTATTGCATATCGTTCTTCTAAAGTGTCGTCACGTCCAGATTGCATTTTTGAAAATCACCAGCTGTGACAATCAGGCTTTAGTAGGGTGTATTCCAATTGCTGCTGTAGCTGTTCATTTGAATCTGAAATCATAAAAATTGGTTAGTCATCTCATACGATATATAGCAATAACATAGTGACTTTTCAAGAGTCTACAACAATTTGAAATGCCTGTACAAAAAAGTCTTAAAACTTATTGAAGGCACCTCGTATAGACGTATACATAGTATCAATTTCCTGTGAGCAAACGAATGAGTAATTTTTTAATAGAAAGACGCTTTCTGTGATGGGAAATCGAAGTTCGTATTGCAGCTGTTTTGTGAAGTACTGCTTCGATGATTTATTGAAGACAGCACGTATTATTTTTGAGTAGTCCCCCTCGAGCTTTTTCTCTATATGTTTTGTTAACGTCCATGAGATACATCCATATAGTAGACATTACATAGCTACAGCTTTGAAAAGAATTTATTTCAAATAAAAAAGATAACATAGGTTTGATACTAAACTATTTCTAATGGTGAGGTTCCAGTTCTAGAGCCTTGGGGAATATAGTGTCAGTTCTTAGTTGCTATTACTCATAGGTCCAATCTGATTCGGAGTTTTAGTAGCCGTTTAGGTCCTATCAATGGATCAAATAGAACTGTTTGACATGAAGTGTTTACCAGTTTAAAAAAATTATGTATCATTGGAGATCTTAATTGTGAAAATGTTTTCGGCATAATATTACTTAACTTGGATCGATAAGCCATAGAAACAACTGCTCCAACTCAGCAATCAACAAATGCATATGAACAAAAACAAAGGTACCCTCATTGACAGATACATCAAACAGCGATTCACACTTGTTCACCAAGATATGTACTGGTATATGGACACAGTCTACGAGAGGAACATTTAGGCATATAGCAGTACACAAGCCCTGATTGAAACACATGTGAAATCTACCAAAACTGACATTTCCTTCTATTTAAATTTTGGGGTTAACATTTATAGGCATAGATATTTCTGCTGTGACGTGCAAAGATACACACACAAAACGATGTCACAGATACTCAGATCCAGAGCTATATATCAGCATACGCAGACACACATTTTACGCAGGTACATCATATAAATACGTATAATCACTTATATAGAGATACGCAAGCACATGAACGAGCATAGTAAGCGCATACACAGAATAAAGTGAAAAACAGAATAAATAACATTAAAAAAAAAACCACAGACACACAAAAATATCTGAAGAAAACAATCCTATTTCTTTTGATCAAACATTCACGTATACAAGCATTTGCATATACGCAGACACACAACACACAAAGAGACACACTCTCATAGATAGGTATTAGCAGACACATCGACGCGCGGACATATAATCACTCACGTGTAGACACACAAGTACAGGAATGCGCTGTTACACACACATAAACTTGCTCAGACGGCTAGGGTTCTAGAATACACCGACTGCATCTCTACAGAGAAGTAAGACCCCCTAACAAGTGTCCTGGATATGACACTGAACAATCTGATGGTGAGGTTCCAGTGATGCTGCATCTTTGGATAATACGGAGTACATTTTCATTTCCAATACTCCCGGGTCCACTTTGTCCCGGAGTGGTAGCACCTGATAGGGTCCTATCTATGGGTCAAATAGAATTAAACAGTATACTTATGCTAAACTTTATTACTTGAAATCGAACTGTTTTGATGTTTAATCTGCGTACTTATGTAAAACCGAGTTGCTTGAAATTGACCGATTTTTGCCATTGAAATTGTACTTGTGATAAACTGAATTGTTTGAAATGGAACTGTTTGGACATTTAACTGTGTGTGGATAAAAACTAAACTTACACTAAACAGAATTGTTTGAAAAAGAACTGTTTGATTAAACTAAATCACTTGAAATAGAAATATTTTTGACAACTAAAGTGATTACTCATGCTAAACTGAATTGTTTGAAATAGAACTGATTATTTGTATAAAAATAGATTTGGTGATAAATAACCTATAATGACTGCTTGATGTTAAATAACCTACGTGAATGTTTGATCGAAGGAAATAGGATTGTTTTCTTCATATATATATATTGGTGTGTCCGTGCTTTTTTAAATCTTATTTATTCAACTAAGCCTGTTCATTTGCTTGTGTATCTCTATATAGATAATTATACGTATTTATTTAATGTCCCTGCGTAAAATGTGTATCTGCATATGCTGATAAATAGCTCTGCATCTGAATATCTGAAGCTTCGTTTTCTGTGTGTATCTTTGTGTTAAAAACCTAACCAACCAACCAACCAACCAACCAAACAACACACACACACACACACACACACACACACACACACACACACACACACACACACACACACACAGCAGATAAAAAAAAGCAATCAAAATAAACAAACAAACAAACAAATATAATAACAAAGACATAAAAACTTTCATTTTCTTTTAAACTCTCACAGATATTAATATTCGGACATATATATACACACAACACATACACACAGATACATATACATACATACATATGAACTGATACAAAGATACACAAATATACTAGTCCCCATATATAAACATAGGAACACATTCTTGTAAAATCTGTTAGCCACGAAATTTTCAGACTCAGAGCAAACTATAAAATGAATTAAATTGTCTCATGTCAATTCTGGACTCGTTGCCGTGTGAATATTGTGTTTCATGTTGTAAGTGCTCCATTGAGAGACGTCCTTTTTGTTGCTATGGAGATAAGAGGTCCACAACTTAAATGCAAACAAGATCTTGCATCTCTCATCGTTACGGAACAGCTGAGTAGACAATGTTCAGAAGGAATCGTTCAAACATTAGAAAAGGAGACATTTACTTATATATATATATATATATATATATATATATATATATATATATATATATATGTGTGTGTGTGTGTGTCTGTGTGTGTGTGTCTGTGTATATATATATATATATATATATAGTAAATCAATCTTAGAATGGCTACCGTTCGATAAAACTTAAACCGCATTAAATCAGGTAAGGAATGAACGTGCTAAAAGCACAAAAATCATGAAAAATATTTTAAGAAATAAAACGTAAAAAAAACATTTTTTAAAACATTAAAATATTTGACACTGGTATATATATATATATATATATAAATATATATATATATATATATACCAGTGTCATATATTTTAATGTATATATATATATATATATATATATATATATACCAGGGTCATTCAATAGATTAAAGGATTTTTTTAAAAAGGAAAATCATTTTCTTCATAGTTTTTTCTACGGTTGTAGACTTTGTGTTGTTTGGATTCGGTTTATAGAAAAACTTGTTTTAATCTCGCAAAAATAGTTGTTTTGGGTTTATAAAAATGGTGGATGATCTAACAGAGTACTCCCGGCTTGAATAGATGTCCGTTATCAATTTTTTAACGTCTGATATACCATATAGATTTTACAGAAGAATATGTGTTCTGACGTAATAGTTTGTTTTTGTCAAAAGAATTGTTTACAATCTGGCTAAACTTGGGTTTACCACTTAGCGCCTGAATGTAAACATTGTCCATAGAGTGGAAACTTACTGACTCTCCGGTAAAAAAAAAAATATTGAACTCAACGGTCAAGTAAAGGAGATGATGCTGATAGTCTTCTGGGACATGAAAAGATTCATTATTATTGGTTTCCCTGAAAAAGGTGCAACCGTAAACAGAGCTTACAATTGCCAACTATTTGGGTGAAATTTATCTTTATTGAATTACCCTCATCTCGGATAGAATAAGACGAGACAGGTTTTCTCTCAAGCTGTAGCTGAGTCAGTTCACTTACACTTTTACTAAACCTCGGGAGAAAATGCTCAAAGACACCTACATAAGAACGCTGCCTGTTATTTTAAATAAATTCTGGAAGAAACACAGCATAAAACAACAGCTGTACAGCCACTTACCACCCATCTCACAATTCCTCAAAGTAAAACGAGTAGGACATGCTGGACATTGCTTACGAAGTAAGGACGAACTCATAAGCGACGTTCTCTTATGGAGAGTTCTACTAATGGACATTCGGTGTTGTCTAGAAGATTTACCTAGAACGATGGATGATAGAGATAGATAGCGAGAGGGAGTGAAGGGAATCCGTGCTATTACCACTCCTTAACGATGATTATTATAATTCGTTTTATTTATTTTCGGGTTATCTTCTTTGACCATTATTGGTCAACGGTCTATTAGCCAATTGCCTTCTTGACCAGTTATTCCATTCTTGACTGACTTGTCCCTTCAGGGCTGATTCACTACTTGATTATTTTGCTGATATTTTCACCTCGGGTATCAGTTGCTCTGTACACGCGCGTCAACGATTTCGAATTCGTCGGTAACAGGCAACCAGGTTTCTTCAAACAAACATTCAGTATGAAACGTAAAATTTCATCGTTATTTTTATTTATCCTAATCTTTATTTTTATCTCATAAACAGCGATACAAATTTTTTGCTGAACTAACGAGAAGAATATGAACAGTTTACAAATCAAATAAATGTTCATATTTATTACAACATTTACTTTTTACTGAGTGACAGCAAGTCTCCTCAGGTCTACAGAACTCTTCTGATTATTCTTGTCGACCTGAGCATTTCTGGGTACCTTTCCAAGTGCACCAGCTATACTTGGTATCACTGTCACTCTCGTGTTCCACATATTTTAGTTCACTGGAAAAGTCTATCTTTCGTTCCCTGGGTGTTTATCTTTTTGCTGCTTTTTATTTTAACTCTATGTTCCGCAGAAACGGCAATATCTAGTAAATGAAATTAACTTTAGGTTTGGTCTTCTGGCCAGGATTAAGTAATCTGTTTGTACGCCAAAATCTAAAGATTTTGTGCAAATCCCCTCACGTTAAAAGAACTCTTCCGAATATGCTTTTGTCTAGATGGTTTCGATTCTTCCATTGATTTCTAATTCTTACGCTTGCTTTTCCAAATTTTTGAGGACTGTTCCAAGAAATCCAACCACAATTGGAATCACCATCACTTTCATGTTTCACAGTTTTTTCAGTTCTCTTGCTAGTTGAGTCAGTTCACTTACACTTTTACTAAACCTCGGGAGAAAATGCTCAAAGACACCTACATAAGAACGTTGCCTGTTATTTTGAATAAATTCTGGAAGAAACACAGCATAAAACACCAGCTGTACAGCCACTTAACGCCCATCTCACAAATCTTCCAAGTAAAACGAGTAGACACCTACATAAGAACGTTGCTTATGTAGGTGTCTACTCGTTTATCCCTCTTTTTACTTTCTTTCAGATCCATAGCAAGGTCTAGGTATTATCTCTCTTTTGGCTCTCTTTTTCTTCTTAGGCAAGATCTAGATACTTATCTCTCTTTTCGCTTTCATTCAGTTCACTAGCAAGGTCTAGGTATTATCTCTCTTTTTGTTCTCTTTCACTTTCCTGGCAAGATCTAGATACTTATATCTCTTTTCGCTCTCTTTCAGTTCTCTGACAAGGTCTAGGTACTTATCTGCCTTTTTGCTTTCTTTCAGTTCTCTAGACTATGTAGATTTTCTTTCTTTCAGTTCTCTAGCCTATGTAGATTTTCACCTCTGTCTGTTTGTCTCTCTGCTGTTAATTCTACGTTCCAGTTTTGCATTTCTTTCTTGATGAAGTTTATAATTAGTCGGATATTTTGTACATTCTCTGATATTCTTGAATCCAGGTTTGCATAACCATATAATAAGCCTTTTTTGTGGTCAATTCATATAATGGCAACATTTTCCACTTTCTTTTTGCTTCCTTGAGAATATAAAAATTTGTCGACCGTAATCGAGTGTGACCCGAAGGCTCCCTTTTCAATAGCTATTACACTGATGTGTAGGGGAGGGCACTACTCCATTCCTTCGATTGCTCGACTTTACCCTTGATATGTGCCTTATAATTCTGAGTGTTAAGCAAGGCGGCATCAAGTACCATTTTTGTATCTTTGGTATGACTCGACCTGGGATTGAACACCGGTCTCCTGGACCATTGGCGAACACTCTTCTCATTAGACTAATTAGTAATTCGCTTGTTCTTGCGGATTTTTTTCTATTATTCCAGAAATAGTATTCAGCTTTCAAGAAAGTTTCTTTTATAATAAGAAGTTTCTACATCAGAGGTAACCAAGTCATAGGTCTAGAGTGGGTAGGCATTTTTCTTGTTTAGAGATTTTTCAGGATCAATGTACGTTTTTTGTCATCCATTCGGGTATTATTGTTTCTTCAAGGCACTTACCTTGTTCCAGTGTAAATCTGTCGTGGATAGACATGCATTTAATGAAATCAGAATCCATGTAAGCCATAGTACCCTGGTTTTTCAAATTTGGTTCCTTCTCGAATGTGGCTGAGTCTACGTGTTTGACCGCCTCAGGGTCCTTGTAATTCTTTCTCCAAGTTATTCATACTTTCGGTCTTTCTACCTTGTTTTCCCCGTTCCCATATTTTACTCCAGTATTGTTTTGCTTCTTTTGAATCTGTTTGTTTGTCCTTATACATTCTCTATCGACTTGGTAGACGTTTCTTATGTAATTTTAGAAATTCCAATTTTACGTGGTCAACGTGGGCCCGGAGACACGTCCGAGGACAACGACGTCTTTAATATGCCAGCTTACTGTTTTCACTCTCTATGTGCTTTCCGAGGTGTGGTTGTTTAAGTAGTTCTAGGTATTGAAATTTTCCTTCTCTTCAAGCATTCTAATGTGTTCCTGATTTGGGTGTTCTTATTCCTCTGTAATTACTCTTTTCCCACTTTTCATTATAAGTGTGCTTTTCTTATTTTTTCTTCATTTTCAATTGTCTGATGATGCTTGCTTCCAATATTCCCAAGTACTTGTGATTTTCCTTCTCTTCAAGAGTTCTAATGCTTTCTTGATTTCGTAGTTTTATTTCTTCCTCTGTTTGTCTTTTCTTACTTTTCTTTATAAGCACTGCAAATTTGTTGTCTTCCAAATTCCATTGCTATATCCTTGTTGTATATTCTTATTGTTTGTATCAGGGTCTCTAGTTCTTTTTTATCTTTTGCAAATATCTTTACAGCATCTATGTACGTAAGAGGGTTATCTTTTCTTGTGGTTTTGTAAATACCCACATGCATTTCCTGATTAAGTAGTTATGCGGTATCATTACTTTAACGAATAGCAGTGGTGAAAGCGAATTTCCCAGGATTAATGTCTCTTTAGAGTTTTACCTTTCTTTTGATTTTTTATATCCCGCAATCAATTCTACTCTCCAATTTTCCCTGTCTTTCATGATGAAGTTTATGTTTGTCTCAGACATTCTATACCTTTTCGAACAATCTATTACTCAAGTTTGCAGGACCATATCATAGGCAATCCATACTTATGATTTGTAGTAAATCCATGCCATTGCTGGTCTAGTCGTATGGGGGCTGTAGAATACACCGACTGCACTTCTGCAGAGGGGTTAAACCCCGCTCCAACAAGTGTCCTGTGGCCAAGTCGGCAGGGGCAGTAGAATACACCGTCTGCTTCTCTGCGGAGGGGTTAAACTCCCCCAACGAGTATCCTGATATGACACTAAACAGTCAGATGATGAGGCTCCAGTAATCCTGGAGTGTTGGGGGATGCAGAGTAACCGTTCATTGCCATCACTCCCAGGTCCACTCTTGCCTGGAGAGGTAGCACCTTATAAGGTCCTATCTATGGGTTAAATAGAAATAAAGTGTACCTATGCTAAACTGGAGTATTTGAAATATCTGACATAGTATCCAGCACTGGCCGTTATGTCTAGCTTAGCCAGGGAATTTTCGCCGGAATCAAGTCGCACGACTCTCTTTGTTGAGTTGAAGGAACTGTCACTATCCGCCACGTTGTGAATTTTTTTCATCCAAATAGCGGTGTTTTAGTTAGCTCAGATTGTTATAACTGTGGGAGTTGATCTAACTTTGGCTAGAATCTACGCCGAAGAAAAATTGCTGTTTATGGGGAAAATAGTTCCTGTCGCGATTCACAAGAACACAAAAAGAGACAAGCAATACTTTTGATTCTCGTAAAATAAAAGTTTTTCAAAGTTATTGTCTTGATCTTGCCGTAGTAGAAACTACACAAATGCGTAGGGTACAAAAGAAAAGGTCACACGAAATTTATTTGCTCGTTTAGGAGGTGACAGAGGGAGAACAAAGAAGGTGTAGGGGGACAACTAATGATACTTGTTTACTTTTAAAAGTTTGTTTTTCTCGGCTTTTGTTGGATTCGCAAAGTTTCTATGTTCAACTGTTGGTTCTGATCGGACCAGCGCGATTCACAAAGTCGTTTCGCAGCGTTCGATGTTTCTGTCTGACCGCTCAAAATGCCTGTGTTTCCTCCGGACTCTGCCGAAAAAATATCTATCTCTGACCGATCGCGGCTACGAACTGAAGTCTTCGAATTCCCCCGAAGAACTCAAACTTCGAGCTCTCAACTCTAAAACTAAACTGCTGACTGGACTCTTCGCACTGCTTATATGTATGGGGGTGGGGTATCGACAATTTTTCGTTACGCCCATGAATAATGATATGTAAATTGCCTGGACCACCCCGGTATTTCGTATAGTATCTTAAAACTCCCAGATGGCCGTTTTTAAGAGGTACAAAGAATGAATTCTGATGGCCCTCTGCATTTTGTCCAGACAAATATCACTTAAGTCGGAAAAATCCACTTATCTTTGTCTCGGACCCTTGAGTCTGAACTTCATCTTCAGACCACACAAGAATTTCATTAACCCTTTATCACAGGATTCAATCAATAAAATCATCTCTCCACTCCCCGAACCATCACCTTACGTAAGTAAGGGGATGGTTCGGGGAGATCCAACTCCACAAAAGTTATTCCAAAAGAAAAAATAAAATAAAATAAGATAGAAAATAAAATGATAACAAAAAATAGAAAATCCCTTTTCTAATTCTCTGTATTAAATAAAAACAAACAATTTCTAAAATTATCCTTCTATCCATTTAATTAATAAATTAATTCTAATCCCTTAGAATCGTTAATTAATAAATCCTCCATGAGGATCTCTCTGTCACAAATAGAACTGTTTTAAAATTTAACTGTATGTAAACAAATATGTACTCATGCTAAACTGAACTGTTGGAAACAGAACTGCTTACATGCATAAAATGTATTTGGCATTAACTAATCTACAGTGGTTGATATGCCATAAAATCAAGCCAAACCATGCTACTTCTTCATTTTTACGCCTTGTTTTGGATTCTTTGAAGATCTGCTGATGTATATAAGATATTCATTTATTCCTCTTTTACGAAAGAATGACACCCGAACAACGACCACCAAACACTATGTCAGGGCCCTCCTTAATAACAAAGATATTAGAGATAAATATACATTAGCACTAACAAACAAATACGATGCTCTACAAGAACAGACAGAAATACCTACCCCGAATGAAGAATATGAGAATTTCGTCAAAGCCCACTTAGAAGCGGCAACGGAATTCATTCCAACAAAACGAAGAAGAAAAATATAGAGTCGCATGGGAGATATTAGCGGTTATAGAAAAGCATGAAGACGTGATATCTGCTTCCAAATGCAACAGGAAGAACCCAACCAATACCACTGACCTGAAACTTAAAAAGGCACAAAATGAATTAGCTAACATATACCTAAAAGAATAGACAGAACACAAGTCAGATCGATAAGATTAGAAACTCGGCTGAAGATAGACAATCTAGGATAGCATGGCAAACGATTAACGGAGCTAGCAGAAGGAAGAGCACGGCCAAAGCTAAAATGAAAGCTACCAGCCAACAAGATCGAATACACCTGTGGAAACAACATTTTGAGAATTTATTCAGGGACCCCCAGGAAGTTACTCATGGACAAATTACGAGAATTATGAGTAAGCAATTAGACATCAAACTAGGACCGTTTACTTCAGAAGAACTCGACTCGATACTGAGAAAAAATTAAAATAGAAAGGCAGCAAGGCTCGATGAAATACCCCCAGAAGTGTGGAAGACCAAAACATTCTACGACATACTTCTCAGACACTGTAATGCAGTATATGATCAAAATCCTATTGACAGATGGATGAAAGGATGCACCTTCCCCTTCCCTATAAAGGGCGACTTTGGATTAGCCAAGAACTACCGAGGTATAACTCTTACGTCCATAGCGGCCAAGATATACAATGCCCTACTAAGAAACCGCATAGAACCCAATATTGACAACATAATTAGGAAGAACCAAAATGACCTCCGGCGAAATAGATCCACGACCTCACAAATTCTGACTATCCGTCGAATTCTTGAAGGTGTACGCGCAAAAAACCTAGAGGCAACAGTATTATTTGTCGACTTTACTAAGTCCTTTGATTCCATTCATAGGGGGAAGATGGAGCAAATCCTCGCATACTGCCTACCAGAAGTAACAGCCGCAGCCACAATGATGCTCTATAGAAACACCCAGGTCCGTTCTCTGGATGGAGACACAGACTACAGACTACTTTGACATTGTAGCAGGTGTACGGCAAGGAGACTCATTAGCCCCATACCTCTTTATCATATGTCTAGACTACGTGCTTTGGATATCTTTTGATAAAATCAAAGAAATTCGTTTCTAGCTAACAAAAGAAAGAAGCAGAACATACTCCACTAAAACAATTACCCACGCTGACTACGCCAATGATATAGCACTTCTGGCAAATGCACCCGCACAAGCCGAAATCCTGCTACATATTCTAGGACGAGCCAGTGCAGGAATCTGCCTCCATGTCAGTGCACACAAGACGGAATATATGTGCTTCAATCAAACAGGCGACATCTCCACACTAAACAGTTGCGCTTTGAAACTAGTTGACAAGTTCACCTACCTCGGGAGCAGTGTCTAATCAACCTAGACAGACATCGACACATGACTAGCAAAGGCATGGGCAGCTATTGATAGGCTATCGGTCGTATGAAAGTCAGACCTGACCGATGAAGTGAAGCGCAGTTTCTTCCAAGCAGCGGTAGTACCGATACTGCTATATGGGCGCACTACATGGATGCAAACAAAACATATGGAGAAAAAACTTGACTGCAATTATACAAGAATGCTGAGAGCAATATTGAAGAAGTCCTGGAGACAGCACCCCATAAAACAGCAACTGTACGGCCACCTACCACCCGTCACGAAAACTATCAGAAATAGACGAACAAGACATGCGGTACACTGCTGGAGAAGTAGGGACGAGCTTGTAAGTGATGTACTCCCGTGGACCTCTTCACAGGGACGAGCAAAGGCAGGACGTCCAGCTCGAACATACATACAGCAGCTCTGTGCAGATTCTAGATGTAGCCAAGAAGACCTGCCAAAAGCAATGGACAATGGGGAGGGGTGGCGAGAGAGGGTCAGAAATATCCGTGCTGATAGTTCGACATGATGATTATGATGATGATTTGTTCCTCTGCGGCATCCTTTTTGTTCTTCAGGAAAATTTCCTCGGCATACGAGCGAATAATAGATATCTTCTCTTATGAGGAGAGGGGGTCAAGATTTTCCACGTCATAAGTAAATACATTATCTATAGTGTCTATAGTAGCTGAAGATGGTCTGATTTTTTTGTTTTGTTTTTTGTTTTTTGTTGTCTGTATCAGTAGCGTGTCGTCGTTCTTTTGGGTATACTTGCTTATTGTAAGCGTTTACTCATTTGAAAATTCAGTCTGTCGTAGACTCAAACCAGAATCCATGTATTCCATCAAGGCTTGGATATTTTTTTAATTTGGAATCTTCTTGAGTGCTACTCTGAGCGAGTCTACGTGTATATTAACTTTGGGGCCTTCGACTTTTTCTAATACTTTTTTCATGTTATTTATCCATTCGGTATTGCTGTTATGTTTTTTCGTTTCCATATTTTACAACGAAACTGTTTTGAGTCGTTTGCATCCGATTGTTCATTTGTCTTTGTGCCATCTTGTTCGGAGAATTTTTTTCGTTATTTTTGAATGTCTGTTTTGTTTGTATTCTTTGACCCTATCTCGGTATCTTTTGAGTCTTCCTTCTTTCGTTAATATCATTTGATTTATTTCTTCTAGTTGCGTTGTTAGACTTATCTACGATTGTCTTTTTGGGAACTTTTCATTTCGTTGGGTTCCTGTGCGTTTTGTTTTCCTTATCAATTTCGCTAGTTGTCACAGCTATTTTCTTGGGTATTATCATTATTTCGCTTCTTGTGTTTGTTTTTTTTTTACATCTACGTCAGCTGGTGGTCTTTTACTAAAGTGTGCGTAACAGCAAATCTCATCAGGGATACAAGACTCTTTTCAGTATTCAAGCCGATCTTAACAATGCTGTGGTCTAGAGGTTCTCGATTTTTTCTTTGATTTCTAATTCCTACACTTTCCTACCCAACCCTTTGAAGCCTGTTAATCTACAACAGGTATCACCTTCGCCTGGATTTTCCACACCATTTTCAGCTCTCTGGCAAGATCCATATATTTGTCTATCTTTTCGTTTGTTTTTTTTACATTTGTACTTTGTCGTTCGCTTGAACAGCAAAAACCCACTGGATGGTAAGTTCTTTTTTCTTGTTAATTTGAATTAGGTCTGTCCTTCTGGTCGGGATTTACTGAGTTGTTTGTATTTCAAAATTTCAGAGAATTGTATGTGTCTCATTTTGTAGGGCAGATTCTTGTATGTGCGTTAATATGTGCACTTGACGTTAATATTATTTTCGTTTTACTCTTTTGAGATTTTTTTTACATCAGCGTTAATCGATGGTTTCTCACTGGAGTCTGTGAAAGAGCAAGTCTTTACGAGTTTTTATTACCAGCATTAGCTGATGATCCTATTTACCCAACCCCTCCGCTCTGGCGGGATATGACACAAGGTCAATTTTTTAAGCGGAGTTTTAGCAGGTTTGAATTCAGAGTTTTCCTTCTCCTAGACTAGTTGGCTTACCAAGGCTGAAGAACCTAGTCTGTCCTACTATTTATCCATAGCTGGAGGGAGAATAATTGGATTCATACCTTTCCAAAGGGTATTAGTGTTATGTGAAATGCAATCAGTCATGTCCAGGAATTGAACTCGTATCGTCGTGTCCATATCCTGTGACGATAACCATTACACCACGGGCATTAGCTGATGATCTTTCACTGCAGTCTAAGTGACAGCGAGTTTCCTCAGGCCTCCAGGATTCTTCTCAATATTCAACAATGCTGTTGTTAGAATGGTTTTGATTCGTCCTCTAATTTCTAACTATTCCAGTTCCCTTTTCCAAACCTTTGGAGACTGTTCTAAACGCATTAATTTCAGCTTTAATTTTTCGTTTTCTTAGAATCCTTCGCTGAGTATTTACTCAAGACCCACGATGAGGAACAGTTGTGATGAGAGTCACTCTTCGTAATTATGTTTTCTGCTGCAACCTTTTGGCTATATTTTTCAATTACAAAATGCGATTTTTTTGTATTTTATTCAGGCTTGGACAACCCTCTGTTAATGTGTTTAGCTCTCCCTTTCTTGATCACACAACTATTACTGGCACGCTGGCAGTTTTAAGGCGCTACCTTTTTTTATTTTCTTTTTCAAGGTCGTTGTACTTATCTTAAAGTATTCTTTGGCTGATATGTTATTATCTGTTGTCACTGCCATATCAAATAAAACGTATATTTTTCTTTTATAGTCCTTAACCACTATAGCTGGTCTACTGCTTTTTATTTTTCTGTATTTGGATAGCAAAGACCCAGAGAAGAGGAATTCATTTGAGAGTTTAGCTGGTGGTCTTGCACTGAAGTTTGAGTGACAGCAAGTCTCCTCAAGTCTCCAGGACTCTTCTCAGTATTCTGGCCAATCTTGATATTGCCATAGTTTAGATTGTCTGCACTCGTCCTTTTATTTCTAAGCACTCTAGTCCCTTTATCTGTCCTTTGGTGATTGTACCGAGCGTACCATATAAATTGGTATCTCCGTCACTCTCTTGTTTCATAGTTTTTTTTTTTTGTTCTCTAGCAAGGTCCCGGTACTTATCTTTCTTTTTGCTTTCTTTCTATTTTACCCTGTGTTCAGACGGAACGGCAAAGTCCTCTATTCGGCAGGTTCTATTGTTGTAGTTATTATTGATAATGATGATGTTGTTGTTGCTTTACAATTAGGGTTGTGGTTTTGATATACCCATTCCACTCACATTATATTTAATCCGGTATAGGAAAATCCCAAACTGATATCGGCCCTTGTTCTTACTTTTACGTCAGCAATGAAGAGATATGCTGCATTGGTAAGTGTTAGTTTTTTATACAACAGAGCTCTACAGCATAGACATTCTGTTACGAAAAGGAAAATTTCATGAACTAAATAAGTTCATGAAATTTTTGTGATTGTTGCGTATTCATATTTGGTGTCTTAAAGGTTTTGATTTTCTAGTTTAATGACATCATGGGTTATTTAATCCCAAAGCTATTTTCTAGTTTAATGACATCATGGGTTATTTAATCCCAAAGCCATTTTCTAGTTTAATGACATCATAGGTTATTTAATCCCAAAGCCATTTTCTAGTTTAATGACATCATGGGTTATTTAATCCCAAAGCCATTTTCTAGTTTAATGACATCATGAGTTATTTAATCCCAAAGCCATTTTCTAGTTTAATGACATCATGGGTTATTTAATCCCAAAGCCATTTTCTAGTTTAATGACATCATAGGTTATTTAATCCCAAAGCCATTTTCTAGTTTAATGACATCATGGGTTATTTAATCCCAAAGCCATTTTCTAGCTTAATGACATCATGGGTTATTTAATCCCAAAGCCATTTTCTAGTTTAATGACATCATGGGTTATTTAATCCCAAAGCCATTTTCTAGTTTAATGACATCATGGGTTATTTAATCCCAAAGCCATTTTCTAGTTTAATGACATCATGGGTTATTTAATCCCAAAGCCATTTTCTAGTTTAATGACATCATGGGTTATTTAATCCCAAAGTCATCCTTTGAGAAGGATTATAGTGGTAGTATTTTAACCATAGTTTTAGGGATGAAAGAGTTCATTCCTTTCCCAAAAGTATTAGTGTTAAAGTGAAAATAATTACCTGAGTGTATTTCGAGCTCGCTTATCTGCGATATAGCAAGTCCAGATCGTTAGCCTCTATACCACGTGGGGGCATTACATTTCTGGAACACTATAGAATATGATGGTGAATAATACTTACTGGTATGTGTTTTGTTTGAATAATGTTCTGCTAGAAATAAATCCTTAGTGACAACAGATCGGGAAATCTTGCTTCGTTTTCCCCTTACTCACCTCTAATTAATATTGACCAAATCCAGTCATGTCCCTGGACCTCGATCATGCCTCCACAAATGCCAGACACATTCGCCATTTAATGTGTCCAGGATGACTAGGCCATAACGCTATTGTATTCCTCATAATTGTCTTTGATACACGCTGCTATTCGTTACTGAATTAATCCCAAATCGTGTAGGTTACGATAAAATTTAATGAGAAAAATCAAAGTCAAAATAAAACAGCTGGTACGGATCAACGAGTTCTTCAGCGATCTTCTACTTGAGAGCTTTTCACGCCAGGGTTCGCTGATGGCTTTCTACTGGAGTCTGAGGGACCGCAAATCTCCTCAACTCTCCAGGACTCTTGTCAGTATTCTGGCCGATCTTGATAAAGCTGTAGTTTGGATGGTCTCAACTCGTTCTCTAATTTCCAAGTCCTTCAGTCCTTTGGTGATTGTACTGAGAGTACCAATTATAATTAGTATCACCATCACCATCATATTCCACAGTTTTTTCATTTCCCGGGCAAAGGCTGGGTACATATCCTTCTTCTCGCTATTATTATTATTATTATTATTATTATTATTATTATTATTATTATCTCCAAGATGCTTGTTAGAAATCGTAGAAAATTTTAGCAATGGCGACCTGAGTGAAAAAGAGGAAGAAAAAACCTCAAGTAAAATGAGGAAAAGACGAAAAAATTTTCATCAAAATTCATAATAATATTATCTTTGTAATATTTATTCCTGGGACGACGAATTGAAAAAAAAAAAAAAAAACGAAAAGAAAAAAAGAAAAATGAAAAAAAGAAAAATCTTTGAAATATTTGCTCAGTTCTTAATAATTGGTCGACACTGAAAAAATAAAAAAGAAAGAAAACTTTTCTAAAAACAATAAGCAAAATCAAAATGTCTGCAATTGATTCAGGCAAACGATTTATTCATTAGGCAAGAAAAATAATCTCCAGAGATGTTTTTTTTTCTGCTGGAGACGCCTGAAGGTCCAAAATTCAAGACAAGTAATAGAAAATTCCTCGAGTCAATATCTTACCATACCTGAAAAAGAATTACAATTGTCGCCCCTTTTTTGTTTAACATACAAGCAAAATCATCTTGATTCTCTGATAATATATAGTATTCAACCAATCAGTGACATCATACTATCAAAGTATTTTGATTGATTGATAGATTGAGTGAATCTAACAGCATATCATCACGTCTAAGGTTACCTCATGCCTAGATGATCGAGTATTGCCTTCGTTTTATATTTATATTCACATTTTGCAGTGCAATTTTTAAAAAGTTTTTTGCACACGGTTATAAAATATCAAGCATTTCCATCTCCAACTAATAATTTATATATAGCTGTATGGTTTCTAGTATTCCTATCTACTAGTAATAATAATGTGGTTTCAAGATATTATTTATTACTTGTTGATAGTTACATCCAGCTTGAGTCGATGGTTGGTTGGTTGTTTGGGTTTTATGGCATATCAACCTGTGTAAGTTATTTAATTGTAAATTAATTGTAAGTTATTTTTCATGAAAATAGACAGTTATATTTCAAACAATTCAGTTTAGCATGATTACACTGTTTAATGTTCAAAAACATTTCTTTTTCAAGCTATTCAGTTTATTTAAACAGTTCTAATTCAGTTAATTCAGTAAGGATTTTGTTTACACACAGTTAAATGTCAAAACAGTTCTATATTAAACAATTCAGTTTTGTGTAAGTACAATTTCAATGTCAAAAACAGTCCCATTTCAAACAATTCAGTTAAGCATAAGTACACAGTTTGAGTGTAAGTACACAGTTTAATTGTCAAACATATTTCTATTTCAAGTAATTCAGTTTAGTCAAATAGTTCTAATTCAAACAATTCCATTTAGCAGTTAGTTCTATCTAACCCGTAGATAGATTCCTATCAGGTGCTACCACTACAGGCCAGAGTTGACCTGGGAGTATGGCAATGAAGGGGTGCTCTGCATTCCCCAAAGATACTGCATCACAGGAACCTCACTATCAGATTGCTTAGTGTCATATCTCGGACACTCATTTGGGCGGAGTCCTACCCCTCTGCAGAGGTGCAGTCGGTGCATTGTACAGCCCCAGTCAACTGGGCAAAGCTTGAGTTGTGGCGTTGTATATATATATATATATATATATATATATATATATATCATTATCATCATCATCAAATCACGTTGCTAACAATGATTTCTTAGACTCTCTCTCTCTATCCATCCCTATTGTACATCGCTCCCGGCAGGTCCTCTGAACTGCATTCTGTGTCCGCACAGAGCTGTTGTAGGTACATTCTTCTTGGTCGACCAGCACAGGAAGGACAATTTGAACGTCACTCATGAGTTTGTTCTTACTTCTCCAAGAGTGTCCCGCATGTTTTGCTAATCTTACTGGGATATTTTTAGTGATGGGAGGTAAGTGGCCGTACAGTTTCGTGGGGTGATGCTTTGAAAAACTGTTCAATATAATTCGTAGAATTCATGTGACGTTTTCATCTAGTTTTTTCCAGAGGCGTTTTGTCAGCGTCCATGTGGTGCATCCACAGAGTAGTAGTAACACAACCGCTGCTTAGAAGAAATCCTGATTTACTTAATCAGATAGATCAGACTTCCATATGATCGATAACCTATCGTTAGCCGGCCCACTTCCACTAAGCTGATACAAACATTTTCAGACGCTGCTGCTGAGGTAAGTAAAAATTATGTTAAAGTTTCAGAGGACCGACATTTAGAGTGAAGATGGCTCCTTCACGATTAAAATATAGTAGTTTGTTTTGTTTGCTTTCACGTAGAGACCAATGTCTAACGGTTGCCTAGCCCAGTCTGTGCTGCAAAGATTCGGCTTGAGTAGGTGTATTTACCAGATGCGTAGACCGCATCCGTTATAATTTCAGTGAGATATAATCTGCTTCTTACCTTTTTTTAGTGTACAGTGATTTTATTTCATTAGATGTATCGACTTTTGGAATACATAGCCTAGACAAATTATAAACTGATTGGGTGATCATGTTTCTCCATGCAGAACTCGAGCATTGAGTCTGTGTCTCTATCGGGTGAGCGTACCTTGACTTTCGTGTTTCTGTAGAGGATTGTTATGGGTGTAAGAGTTCTTTTGAAGAGACCATCAGCTAGAAGTATTTGCTCTATCTTTTCTGTGTATGAAATCAAATGCATTAGAAAATCTACAAACAAGAATGTTGGCTCGAGATTATTTGCACGAACTCCTTCTATGATTCGAACGATTGTTAGATTCTGTGATGTTGTGGATCGTTTCCTCTAAAAACCATTCTGATTCTTCTTTTAACTTTCTCAATTTCAGGTTCGATGCGATTGCGAAGCAGATCATTATAAACCTTAGCCGTTGTAGAAGTAAGAGTTATGCCTGTGATTCCGTGGTCACCTTTCTTAGAGAGTGGAACATTTAGCCATTTGTCCATCCATCTTTTGTATTCTGTTTATATACGGTGTTGGAAAATTGAAGAACCAAGTCAAGAAATGCCCTTGTCTTTCGTACTTCTGGGGATATTTCTTCGAGGCCAACAGCTTTTCAGTTTAAAATTTTTCTACTTCGAAGAGTTCTTCTTAAGTAAAATTTCCTAGTTTGATTGATAATTTTTGTGATAGATTTATTTTTGACTTTAAGGTAGTTCCAAAGGAGATTCTTGAGATCTTATTTCCGCATCTGTATTCACACATAAACACACAAACACACATAATATATATATGGTAAAAACTGGAAATAAATTTGACAAGGAAAATGTATGAAGATGAAAAAACGCAAGGCCTTAGGAGGATGATTCTATCTGAAGATATATTTGTCCATATTAAACATTTCAATTTTTTGACCTTCATCAGACTGTGTAAATTGTAAAATGAAACTTTCTCATATTTCAAAAAGTTACACACCCTGATGAATGTCTAAAAACCAAAACCGTTTACGTTGGCAAATATTTTTACAAATAAATTCATCCTCAAAAGACCTTGTGCTTTTTCAACTCCTTACATTTATATATATTTATATATATATAGGTGTGTGTGTGTGTGTGTGTGTGTGTAGCATTTCTACGTTGCTACATATTTGATTAAACGATAAAGACATTTTTTGTCTACATAATTTTACATTTGTCCTTTTACGTTACCGTATCGATTTTTATGATATCCGGCGGTATTTGATTAATAAAACCTCCATAATTAATTTTTTCCCTAGTACTTTCTGCCCGATCTTGGGTCATCATTACGGGTGTGTATATTGCAAAAGTGATGTAACCTTTGCATGTACATTACAACTTAATCAGAATGAGCCTTTATACTGGTGTATTTTGTCTATAG
Source organism: Sepioteuthis lessoniana (assembly GCA_963585895.1). NCBI lineage: Eukaryota > Metazoa > Mollusca > Cephalopoda > Myopsida > Loliginidae > Sepioteuthis > Sepioteuthis lessoniana. The sequence continues at coordinate 39,499,262 of OY757938.1, forward strand.
CTACTGCTGTTGTTTATAGAACCCAATTTTTTTAAAAAAAGCTACACAATTCACCTGTATAAACAGGTCGTTCTCAGCCGGGGGCCACCTGCTTCCTACCTCTAGGCATTCGCCTTTCCGATCTCTTGACTGACTGAATCATTTCTGACCACCAAACTGACCGTTCTATCTGTGTAAATACAATTTCATAACGTCCGCCCGTTCTTTCCGGTTCTCAAACCACGTGACCTGCATTTGCTGTTCTCTTGTTTACACAGTTAGAACATTCTGTTTAGAAATCCGCAACTTGACTGGTCTGTTAGGGGTCAATATGCAATAAATTGCCACAGTTTGAGCGAAGCGAAAAAAAACTACCATCATCATCATCCTCAACATTATCCCTGCCTGTCGACAACATGGATTCCCTTGACTATCTCTCTCTCTCTCTCTCTTTCTCTCACCATTCGTATTATCGGTCATCATCGATGGTAAGTCCTCCAGAAGGCACCTAGTGTCCGTACAGAGGTGATGAATATGAGTTTTTATTAGTCAGCCATAGGAGAACGTAACTTATGAGTTCGTACTAATTTCGCCAATAGTGCCCAGCATATCTTGCCCTTCTTACTTGAGGGGGGGTTACGATATGTTAAGTGGCCATACAGCAGCCGTTTTGTAGAGTGCTGCTTGTTCAGAAAAGCCCGCAGCATCTTTAGGTAGTACCCATCTAGCATTTTCTCCAAGCGTTTCGTTAGAGTATTAGCCTAGTCTAACATGCAGGACACTGCTGGAGAAGCAGGGACGAACTCATAAAAGATGTACTCTTATAGACCCCTACACATGGCCGTGCAAAAGCAGGACGACCAGCACGAACATACATTCAGCAGCTATGTGAGGATACGGGATGTTGTCCTGAAGACCTACCTAGGGCGATGAACGATAGGGAGGAGTGGCGAGAGAGGGTCAGGGATATCCGTGCTACCAGCGCGACATGATGATGATGATTAGCCTAGTGGTAGAGTGTTCGCCAATGGTCCGGGAGACTGGGGTTCAATCACAGGTCGAGTCATACCAAAGTCTCAAAAAATGGTTCTTGATACCTCCTTACTTAACACTCAGCATTATAAGGTGTGTTTCAAGGGTAAAGTGGAGCAATCCAGGGAATGCAGTAGCGCCCTCCCCTATATCTCGGTGTTGTAGCTATTGAAAAGGGAGCTTTCAGGTAGTCCTCGACTACGGTCACCAACTTTACTTTACTTTACATGTAATGGAACTATACAGTAGTGCCAGGACGGGTACAGCTGGGAAGAATTCCCGTTTTATGTGAGATTGATTTTTCGTATGTGTCAATAGCACTTCAGATATTTCTTGTGTATGTTGTAATCACTTTCAATATAGATTATGCTGACTTCCTACATTCGCTAAATATCTAAATACGTCCCCGCCTATTCCACCTTACATTGGCCCGGTTCGTACAGATAAGCTGATTCGAGGGCTATTTCTACATTTGGACCAGACAGTCGCTCAGCTGCTAATTTCTATACTTAAAAAGAGACAACAGTAAAAGAAGGTATTGACAGGATGTTTATTCTCTACTGATATACCACCAACATCTACAACAGACAAGGTTTTACTTTAGAATATTTTGTCGTTTTGAAGCAATATGAAGGATCTTGTTCATCGATGACGATAAAATTGTTAAAAGGTTTTTTAAACCTGTATAACTTGATACAAAAAAACAATATAATAAATGAAATGTTTATTTTACAGAGGGTTAGTTTTTTTTATGAATGCATTTTTTTAGAGAGAGAGAGAGAGAGAGAGAGAGAGAGAGAGAGAGAGAGAGAGAGAGAATGTTATTAAGCCTTTGAGTAAACAGGAACTAATGGCCCGGAAATACAACTTGAATAAAATATAATTATATATATACATATATATATTTATATATATTTGGCATAATGTTTAGCGTATCACCAATAGCCTGAAAAACCGGGGTTTAATCCCGGGTTGAGTCATACCAAAGACTCAAAGAACGGTACTTGTTTAACAATCATCATTATAAAGTATAGATCAAGGGTAAGTGGAGATCGAGGGAAAGGAGTAGCAACCTCTCCTATACTTTGGGATTGTTTGAGTCGCCCTCCATTTCCCACGTCCAATATGTATATATATATATATAGGGTGAGAAAGGCTTCTAGTTTAAACAGAAAGTCGTGGTGAAGACAACCCTTCCTGGAAATATTAACTCCAAAATCGAAACTGTAGAAGGAAGCTCCAGCATCAAACATCTGGTAACTTATACGTGTCCCTTCGTGGGAAGAGTGTTAGAGAAATTATTCACAGATAAAACCTGCAGTTTGCAGTCAGCAGTTATCTTGCTATGTTTGCCACAAGGCTTTAGCTTGCTGCCCAAAGACATATATGCATGCCTTTATAATCCAACGACGTACAGATCTCTTTCTACTATCTTAAGAAGCTTGCAGGGTTTTCAGAAGTTGAATTATCGGGATGTTTAAGTTGGAAATTTGGTAAAGAAGTCAGCTATTATCTTTCATCATATATAAATATATATATAACCACTACACTATTTCGCCCTCTTGAATAGCACCTATCCGACACTAGCGCTATAAAACAATACATAATTAAAAATAGCACCAATCAACTCTCAACTCCTGATGTAAGAAAAATACTTATAGTTAATATAACAATTATATACAAAAACAATAACAAAAACGACTATAAATCCTACAGGCGATATATATATATTTAAAATAAAAAGACTTATACAAATAAGATAACATTTAATAAAGGCACTAGTATATTAAACATCTTTAATTCGTAACATCTCCAACCCATTCGATAGACTCTGGTTACTCAATATATTTATTTGAAAAAATAAACGAGAAAACCTTTCAACTTAATCAAAAAAAGAACGAGACAAATCAGTCAAAATTAAAATCGACAGCCACCGAAAAAGAAGACCAGTGGAGACAACCAGAGTATGATTGAAAGTGCTTGGAAAAAATGGTCCTAATTTTACTTAAACTTGAACCTGAAATACGAAAAAAAAAAAAAAACAAGACAACTCGAGAAGCTACAATAAAAAAAACTATAAGATACAATGTGTTCTATCATGTTCAACAAAGCATGCCTTAGCAATATATATATATATATATATATATATATCATCATGTCGTACCACAGGCACGGATATCCCTGACCCTCTCTAACCACTTCTCCCTATCATTCATCGTCTCTGGCAAGTCTTCAGGGCTACATCCCATATCCTCACATAGCTACTGTATGTATGTTTGAGCCGGTCGACCTGCTTTTGCCCGGCCATATGTGGGGGTTCATAGGAGTACATCACTGCATGTCTGTTTCGTCTAACTTGGATAGTTTTCGAGATGGGAGGCAGGTGGCCGTATAGTTGGTGCCTCGTGGGTGTTGCCGCCAGGACTTATTCAATAATGCTCGCTACATTCTTATGTAATTTCCGTCTAGCTTCTTCTCCAGCCGTTTAGTTAGCGTCCTCGTAGTGCATCCATACACCAGTATAGACACGACCGCAACCTGGAAGAAACTGCGTTTCATTTTATCGGTCCGGTATATAAGAACAACATATGTAATGAGACAAATTTCTTTTGCGTTTCTTATTTTCTAATTGTTTAATTGTTTGGAGAAACAATTTTCTGACCAAAAGTTTTTTTTTAAAGTTTTTCAAATAGTTATAAAAGAGAAACGGAGAAAAATAAACTTGTGACGTAGCATATCCGTTTGATGAATTAAAGTTATTTACTATTATCCAAAATTATTTAGCTGACCTTTATATATATATATATATATAGCTGCTGTGAGGACACCAATTCATTAAAAATCAGTTATTCATTTGCACACAGTTAAATGGTTTCAAGTATACTAAATGATTAAATAGTTCTATTTGATCCATATATGGGACCCTCACATGCACTAACCTTCCGATTCACAGAGTTTTTTTAGTTCTGTGAACTCCAATAAAAGAAGATTATCCGCCCCCCCATCTCTCTTTAGTGTCTGGGGACACATGCGAGACAAGCCGTAGCGTACACAAAGAATGACTTGTACCGTTCAAATATTTGAGAATGGCTGGTTCCAACGAAGAAACTACCCAGATATTACTATAATCAAATTATTCTTATCAAAAATATTTAAAGCTATATTTGTTTATTGATTCTTATTATTATTTTACTTATAGTATATTAAATGATTAAATAGTTCTATTTGACCCATAGATGGGACCCTCACATGCACTAACCTTTCGGGTCACAGTGGAACTGCGTGTAATGATAGGTTACTCCACATTCCTTCGGCTCCGTAACTGGAACCTTGCCATCAGATGGTTTCGTGTCATGTCCAGAAGACTCGTTTGGTAGGTGGGTTCTTACCCCTCTGCAGAGATACAGTTAGCGTAATCTGTAGTTCCACCGGACTGGGCTTAATAGAAGAATGGTTCACCAATGTAATGCAGATTCTTCTGAATAACAATGAACAGAGTTGTTCATTCTCCTCGGCTGGTTGCCTTACTAAGATTAATTTTATCCTAGCCGCGTAAGGCGGAATGGATTTATGTTTATCTTAAGGGCATTAACGTGAAGTGAAATGCAAACTAGGATGTCTGTATGTTGACTAAAATAAAACTGTCTAAAATGGTTTTGACTACATGAAAAAATCTAGTTTTCTAGTTTAAAACTCTCATCTATCGAATGGTTATATTCTGCCCACCCCCACGTATAAATTGCTGTTTCAGTGGGAATAAATATGTAGTATCACTTTTAGATCGACCCACGTACACTTAAAAAAATGCAATGATCAGTTAAACATTGGCTCTTGTAAGATTTTGGACAATTTTTTCCCTACAAACTCAGGGCGTTTGTTCGTGTCTATGATTTGAATTCTCAGCAGTGATAATCATTTTTTTCTTGTTGTCTCCATTTTTTTTCTTTTGTTTGGTTATTTTACGATTCTATTTGTCTGTCTCTGTATTTCGAATACGACCTTCCAGCTACAATTTGCTACCGAGGCCAATCGAGCGATTATTTCTTATTTTGTTCTTGGAAAAAATACAAAATTGAAAAAAAAAATGAAAGAATACAAATTTTTACAAAAAGGAGATAATATTAGGGAGAAGTTCCTACAAATTTGTCCAGTGAAATTACTCCTCCCTTATATATATATATAAGAATTATATTTCGGCAGCAGTCTTTCTTTAAAACATATTTACTTAAAAAATATAGACAATGTTCCTTTTAGAGGTCTGTATTGATTTTTTCCTCTCATCGTCTTGTAAGTTTTCTTAAGTTAGGTCCAATTTCATATAGTCATTGATTCAAATTTTGAACTAGCTCAAGAAAAACGACAAAAAATTATTGTTAAAATTATAGAAAAAAAATTGGTCGGAAGGTGATCCACTGGAAATTGTGTAAGAAATTTAAATTTGATCATATCAAACAAGTGTTAAATGCACAACCCAGAAACTGACAAAGAGAATGAGACACACAAAGTCTTTGAGATATTTAATTAAAAACTGATCAGCTAATTCGGCTAGACAACCAAACTAAGTAACAGGAAAAAAATGAATGAATAAAAAAAAAACACAGAGAACCTACCGACTTTGTCGTACCGGTGGAACACAGAGCAAAAATCAAAGGAATCGAAAAAAAAGACAATTTCTTAGACTTTGACAGAGAAACGAATAAAATAAATCACATACTACCTTACACACCAACGAATAATATAACCGAGTTAAATGAACTAATCTATGCAGGAGCAAAATTAGTTTGTGAGAAAATTGGGATCCCCTCAAAAAGCACAAAGAAACAGTCAAAACCGGGATGGGAAATTTGACTGGAAATGCAAATAAAAAAAACTACGAAAACAAGCCCGAATGATAAGAAAGAAAGGCGCTGAAATTAGCGGGAAAAGGAACAGGCAACACGGGGGAAAATAACAGTACAACTTGAGGAAATAAACCAGAAAGTGCTGGCCAAAGAACTAAGATTAAAGAGACATCGACAAAGGGTAAAACAATACAGACAAAACAGGACTTTCCAAAAAAACGAAAGAAAATTCTATCAACAATTAGGAGGGAGTGACACGAAAACATATCAACAACCGGATATAAAAGAAACCGAACGATTTTGGACAAAAATATGGCAACCAAAGAAACATAACGAAAATGCAGAATCGATAAACAATATTACAAGAGAACTTGAAGAAGGTCCCAGAATGGAAATACACATCGACTTACTCAAAACAACACTAAAAAGAATATCAAACTGGAAAGCGCAAAGCCATGATGGAATACATGGCTTCTGGTTCAAGAAATTCACCTCCATTCACGACAGACTAGCACCAGAAATGAACAGATACTTACAAGGCTCCAAACAATTACAGACCCATAATCTGCCTACGAATGATGTGGAAAATACTAATTAATAATAGATTTTCAAAGGGAATGAACTATTGCTCTTACTATTCATAATAGCCATGATGCCACTGAACCACATTCACCGAAATGTGCAGCCGGATACAAACTCAGCAGATCGCAAGAGAAGATCAACCACCTAATGACATTAAATTATTTGCAAAAAATGAAAAAGAACTGGAAACTCTCATATACGGCGTTAGAATATACAATCAGGACATTGGAATGGAATTTGGCATAGAAAAATGTGCCATGCTCGTCATGAAAAGTGACAAATGACACATGACTGACGGAATGGAACTACCAAATCACGACAAAATTAGAACGCTCGAAGAAAATGAAACCTACAAATACTTGGGGATCTTAGAGGCTGACACCATCAAACAAGTGCAAATGAAAGACACGACCAGAAAAGAATATCTCAGGAGAACGAGAAAACTACTCAAGACAAAACTCTCCAGCAGAAACCTCATCATGCCCCTAGTTAGATATTCGAGACCCTTTCTCAAGTGGACCAGAGATGAACTTAAATAAATGGACCAAAGAACAAGAAAACTAATGACCATGCATAACCATTACACCCCAGAGACGACGTTGACAGACTATATATATCTAGAAAAGAGGGAGGAAGAGGACTTACCAGCATCGAAGACAGCGTTGACGCATCGATACAACTACTCGAAGACTACATCGAAAAACACTAACGAGGACTAATTACAACCATCAGAAACGATACGGACAACACGATGGACGATAGAATGGCAACAACTACGAAACAAAAATCGGAGGAAAAACAACTCTATGGCCGCTTTAAACGTCCAATAAACAACATCTCACACCAGAAAACATGGACCTGGCTATGATAGGAAACCTTAAGAGAGAAACGGAATCCCTCCTCATAGCAGCACAGGACAACGCCATAAGAACCAATCATATCAAAGCGAGAATAGGTAAGACGCAACAAAACAGTAAATGTAGGCTTTGCGGTGACAGAGACGAAACGATCAATCACATAAGCGAATGCAGCAAATTAGCACAGAAGGATTATAAGGCGAGACACGACGTGGTCGGCAAGGTGATTTACTGGGAAATGTGCAAGAAATTTCAATTCGACCATACAAATAAATGATATATGCACAACTCAGCACCTGTCCTAGAAAATGACACGCATAAACTCCGATGGGACTTAAACATACAAATGGAACAACTAATCCCGGCTAGAACACCAGACGTTATAATAATCAACAAAAAAAGAGAATTTTCAAAATTGTCGACTTTGCTGTCCCGACGGACCACAGAATAAATCTGAAGAAAAGTGAAAAGAAAGATAAGTACCTCAACCTTGCTAGAGAATTGAAAAAGCTGTGAAACATGAAAGTAATGATTGTGCTAATTGTGATTGGTACGTTAGGCTCAATAACTAAAGGATTATTAAAAGGCCTGGAAGACTTAGAAGTTGGTGGACGGGTAGAGACTATCCAAACGGCAGCATTGCTGAGAACGGCCAGAATCCTGAGACGAGTCCTGGAGACTTGGGGAGACTTGCTGTCACTCAAACTCCAGTGAAAAACCATCAGGTAACGCTGATATGAAAAACTCTAATGAGTAAAAATAATAATAAAAAACGCGAATGCTGCAAATTAGCACAGCAAGAGTACAAGACTAGACACAACTGGGTGGGTAAGGTGATCCAATGAGAAATGTGCAAGAAATTTCAATTTGACCATACGAACAAATGGTATATGCACAATACTGCACCTGTCCTAGAAATGACACACATAAACTACAATGGGACTTTGACATACACACAGCTAACCTAATCTCAGCTAGAAGACCAGACCTTATAATAATAAAAAAAAAAAGAGAATTTGAGAAATTGTCGACTTAGCTGTCCCGGCTGACCAGAGAATAAACCTGAAAGAAAGTGAAAAGAGAGAGAAGTACCTCGACCTTGTTAGAGAATTGAAAAGAACTATGGAACATGAGGGTGACGATTGTACCAATTGTGATTGGTGCTTTAGCCACAGTAACCAAAGGGCCTGGAGGACTTGGAAGTTGGCGGATGAGTGGAGACCATCCAAACGACAGCATTTATGAAAATGGCCAGAATACTGAGAAGAGTCCTGGAGACTTGAGGAGATTTGCTGTCACTCAAACATCTGTGAAAAAAAAATCAGCTAACGCTGGTGTGAAAAACTGTAAAGGAGTAAATAATAATAATAATAATAATTACAAATGGACAATCGAACAAGGAAAGTAACGACGATGGCTAAGGCCTTAAGCCCCAGAAATGACAGTGACAGGCTGTATGTGCCAAGAAAAGGAGGAAGAAGAGAGCTTACCAGCATTAAACATAGCTAGGATGCATCGATACGATGATTCGAAGACTACATGAAAAATAGCTAAGAAAGATTAATTACAGCGACCAAAAACAGCACAAACAACTCAATGATCAACCGAACAATGAAAACTAAGAAACAGATATTGGAAGAAAAACAACTGTACAGATATTTCAAGTGCCAAACAAGCGAAATCTCACACCAGAAGAGCTGGATATGGCTTAGAAAGGGAAATGTTAATAGAGAGACTGAATCTCTTCTCATAGCACCCCAAAACAACACCATAAGGACCAAATAAAAGAGTTTAAGACTTGACAATAATGGCAGGGGGAAGTAATCCACAAGGAATTGTGGAAGATATTGAAAATTGACCAATAGAACAAATGGTATAGGCACTAATCAGAATCCGTCTCGGACAATAAGCACAAAATTTTCTTGGATTTTGAAATACACGCAGATCACCTAATTTTGGCCAGTCGACTAGACCAAGTGATAATCAAAAATATAAAAAAGAGGACCTGCTAAATAATGGACTTTGCCGTCTCGGCAGACCAAAGAGTAAATATAATAGAAAGCAAAAAGAGAGATATGTATGAAGACCTTGCCAGAGAACTAAAACAACTGAGGCACATAAAGGTGCAATTGGTGCGCTCGGAACAATACTCAAAGGCTTGGGAAACAGAATGGAAGATTTAGAAATTAGACAAGTCGAGACCATTCAAACTACAGCATTTTCCAGATCGGCCAGAATACTAAGAAGTGTACTGGAGACTTGAGGAGATTTGCTGTCATCGAAACTCCAGTAAAATGCTGGTGTGAAATACTCTCAAAGGATTTATATAATAATAGTGAAGTAAGTAAAATTGTCAACCGTAATCAAGGGCGAGTGGAAGGCTTCCTTTTAATTTCCTATTACTTCCGAGATGTAAGGAAGAGCACTACTCTTTTACCTGGATTGTTCCACTTTACCTTTGATCCGTGCCTTGTAATGCCGAGTATTTAGCAAGGCGGCATCAAGTACCATTTTTGAGTCTTTGGTATGTCTCGACCGGGGATTGAACCCTAGTCTCCTGGGCCACTGGAAAAATAAGTAGCTCCATATCAGTCATAGAGCAAATTCAGATTTGCGTTTTAACAACGTCGACACAGAGTCAACAACACTTAGGAACTGTCGGTTTCTCTTTTTTTTTTTCTTGGTGTAATGGCATATCGAGTGTTATTTAATGCTAAGTCCCTCCGAGTGGAAGAATAGTTGAGGTACTATTGATCGCTTAGCTTGGGGCATAAGGGGGGTTCATGCCTTTCCAAAGTGAATGTGATAGTATGATTATATTACCAACTTACTTACTACGATGTTGCGATCCCATACTTTAGGCATTACGCCATGGGGACTTCTCTCTGTCATTTTCTTTCATACATATATAATAAAGTTGCCACAGTCTGAATATGTGTTCCATATTACGGAAAATAAAAAACACAGATAAAATAGCTGGATTATGGAAAACAATCAGATCTAGTAATCAATGCGTGCACAGTCTCCCAAAAAAAAGGAGTGTATCAGTAGTATTCGGGGCTCAGAGTAATACAGTGTGTATTCGTTTTTGAGAGTCTGCCAAATAGCCCTGGATAAAGATAAATGCCATTAGTGTGGCCCTGCAGATGAGCGATAAAACGAAATTGGTTCCAGCAGACAAAAACAAAGACGTAAATACAACTGACCAATCGATCGGGAAAAAATGCATCACACGAGGAGACATATTTCACCTTTCCTAAATAGTTCAAATAATTGATTTGGCTCAAGCGTTCAGGGATTTTCTTTTAGACAGGAAACAAATGAACTACACCGCCTTTGTTTGGGATTTCAGAGGTCCCACTCATTACTTATATATATATATATATATATATATATATATATATATATATATATATATATATATATATATTACCTTAAATCTACGTATGCTATTTTACAGATACTGAGCACTTTTTCTTTATAAATTTTATAAAGTAAATTATTATCACGATATATATATATATATATACGTAAGTCCTCGTGAAGATCCTTGCGGTGAAACTGAGGGAGGAGACTGCAGGTTTTTGAGTCTGGGACTGTATTTAAAACCTTTTCTGTGCTAATATCCAGCACATTTCTGTATGAAATTTGGCTTTCTTTTTTTCTTTCTTTTTCTTCAAATTAGTCGCTTTCTTTCTTTACACACACACACACACACACACATATATATATATATGCCATTCTAGGGTAGAAACAAAAACTGCTGTAAATAAATAAACGTCACTGATTAATATATAATTTCTCTAGATAATAAAACCTTTAAACTTTTCTACGAATCAAATATTAATCAAGAAAAGGACATTTATCCTTTAGAATGCACACGTTGCTCCAAACAATTTATGGCGAAATCAGAATAGCCAATCAATTTCAGAATAAACAATCATAAATACAATAAATCTCGGAATTATGATAAACTTTTTCCAGTAAAACATTTAACCCATGATTTAAAGAAGATCCTAAATGCTCGAAGACAAAGACATTATATCAAACACCTTTTTGATTTAAAAAAAAAGAAGATAGATCAATATTGCGTTTTGAAACCTAAATAGATTCTGGAACAAATTGGACCCCTTTCAAAGACTATGTTTTAACCCTCAAAACACTTTGTGAGAAAAGGTATAGGTACTTACCTTCCAGCGGCTTCGGGTAGAGTGTGAGATGTTTATCGCTACCTCCCATCAGACAGGACCTATACAAGGTTAATAACACGAGGTCGATTTATAGTAGTGGTTAAGGGAAAGGAAGGTCGGGCTCGAGCCGAGGCTCGAACCTCACCGTATTATGCTGGTCATCGGCTCACTTGGCTCAATGTGAGCCAGATGAGCCTGCAGCTGAACATAGGCTCACTCAATATATATCATAAACCCAGCACAGATTCCCGATTATGCTTAAACTGGACCATGGAGTCCGTTCTTATCAATGCAGCTCACCCATTCGAGGGTGGTCTAGCCGAAGCCGGGGGCCTTTCGGCATCGCGTTTGCTATCGTTCAATGATACTGCATACGGCACTAATTCCATAAAGCCCAGCTAAAAAGCCAGGGAAGTATGTTATTAACTCAGATTTTTGCTTAGATATGGCACAAGGCTGTATAAGACTCGAACGCACTCGGAAAGGTTTGCTAGTCTAACTTGCATTACACTACCACACCATTGGCCTGATGAGCAGAATGTTCGCCAATGGTTCGGGACACTGGGGTTCAATCACAGGTCGAGTCACACCAAAGACTCAAAAAATGGTTCTTGATACCGCCTTGTTAAACACTCAGAATTAAAAGGTACGGATCAAAGGTCTTTACCCTTGATCCGTACTTTGGAGCAATCCAAGGAATGGAGTGGCGCCCTTTTGTACATCTCGGTTTAATAGCTATTGAAAAGGGAGCCTTTGGGTTACTCTCGACTGGGTTACACTACCCGGGGGGCTCTTCGAGCAGGGCTTAAGGATATAGAAAAGCCAGCCTTGTGTCTGTTCATATTTATTCGCATGATAATTGGCATAATGATAAAAATCTATAAGCAAATATAGCTTTAGATATTTTTGATAAGAATAGTTTGACTATAGTAATGTCTGGGTAGTTTCTTCGTTAGAACCAGCCATTCTCAAATATTTGAATAGTTCAGTCATTCTTTGTGTACGCTACGGCTTGTCTCGCTTGTGTCCCCAGACACTAAAGAAAGAGAGAGAGAGAGAGATCAGTCACGCATCAACAGGCTTGTTTAAGGCAGATGGTTTGGTTTGGTTTCTTTGTTTAATGGCATACCAACCTTTGTATGTTATTTAATGCCAATGCCATTCTCCTAGAAGAACAGTTGTGGTACTATTTAACCCATAGCTGGGAGGATAAGGGGTTCATACCTTTCCCAAGGGTATTTGCCCGAAAGTGAACGTAATAGCGCGACTGGAGTACGAACTCGCGTACTACGATTCCGCAGTCCATCGCTTTAACCATTACACCACGAGGACACCTCCTTTAACGCAGGGTTTGTATTTTTTAAAAACCACCATTCTATCTATAACACGTTGATTATGCTTCTAAAACTATAGACTACAAGACTGAGGTACAGAACACAAACCAAGGTTCCAACACTGGTAATCTTTTGTAAAACTAATTCAGCCTACTTAGATAAAAGGCAAGTGTTTTCTTCTTTCCTTCGTCTCAGTCAGTTGCAGTTGTTAGATTTGGGAGTGACTTTTTTTTACTCTCGAGGATACCCGACTCTCCGTAGCATTTCCTTGTGAGGAATTCACTATAACTTAGACTCTCATTTATTAACTTCCATATTGAAATATTATGATATCAGAAAATTCATTGCTAAAAACTTTTTATAGACTGACCATTCTAATTAAGAGGAAAAATAATTGACATCAACATTTGAAATTATTCATAAATATCTTCAAACTGCAATAGCTATGCCGTTAATCTAATGTTGAAATTTCACACACACGTGATTACCAATCCCTTGGCTCTCATAAGAATTTTAGTTTTGAAATATAACCAGTCATGAAATAAACATTTTCTGATGATCGCCAAAGGCCAAAACCAGTTGGGATTAATACATTCATAAACATTCGTTCAATATATATATATATATATATATATGAAACCGTGCGAGACGTACAAGCCTTTATACACATACATACATATGTATGTGTATAAGCCATACATATATATATAAGCCATATATATCTATATATATATATATTGGCCAAGTGGTTAGAGTGTTTACCAATGGTCCAGGAGACCGGCGTTCAATCATTGGTTGAGACATACCAAAGACTCAAAAATAGTACTTGATGCCGTCTTGCTTAACACTCAGCATTATAAGGGACAGATCAAGAGTAAAGTGGAACAATCCTAGTAAAAGAGTAAAGCTCTCTCCTACACCTTAGTGTAGAAGCTAATGAAAAGGAGTCGCCGGGTCGCCTTTGACTGCCAGCTTTACTTTCATTTTATATATATATTGTCATCCACAGATAGTTTTGTATCAACTTACCAGTGTAACTAGACACGCGATAAGCTGGGATCGAAATCCTGCTGACTAAAGACTTGCACATCTAGCACGATTTCTTTCGGTGAGACCTATAATACGTAAACAGCATTCCTAGCAGAGGGGAAAGAGTCTCTCTAAAAATATCACTTGGGTATGATATTGAACGGTACCCAGAGGTGAGGTTTTCATTCTGTTGGTTTTCTGACAGTGGAGTCACTCCTTCGTGGCCATTACCCTCATGTTCATCCTGGGGCGCCTCTGGTGGTGTAATGGTTAGCAAGCTCGACTAGCAAACCTATACGAGTGAGTTCGAGTCTTATTGGGTGCCCCTTTCGTATGGCCTTGTGCCACATCTAAGTAAAATGCTTAGTAAATTACAACCCTTATGTTCATCCTGCACGGGGATGGTAGTACCTATTAGCATCTCATGTATGGGTCAAATACATATGTTTGAGATGCTTTGATCGTGAACTAAATTTGATTGTTAAGCCATTGATATTACAACGAAGAAGATGGCAAAATTTATAATTTGGAATCATATAATTGATTTCAAATTATTAGTCTAAGATAGGAATATCTTAAACGAAGAAATTGTAATCGAATAATCGTGAGATTTAAATCACAAATATACGTACAATTTTTTTACACAAAGTACAAAACAAATCGTTGTTTAGATACGAAAGAATTTATTTTTTAGCAATCAACCGCGAGACGAGAGAGGAATATAGAAAAAGGGATATACTATTGTTAGATAGATCTACCACGAGTCTCATGTGAGCGAGATAGACCAACGTAGACATTCTATTTCGTCCTCTGCTTCCGAGCTCTGAACTGGACTGACTGAAGCAACCCGGACTGATCTCCTACTGACTTGGAAAATATCTTTTCTTATATGATATATCTTAATTATTTCATCAGCTAACATGATAATAACACATGTCATTAAACGTTTCCATAAACCTGACAGCTAAATGAGCTGTCCATAATTTGTTTACTTTTCCAATACCTACGGATTTAAAAAAAACAACCTGTCGACTTCATCTTTCGTCATATATGCGAGAATGCACGTATATGACTTTTTGCAACGACCTGCACTTATATTCAAAGTTTTTAGCTGACTAACTCTTTTATCACTAAAAATAAAATAACTACCTAATATAATGTATAATATGTAAAATCGCCAGGAAAAAAAATGTTAACAAAGTTCAAAATTTTGTACGGTAGGATATATATAAGAAGATAGGGTATATCAAGCACTCCGTACCGAAAACTGCTATAGAGCAAAAGTTTCTGAAATCACGAGTTGCAAGGGTTGATCGCACGATGCTGACATCGCAAGGCGGAAATGGTTTTTTTAGTTCTGTGAACCCCAATAAAAGAAGACTGTCCGCCTCTCTCTCTCTCTCTCTCTCTCTCTCTCTCTCTCTCTCTCTCTCTTTAGTGTTTGGGGACACAAACGAGACAAGCCATAGCGTACACAAAGAATGACTGTACCATTCAAATATTTGAGAATGGCTGGTTCAAATAAGAAACTACCCAGACATTACTATAGTCAAATTATTCTTATCAAAAATATTTAAAGCTATATTTGTTTATGGATTTTTATTATTATTTTACTAACCGTTCTTCACACCAGCGTTAGCTGATGGTTTTTCACTGTAGTCTGAGCAACAATACGTTTTCTCAATCCTCCAGGACTCTTTTTAATATTCTGGCTGATCTAAAAAAATGCTGTAATTTGGATGGTCTCCACTTGTTACTTCAATCCTTGTACCAATCCTTTGGTGACTGTACTGAGCGCACCAATTAGAATTCGTATCACTGTCACTTTATTACTATTATCATAACTTTTTTCACTCTTAGTGAGTTTTTCTCAACAACGTTAGCAGGTCATCTTTCACTGGAGCCTGAGCTACAGCAAGTCCCCTCAGGTTTCCAGAACTGTTCTCGGCATTCTAGTTAATCTCAACTATATTATGTTCCACAGCTTTTTCAACTCTCCGGGATGGTCCAAGTATTCGTTTATCTTTTCGTTTTATTTTTTAATTTCTAATTTGTGGTCCACCAGAATGGCACTCTTCTCCAGACGACAAAGCTTCTCTCTCTCTCTTTCTCTCTCTCTCTCTCTCTTTCTCTCTCTCTCTCTCTCTTGTGACATTACACTAGTTCTTGTCTTCTAGCCAGGATTATGTGTTCCGTCTGAATCTCAAAATTCCAGAGGATTTTAGGAGTCTCATTCTCTAGGTTGTATTCTGATTTGTAAAGATAGCATTTGTGCTGATAGCAATGTAGTATGGAGGACGTTTGAAATATTGTCAAATTTCAATGTCATGCGCACTTGGCAGTGGATCCCCTTTCCATCATAGTTGTTCCAAGTTCGATAATCCTTCTGTGCTAGTTTACTGCATCCACATGTGAGTAACCGTTTCATCTTTTTCTCTATCTTATCTACTATTGATATTCTGTTGCGTATTAATTACTATGTTACTCTTTTGAGTGTTTTTCACACCAGCCTAAGCTGATGGTTTTCCACTGGAGTTTAAATGAAAGCAAGTCTCTACAATCATTCTTAGTATTATGGCTGATCTCAACAATGCTGTAGTTTGGATAGCTTCCATTCATTCTCTTATTTCCAAGTTTGCCTGTCCGCACCATTCCTCTAGTGACGACGAGGCTCACTGAAAAGACCTTCTTTGGTATTAAATCCCCCAAAATGAGTTGACTTGAATTCAAAACCAACCAGCCAACCAATTAACCGAGCAAACAACCAACGAGGTGCACGTTCTATTAAACATCTGACCTGATAAATGTTTACGTAGGGGAAGCCACACATTTTGCATGATCTGATCATAGAGAAAGGCTGTACTAGTGTGCCACAAGATTCTTTCGAACACTCTTCATATTTTTAATTGAAAGATTTTTCCTTCTCCTAGAAACTTTGCCTTATAAAGACTTAAGAGCCTTGTTTGCCTTAATATTTACCCTTTAGGAAGTAGATTAGATGTCATTCCTTTCCAAAAGCCACAAGCTGAAAGAAAAAAGCAAACGGGCCTTAGCCAAGATTTTAATTTAGCTTGTTAAATCCATTTCTTAAGACGATAACCAGTAAATCTTCTACGCCTTCTTTTCACTCTCTCTCTCTCTCTCTCTCTCTCTCTCACACACACACACACACACACACATATATATATATATATATATATATGTATAGAGGGTGGAATGATAAAATTGTCACCATAGAAAGACAACATGATTTCATTTCCGTTTAATGAAAACTGGTTTACTTTTTTTGTTGCAGACCATCTACTAGTTGGCCAGTTGTGTACAAATCCCAAAAGCGATAGGAGCCTTCTATCATGTCTGAAAGTGACACAATGTTTGTTCAACGAGCGATATCGGAGATGCGGCGCTGTACAACTCATGCTCTCTACCTATCAAAGTTATGACAACAGGACCATTGCTAGCACCCTCAAAATGAAAACTCAGACGGTTCAACGCTTGAGGGCACAGCTCAACGCATCGGATGACCCATTTCGTGGTGGACGGAAGGCCACATCATGCTACCTCACATCTTCGAAGTCGGCTTGAAAGTCAACACCAAAGTGTACCTGGATGTGCTGAAAAGTGTGGTGATCACCTGGTGCAATCAGGTTGCCGGTGGCAGACCCTGGGTGTGGCAGTAGGACTCGGCGCCGGCCCAGAAGTCCAAAGAGACCCAGGCTTGGCTTCAGAAGGAGTGCTACGACTTTGTACCCTTCTCTCACAGGACCCCCTCCTTCCCCGACCTGAACCTGCTGGACTGTTTCGTTTGGTCATACGTCGAGAACATCACCAACATGGCCTCCCGCAAAACCAAAGCCAGCCTGACCACCGCCATCCACCGAGTATTCGCCGAACTCCCGCCGGCGCTTGTGGAAAAGGCATGCTCTTAGTTCCAGATCCGTATCGAGGTGGTGATTGAGGTTGAAGGCGGCTACATTGAATAGATGTCAGCTCTACTACATAATCAAGTTACCTGAATTGATTTTTTCAATAAAAGTTTTAAAATAAAGCTGTAGTGTTGTTTTCTTTAGGGCGAAAGTTTTATCGTTCCACCCTGTATATATATATATATATATATATGTGGAGATTGAGAGAAAGAGGAAAAGGTTTGACATGTCCGAGACAAAACCAATATGAAACCAGACTCAAAATTTGGGGATAAGCAGCATTTGTAGAAATAAGATATGTAATCATATAGAATATTCCATACTTACTTGATCGAACTCTATGAGATTTTCTTGTTTTTTAAGATCAAAATTAATGTCACCTGGAAACTTGGGGTGGTGGATGACATTAAAAGAAATAAGGCATTATGAGACAAAAGTTTCGAAGGTGCTTAGACAACTGGAAAACTGTCTACAATAAGTCTATACTGAATTTCAAAAGTTATGTTTTAAAGAAAATCACCGTTCCACTCATTGATAATTTCTGTCTTGGCAAATCCTGTTACTGAGTCGAGACAAAATATGTACGCGTCATTGAGAGAGAGAGAGAGAGAGAGAGAGAGAGAGAGAGAGAGAGAGAGAGAGAGAGAGAGAGAGAGAGAGAGAATGGAGGCGATGGGGGAAGGAATGGTAAAGAAAGATAACATAATATTTGTGTTCGACTTTAATATTTCCAACCACGCAAGTTCGATGACTAAGTATAATCATTTACCTAACTAATCGATATTTTTTGCACAGAAATATTCGTGACAGACTTATTCTCTACGGGATCAATTATAATCTCTCCGTCTCTCTTATGCCCCTCTTTCTCTCTCTCTCTCTCTCTTTCTTTCATATATATATATATATATATATATATATATATATATATATATATATATATATATATTCTTTAATGTAGAGATTTAGCGTTTCGTGTCAAGAGGAATTTTCATCTAGCATCCGAAAATGATTATTTTCTATCAAAATTAAGTGACAAAAAGTATAGGGAAAGAAGATTAAGATTTTATTAGGATATTAGATTAAAAACGACAAAACCAAGAAAAAAAAACCCAAATAAAAAAGAATAATTGAAAATCACTTTCTTTTTTACAAGCTCTATATTATCACAATTGTTATAGATTATTATGTTATTGATTATCGATTATTCCATAATATTTTAATAAATTATTAGGCTGTAAATACCCCTCACTATCTATCCATCCACACACACACACACACACACATATATATATATATATATGATTAATAATCAGTTTCCTATATTTGGTTTGGTATCGTTTAGTTTCTTGTTTTAATGGTACATCAACCCTCGTGGGTTATTTAAAGCTAAAGTCAGTCTTGTAGAAGAACAAAATTAATACTTATAAATCGTTGCTAAGTTTATGCCTTTCCCAAGGTTATTACTCCGAGAGTGAACGTAACTGCGTTACTGGAGTTCGAACGCATTTACTATATATATATATATATATATATATATATATATATATATACTGTCATCTATATACGGACTGTTTCGTTGTATCATAACTCTTTGACTTACTTTTCCATGATTTTTTTCTCTTTTGATTACTTTGTAATTCATTTTTTTTATATTGTCGAATACATTCCATTATTTACTTCCATATATATATATATATATATATATATATATATATATATATATATATGTGTGCGTGTGTGTATGCGTGTGTGAGTATGTGTGTGTATATGTGTGTGTGCGTATGTGTGTGTGTGTGTCTGAGTGTGTGGTAGAGGTCTGTACTTATGTGTTATATTTTCGGGGGATTAAATAATCTTGTCACTTGATCCGTATGGTGTAAATGAATGACGGACACGTTGATTCGAAGAAGTACACAAGTTTATTTGTAAGATGTTAAATTCTTTCTCGGAGCTCTTTGAAAGCCAGTCCAGTCAGCAAGGCCTATAGAAAACACCAACTATACCTCCTTAGAGTTATAAGACTGCCCCAACGAGTGTTCTGGATATGACTCTAAATTCCTCTTGACACGAAACGTTAAATCATCTCATGGTGAGGCTCCAGTAGTGCTGGAGATTTGAGGAATGCAGTGAACCTCTTCATCATTCCCAGGTCCACGCAGGCCCGATCGAATAGAAATGTTTGACATTTAAACCGTGTATCATGCTAAAGTGAATTGTTTGAATTAGAACAGTTTTCACATTTAACTATATGTAAACACATGATTGATTTTAATTGAATTGTTCATGATACATAGTAATACTTGGAACAATTTAACTTTGTTGACATACTAAACTGAATTGTTTGGGATATAACTATTTTTACATACAACTGTGTATTAACAAAAAAACAAAAAACAAAACTGTGTTTAAACAAATGAATGTGCGCAAACAAGAAACTGTTTGCTTATGCTAAATTTTTTGAAGTAGAAATATTTGATCATTTTACTGTGTTAGTATTCGAGATAAATAACTGATACCATTTAACTGTGGGAAAAAACATATTTAAAAGGATTTGGCTTTAAATAACTTTCAATGGTTGATATGCCATAATACCCAACCAAACCAAACCAAAACATCTTTGAAAATTTAACGATTATCGTCTTAGGAAATGGAATCGGCAATACGAGATCGAATCCTATGCGGACCTGTTTGTGTTTCACTAGATGCTAATGCAGTTAGGAAAGGCATGAATCTATCTTTTCTCTCGCCAGCATTGGGTAAATCGTCGGACCGAGCGGGAAAGAAAATCAAAGTAGAAGGAAAACTCTTAACCCAAACAAGCTCTATTCCGCATAAAAAATGATCTTATCTCACACTTAATTCATGGCGGACGGGTGGGATAAATTCATACATTTTCTCTCGCCATGGTTCCTAAAAGATGGCGGAACATGGTTTTCTCCCAGTCAACATAGATATAAGCGAGAGTCTTACATTTTGAGAGAGTTTCATCACCAAAAATGGTGGTTTATTAAAGTCTTAATTATTCGAATTGGCTCGTGGAAAACCCGTGTTCACTTGCCAAGAATTCGTATCTCTCGAATCCCTCTTGACTGTCTCTAGGCGTTCGCGAGCACCATCTTCACAGCTTTCAGACTTTGGCTTGGGTTGTTAACGACCATGTTTGATACATTTACTATCCAGAGTGCCGAAATTGGTAGAGTCATTACCTCATACATACATATATACTGTATGTACATGTGACAGTATATATATATATGAGTGTATGTTTACGTGTGTGCGTGGTGTCTAAAAATAATTACATCCCAACAAAATTGCTTGATAAAAGTTAACTTTTTTCTTAGCCAAAGATAAAAAAAAGTAAGGTTAGCGACCTTCGTCAAGGATGACCCGAAGGCTCCCTTTTTAATTGCTACTACACCGAGGAGTAGGGGAGGGCACTACTCCATTCCTTGGGTTGTTCCACTTTACTCTTACCTTATAGTGCTGAGCAAGATGGTATCAAGTACAATTTTTGAGTATGACTCGACCTGGGATTGAACCCCCGTCTCCCAGACCATTGACGAACACTCTACATATAAGGCCAATTTACTTGCTTTTAAGCCAAAGATACTAGGACTTTATTGTTTTTCAAAGGACATTTATGCAACGAAGAATTATATTGTTTTGTATTATTTGTTGCGAAATCTTATAGAACTGAAATATGTACGCATGAAGTTTGATATACCATAAAAAAAGAAACCAAATATAATCCAAAAGAAGGAATATCAAGCAGTGTAAAAATAAATATATCTCTTGATTATATTTATGAAACGTTATCTTTGATTAAAAAGGTGGTGCAATTCTATTTTCGGTAACAAAATTTCTATACTATAGAGTTTGGTGATAAATTGTACTCAAGAATGTCTATTTTGATTTTTAAATGTTTCACTTGAAATAATCAAATCCTAGTGTCTTTGTTATGAAGGAAATAAACTTTTCATAAAAAATCGGTATATACTTATTCATTGGTGATACTATATATATATATATATATATATATATATATATATACAAGGATCAGCTGAAAAATTCATATAAAATGTCACTTGATGAGTTTTATTATTCGACTCATTCCCCTTTGCGCTTGACATATTTTTTCATCAGTGTTACGGTATTTAGATCCAATTGGCCAAAAATCGCCACCACCAGCCATGATGTCAACATATATTTTCAGCCAATAAATCTTCTGCCCATTCATCTTTATATATATATATATATATATATATATATATATATAAACAAGTTAAAAAACGTTAGATATATCAAAAGTGCTCAATGCTGGCGAGCAAATCAGGATAAAATAAACTAAACTCTCACCTCTTTTTATGGTAATCTTATAACTAATCGTTTCATGTCTCATCTTGGACATAACCAACCAATGAAACATCCTTTTTTTTAAAACTAAACATGCATGTGTGTATATATATATATATATGGTAGCGCTCGTGGAGTAATGGTTATGATCTTAGGAAATAAGCACGGTGACCCGAGTTCAAATGTCGAACGTTGCTTTTTGCATTTCACATAGCGCTAAAACCTTTCTGGAAGGTATGAATCCAATTAAATCGTAGGACAGACTGTGCTCTTTCACGTTGGTATAATAACCGCTACAGGAAAACGAAAACTGTTAAACTCCGCTAAAAGTTCAATCTTGTGACACATCTTGCTTTTGGAGAATGATTGGTCAAACAAACACACGTACACACACACACACACACTCTCTCTCTCTCACACACACACACATATATATATATATATATAGTGACTGCCACTTCTGTAGAGAAGAAGGTCCTAATTCTGCAAAAAAACACCCATGAAATTGCACAGGACTCCTTCAATTTTGCTGTTCCTGTCACATACTTGTTTAGCATTAAAAATTTCTTTAGTGTTCGCATTAACCTTCTGCTCTTTCATATCACTTAGTCTTATAGCCTACCCACCAAAAATATTCACAGCATTGCCACGAATTACCTGTAGGCTGCTGTGAAAGGACCTGCGTAATATCAGCCTATGAAAAGCAAGATTGCCTATGTACAAAGATGTATTTATTACGCTGAGTCAAATAATTTCCGTTTTTAAAGCAAGTTGTTACTACGCATTTCAAACTTCCTGTGTTTCAAAAGCAACTGGAAATGACCTAATTAAAGAGTATCTCAATTAGTAATTCTTAGTACAGTAGGGAAAGAATGCACATCATAATTCAATTTATGATCTCACGCCCCGAAAAATGAAGGAAGTGAAAGTGCATATTCAGCATGAAATATTGTGGGAGTCAAAGAATAACAAAAAATGCTATTAAATCTGTTAGGAATAATTGTAGTGTTTATGGCCTAGTCTGAAGCTGGTTTTCGAAATTTTTTCTCCAGATGTTACATCACTGAAAGGTGAACGCAGATCTGGACCTCGATCAATATGTTTCAAGAGAATTGATTGAATACAATCGGCACAAAAGTACTCGAGAATTAGCACAACCTAATCTACTATATAATGTCACTTGAAAAAATAGGAAAAGATGAGCAAGCTGAGCGTTTGGGTTTCTCATACTCATAGTGAGAAGAATAAGGAATATCACATATCCAAAGCGATAAATCTTCTTTCAAGGTAAACAAAGGACCCATTTCTCAGGAATATCATTATAGGTGACAAAAATGTATCTTTTATGTCGATGTTTGACGTAAAAGATAGTGGAGTGATAAAGATGAATCTCTGCAACCAACTCCAAAGACAGAGTTTCATGGAAGAAAAGTTATGTCTTTATGGTGGAATCACGATTATATTATTCATTTTGAGATTTTAAACCACAATCTGACACCCAATGTCGACTTATACTCTCAGTAGCCAAAACCTGTGCATGACAATATTCGAAGAGAACGCTCGACACTCATCACTAGGAGAAACAATATGCTTCCCCATTATATTTGGGGCTATTTTTATCAAGAATCACGCGGGAAAAATAATAGATTTTGACTGGCCTGTCCTACAGCAGCTATTATATTCAGTAGACCTTGCAACAATTTATTTTCATCTTTTTCCTTCTCTACAAAATGCTTTGAATGGTAAAACAGTTTCTCAAGAAGATCAAAGGTAACTTTTGTGGGAAAATTCTTGTGGTGAAAACCAGCTGAATTTTACTTGGGAGGAATCAACACGCAAATTAATAGATGGCAAAAGGTTATTCAAAATAATGGCAAATATACTATTTATCGAAATTAATTCATTATTAAATTATTTAGGAATAAATTATATTTCACAAAAATGGAAATTAGTCATGATTATGCGCAATATAGATATGTGTGTGTGTCTGTGTGTGTCTGTGTGTTTGCTTAAGAAGAACATTCAACGAAGAATGTACGAATTTTTTTAAAATATGTCAAACACCAGTTGATAACAATCTTTAAAAACTATGGGATTTTATCTTGCACCATTTTTGAAAGTTATTATTGTATTATAATTAAATTATATTATGAAAATAATCTGTACCAGTATTGAAAACAGCGGGGTGTAATATAATGGCCGAGGGATTTCGTTTTATATATCTTGCCTTTAGGTTTAGTTAGGCAGAGAACATTTCGGCTCAGGGCATGGGTTAATTAGGTGCAAACATGAGCGCAGGTGTTCACGCGCGCGCGGGGAGGATGTGTCATTCAGAGATGTCAAAATAAAAATCACCGATAGAAATGTGACCAGGGGATGTAAATGACGTCATGCACCGGAAGCGCGCGCGGAGGATTTGGGGGATTTTCAAAAATGTCAGTTAGTTGAGTTTTGCCTCTGAAGAAGACGGTTGACTTTCGCTTGCTCGCCGAGGCCTGGCGATAGGTGTTACACGTTGTTTGGGGCAGATGGAAAAGTCAGCATAGAAAGATGGTATCTCTCTCCTTATGTCGAAAAACCTTTTAACTCAAAGGTAATAAAAAGTTTCGTACGTGAACTAAGAAGTCGTAAGTGTTTTTCGTGTTTCGGGATTCCTATGTTATGTATATATGAACATTTTAGGAACATTATATGTACGTTTTACATATCTATGTATGGGTATGTTACAAGGGGATACATACGAAAACAATCAAAATCCTAAAACTTTCAGACAATTTCTACATTCTTTTGATCCTGATTTACGTCTTTTGCAAGCAAGACACAAGAAAAGTTTTTAAAAATCCATACATTCTTCATTATCTTTAGTCGATCATTTAGCTCAGAAAAATATCGTAAAGGTGATAGTGATGTCGGCCCAAGAGACGTAAAACCTGATATCACTGTTTATCGTTTCATAAACTCCTCGTGTTTCCGAAATTAATGTTTTAGTCTACAATTGTATTTATGGGAGAGTTCTCAAAAGTTCATAATATTTACAGATCTGTGTATTCCGAGTTATTTCGAAAGCTGTTGAACATTTTCAAGAAGGGGCTAACAGTACGTCTTTACCTAAGTTGATCCTATCCTTTACGTTCTGAAGGTTGAAGTCATTTCAATATGCCTTCACGTTTAATCGTTTCCTTGGTATTACACTTAAGTGTTTCCAAACGTAAGACCACACTCCCGGAGCTCTGTGGAGTATGTAATACCCGATCAATACGATTACTCCCAGCTTTACTCAGATCCGGAGTGGTAGTACCAGTAAGGCTGCCATCTATAGACCAAGTAGATCTGTCTGTACATCAATTAAACGATTAAATGAATTAAATAAATTAAACCATGTAACTGTGTGCAAGTAAAGGACTATTATTAAGGAATAGGAAAACGTATTACGTATAAACTATTACTCTTAGACAGGAATACGTAATACCATTTTGTAAATACATGATTAGAGATATTTTAAAAAGTGTAATATATAATATGATATGACGTCATGTACCGGAAGCAGTTAAAGATTAATGAAAATTTTGACATTAGATAACCCATAAGGAGTTTATATGTCTTTAAACAAAGCAAACAAACTATTCCTTCTTAATCAAGGGTCGTTGTGGTATCTGTCGATTGATTCTCTTTAATAAATGTAGCTTTAATAATCTGTTTTGGTTCTATAGTGGACTTATATATATATATATATATAGGTCAGATTACAGAGACATATAAGTTTTACGATTATATATATATATATATATATATATGCCATTTGATATTTTGGTACAATATAAGGAACATTTGAGAAGTCCTATTGTAATTTGCCATGCTGTTTATTGCTTCTTCAATCAATCAATTGTTGTACGTCGTTTACAAACGGTACGAAAAAGTGAGAAGAGAAGGAAATCGATTCCCTCAATGATTTGCAGAAACGAACAACCGCGTTTAGTGGAATTCAAACAGAATTTTTATTACGCATTTCTGGCACCTGATCAATTAGATCTGTTACAGTGTTTCACTGTTAAACTATCCTGTAATGAATCACACATATGTATAGTTACATCTATAATATATTCTCTCAATAACACTTACGTTAATTTTTAACTTTAAAACCAAGCTATAACAAGCAAATTGTCTGTTTCTTCAAATACTTATGCGTAGTACTCGATATCAGGCGGTATTAATGTATGGAAGTGATTACGTAACTACAAATAAAATTGTGTGAATATATATATATATATGTATATATATACTGTGCTGCTTAGATGTAGAGAAGATATTTAGCCGAGTGTCAAATCACAAGGGACCCACATTAGCATTACTATATCCGAGATATACTCAGAGATAAGCTTAGTTGCACAAACAGAAACTTTGTATACATACAAGTAGTATTGAAAAGAATACGTTTTTCTTTCTTAGTATTCAGTCTTAACATTAATTTTGTAAATAACAGATATGTAATAAGCCGAGTCATTGTTTGGTTGTTTGGTATTCAGAAATGAATGAAACTTCTTAGCATTTGTCTTTCTTGGTCGAAATTGTGATCTTCGTTTTTGTGGTTTAAGGTTACGATGTATTTTCATTGCTCAGCAGTTTTAATATGTCATCTTTTTAAGAGATCTTGATGAGAAACATCAAGAAATGTTTTAATCATATATTTTGTAGGATTTTTTTCATATGCATATGTTGGCGCATAGAATTGTAGTCATCCGGATGTGAATACATCAACGGCTAAATTCAAAATTTTGAAAAATGAGTCTTCTGCGCATAAGTTCAACGCATATCCAAAAATAAAACAAGAAACATTATTAGATTTAACATACAATAAAAAATACTTCCCGCTTAAACAAAAGTACAGAAACTGGAGTCTACCTAGAGTACACATAAGCAGAAAATTTAAACCACAAAAACATACCATGCTCCAAAATACATCTGAAAGACCGACGTTACAGATGAAACATACATCGCCAGATACATATACAACTAGAAAATAGAAAATAATTTCTTCCCTATGCAAAAATAGGAACACTTTTATTTATCTTACCTTCCTTTTTATATGGTGAGACAACCTTTCCCTTTCACATTTTCCTGCAGCACAAAAGAAAATAAGAAAGTTTTAAGTGAATTTTAAATTCTGACTCTGACTAGTCGAACTTATTTGCTGTTTCTGGTAAGCAGGGAAATAAATGTGAATATTTTCTTTCTTTTACTTTAATGCTTGCTTGACCTTTCTTTTTTTTTAAATATTGTTTCCTGATATTAAGATTTCTATTTTAGCCGGTGTGGTTACTTCATTATGGCTGACTAAATGAGGCTTTCGCGATTACAACACACCTGTTTCAAAAGTGGTTACCTGTTTTGGTTATTAAGCATACATTTCATCTTGTTTGATCGACATGAATGCTAGAATTTTGTGAATTTCTTTCAATTTCACTCGTTGAATTAAAAGATTAAATTAAGTGCCATGTCATTTAGCTTGCGAAGGAAGTTGAGAAATTTCAAGATTTTTTCATGAATCTTTATTTATCATCAAAAAAGTCAGTTGTGTTGAGTTGAGAATTTGAGGCATTTTCACTGATGACTGCTAAATCGTTGATGGTTTGTCTACAACGATTTTCACTGTTAAAGAAAAAGTTAAAGAAGCTTAATATAAAAAAAATAGCACTGTTGTTCTATGTTGAATAAGAGATTTACCGGATATTTTTGACATAAAATGTCGTTTATTTGAAAAGGTTTAAACCTTTGTACTCAAAGCGAGATTGCTGCGTTTAGCTGAGGTCAACTCAGTGTCATTGACAAGGTAGTTGAAAGCATGGTTTTTATTGGAAAATTTAAAGTTATGTGACTACAAATTCTAGAAGATAGAAATTAGAGTTTAATTCTTAATTAGTTATCCCGGAGCGGTTGATTAGCATGCATCTGCAATGATCATTTAGGTCTGTGTTTCCAGGGCATCTCCCGGTTTCGGAAGAGCCGGTTATGAAAAGAAATGTGTTCATGAATAAAGAATATGTGCATACAAAAGTGATGGCTTCTTTATTATCTTCTCAATGAAAGAATATAGCAACGAAAACCCGCGAAGAAGTCAGAATAACCAGGAAAAAGATAGAAAAGGGAAAAGGATCGGCTAATGTCCGAATAGAAAGATGACTATTCAACACTTATGAGATGTTAGATAAGAGAGAATCTTATATTTGGTGGGGTTGTATCAAAATAGAGAAACGGTATGAAAATTCCAGTTCACCATTACCAAGACTTGGTCACGACAATAAACTATCATGGTTACAAACGACTGCTATGCTAATAATCGGGATCGTCTAGGGTGTGAGGGGAAATGCAAAAGAACCTTCGCCTTTTTAATTTCATTCAATTACTGAGACCGAGGAAGTACTCCCAGGTTGACTTACACTTTTGGTTTTGTTTTTTATGCTTTGGTTTTATAGCATATCAACCATTGTTGGTTATTTAATACTAAATTCATTTTATTCATATACACAGTTATATTTCAAATAATTCACTTTAGCATAAATACACAGTTTAAATGTCAAAGCTATTTAGTTTAGTCAACAAAGATAAATTGTTCCAAGTATTGCTGTGTATCATTAACAACTCAATAAAACATCAGTGATATATTCACACACGGTTAAATGTAAAAAAAAAACCCTTCAATTTCAAACATTTCAGTTTAGTATAAGTACGCTGTTCAAATGTCAAAACTGCTCTATTTCAAACAATTCAATTTAGTTTAGTTCTATTTGACCCAAAGATTGGACACTATCAGGTGTTGCCACTCCTAACCATAGTGGACTTTGGAGCATTACTAGAACCTCACTACCAGATTATTTAATGTCATATAAGGACACGCGTTGGGGGAGTCTTACTCCTCTGCAGAGATGCAATCGGTGTATACAGCAGCTCTAGCCGACTGGGCCACACTCGGACCTGGTATGGTACCACCTTTTAGAGTACTATCTCTAAGTTAAATAGACCAGTTTAAAAAATGTTCGTATTTGTTAGAATGCTCGATCCCTAATAATTGTAAATCATTAGAATTATGAATAATTACTTAAAGCTAAAATTCTTAATTAAGGATTATCATTAGTCATTTGAAACCATTGAACTGTATGAAAACAAATGACTATTGTTTAATTTTGAGAAACTAAATTACTACTACTGTTAGATAAGAGTACTTGAAACGATATATTTAGGTGTTAATTATTTGTACTTGATAGGAATACTTGATATTGTATAAATGCACGTACAAATTCTCAAGAAATAACTGCACAAATATGTCAATGCACATTGGATTCAAATAATCTTAGACGAGTTGACATACCTTTAAAATCAATCTATTAAAAGTATACTTGTTGTTGGTAAAGATCACCCGAGGAAGAATCGTTTGGAAACTTCTGCTTTTGGGGGTTTATTCAAATTACTAGTTAAGGGGGTCATCACTGATGATGATCCTGGACATCTTAATTGATGTGATAATAAGCCAGTATGGATAAGAGTACGTTAACAACTTCTAACTGACTTCTATGACCTTGTCACTGGAGTCTTGTAGATACATTAGCACTATATCAATTTAGAATCTTCCTATTTTAAGTTCTACAAACGTTACTAAATCTAATAAAAGAAAATGGTTTCACATTAATAAAGAAAAGTAACCGAAAATATTCCGCACACAGTATGACATTAAAATGTGCAGATGATCTATCGTTTCTTTCAAATACATCAGCCATAGCCGAATCCCTACTGTATAGCTTGGAGTAAGCAGCAAGAGGCATTGCTCTCAGCGTGAATACAGAGAAAAACAGAGTTAATGTATTTGACACAAAAGGAGGCATCTCAACTTTAAGTATATTGACTGAAATTCGTAGAATAGTTCATATACCTTGATAGTAATATCCCATCTACTGAAACCGATGTAAACATAATGAAGACGTGGACAGATTGTTGATCATATGGAAATCTGGCCTCTTTGATAAAATAAAACAGGTTTTTTTTCAAAGCAGTGGCCGTTTCGGTACGATTGTATGGATGCACTATTTAGACCCTAACAAAGCACTTGGAGAAAAAGCTAGATGGCATCTATACAATAATGCTACGCGCGTTTTTGAACAAATCATGGAAGCAGCACCCAACAAAAAGCAGCTGTATGGTTACTTACATCCCATCTCCCAAACCATCCAAGAAAGACACACAAGACATCTTGAGTAATGCTGGTGAAGTAAGAATCAACTCATAAGTGACATTTGAAGGAAAAGACTTTTTTTTATGTCTTGGCTTACAACTTGTTATGATGAGGAATTGAACAAGGAAGAAAAAGATGTTGTTAGGGGTAAAAGCAATTTTGATTAAATGTACAAAAAGGAAAAAATAAACAAAGCTTCAAGAAGGAATATAGTAGTAGGTAAATAATACGCCGTAAAACAAATCATTTAACGCCGAATTAAATTTCAAAGAATTAAGTTTAGTATTAGTATAGGTTTTGTTTCCAAACAGTTAAATGTCAAAGCAGTTTTATTTTAAGCAATTCACGTTAGCATAAATAAACAGTTTAGTTCTATTTAAAAACAGTTCTATTTCAAACAGTTCAGTTTAGCATAAGTAGGCAGTTTCAATGTCAAAAGCAGTTATATTTCAAACAATTCAGTTTAGGATAAGTACACAGTATAGTTCTATCTAAAAAAAAGTTCTCTTTCAAACAGTTCCGTTTAGCAAGAGTGCTTTTTCAAGCAATTCAGTTTCGCAAAAGTTTAGTACTATTCGAACCATCGATAGGACCCTATCAGGCTCTACCAATCCGGGTGAGAATGGACCTGGGAGCGATGGCAGTGAAGGAGTACTCCACATTCCCCAAAGCTCTAGAATTACTGGAACCTCACCATCTGATAATTTAGAGTCATATCAAGGACACTCGTTGGTAGGGTATCTTACTCCACTGCAGAGAAGCAGTCAGTCTATTTTACAGCCCCAGTCGGCTTGGCAATATAGTATTAGATACAGTGTCTGAAGCGGTAGTCGATCTAAAAGTAGTAGTTGCAGCAGTAGTAGTGGTAGTAGTTGTAGCAGAAGCAGTAGCATTCGTATATAGCAATAATATTTGAAGGAATAATAGTCATAGCTGAAATAGAAGAAACAGTTGTTGTTCTTGTAATACTAAATAAGATAGTATCTGAAAGTGTATTTAGTATGAGCACTAGTAGTGTTATAAGGATAGTAATAACAGCTAAATGGTTGTATAAGAGAGTAAAATAGTACAAAAAGTAGGAGTATGAGGTGGAGTATAAAGCGTAGTTGTAATAGAATGAATAATATCAGTAGTAGTATTATAGTATTATTAAAGTAGTATAATAGTTGTAGTAACATAGTAGTATTATCAAATATAGGAGTAGTAGTAATCTATGAAGAAGAACTAAACTTATTAGTAACAGTAGAAAAAAAAGCAGAAATAAGGAAAAAGTTTTTCAAATACGACAAGAAAACGACAGCATCATCTATAATAATTGTAGTAGTTGGTTGGTTGTTTGGTTGGTTGTTTGGGTTTATGGCATATCAAACTTTGTAGGTTATTCAACGCCAAAAACATTTTTATGCAGTCAGTTCTATTTCAAACAATACAGTTTAGCACAAGTACATAGTTTAATTGTCAAAACATTTCTATATCAAGCTATTTAGTTTATTCAAACAGTTCTAATTCAGCTAATTCAGTTTAGTATAAGTACAGATTTTGTTTACACAGTTAAATGTCAAAACAGTTCTATTTCAAACAATTCAATTAGTGTAAGTACAATTTCAATGTCAAAAACAGTTCTATTTCAAGCAATTCTTTTTAGTACAACAAAGCAGTTTAGTTCTATTTAACCCATGGATAGCACCCTAAGAGGTACTACCACTCCAAACCAGAGTAGACCTAGGAACTATGGCAAGGAGTACTCTACATTCCTCAAAGCTCCAGCATTACTGCAGTCTAACCATCGGATTGTTTAGAGTCATATCCAGGACACTCGTTAAGGGAGTCTTACCCCTTTGTAGAGAAGGAGACGGTGTATTCTACAGCCCAAGCCGACTTGGCAAAGTGGTGGTAGTAAAAAGAAGAAGAAAATGGAAAAAAAAACGGACACGTCTTTCGGATAACATCACTTTTGGCTCAATGTTGTATTATAGGAGAATACTTTAAAAAAAGCAGTCACTGTCAATAGCTTGCGAGACTAGCTTTTTAACTGCTGCCCCCATGACACTTTGGAAGAAAACTACCAGCAAAATTTCCATCGGCCACTGGATACAAGCAGGCAGTCTGCCAAAACGGAGTTGCTCGCAAGAGTAAAGCAAATTCAAAATGGCGCCTGTCGAAGTAATCAATATCATTTTCCCGCCAAGGGAGAATAAAGCTGGAAGAAATGAACTCGACTGTCCAAGCAGCGTGAAAATCGGGATCTGCTACGCCTGGTCCCAGAGGGTAGAATAAGCGATGGAGCAAAAGATTGAATAGGGAATAGGAAACAAGAGGTAGAAAGGGGGAGAAAAGAAAAGGCAACAGAGAGAGAGAGAGAGAGAGAGAGAGAGAGAGGAGGGGTGCGTATGTGTGTATATGTTGAGTAAAAAGCAATCAAAAACTATCAGAGATGGTAGGGAAAATAGAAGAAGAAGAAGAAGAAGAAGAAGAAGAAGAAGAAGAAGAAGAAGAAGAAGAAGAAGAAGAAGAAGAAGAAGAAGAAGAAGAAGAAGAAGAAGAAGAAGAAGAAGAAAGTTAGATTGAAAATTGAAGACATAATGGCGAAACGGAAAGAAAATAATTTCGAAAAAGTAAAAAGAAGAAAACGAAATAAATCTTTTTCAAAAAGAAAGAAAGAGAAAATAACAATCAAATAAGTAAAAAATGAAAAGTGAATATGTATACTAAAGATAAAATAAAAATGAAGGAGAATTAAAGGCACGAAAGAAAAATATGTATCATTATTATAATTAGAAGAAGAAGAAGAAGAAGAAGAAGAAGAAGAAGAAGAAGATTGGGAAGATGAAGATGTATTTACCCAAACACTCCGTCACAAGCAGCATGTAACACTTGGTCAATTTTAAAGCGGAGTAAAGCTGGTTTGAATTCAGAATATTTTTCTCCAAGCCAGTAACCATACCAAGGTTAAATAACCCATTTTCCTAACAATTTAAGGGTAAATAATAGACGGATGCACAGATATCTCAAGGGGAATTACCGTGAAGTGAAAGGCAAATAGTCTCTTCCAGGGTTTGAACTCAGGTCCCTGATTCAATTTCTTACGACGATAACCAAGAAGAAGAAAAACTCGGAATTCAAACATGTTAAATGCTGCCTAAAAATGACCTTGTGTCACATCCAGTTTGTGTGCGGGGCGGGGTCGTAAATACACTTAAAGGAAGAAAACGTAGAAGAATATAAACTAAGAAGAAAGTAGTTACGCATGAGGTATATAAAAAGAAAGAAGGAACAAAAGATTTACGAAAATGAAGAATATATAAATTAGGTAAAAAAAGAGATGAACGAAAATGAAAGTAAAAAGAAGGTAAAAACTATTAAGAAAAAGGTAGAAACGAAAAAGAAGGCAAAAATAAGAGAAAAACTATAAAGAAAAAGACAGAAACGAAAAAAGGCAAAAAAAAAAAAACTTAAAAAAAAAGATAGAAACAAAAAATAAGGCAAAAAGAAAAAGACAGAAACGAAAAAGTAGGCAAAAATAAGAGGAAAAACTATTAAGAAAAAGACAGAATTTAAAAAGAAAACAAAAAGAAAAAAAAACTGGTAAGAAAATGATAGAAACGAAAAGGAATGCAAAAAAAGAGAAAAAAACTATTAAGAAAAAGACAGAAACGAAAAAGAAGGCAAAAGAAGAGAAAAAAACTATTAAGAAAAAAGCAGAAACGAAAAAGAAGGCAAAAAAAAAAAAAAGAGAGAAAACCTATTAGGAAAAAGATAGAAACGAAAAAGAAGAGGAAAAGAAGACAAAACTCTAGAAAAAACGTGAGAAACGAAGGTAAAAACAATGATAAACAGAAGCTAGAAGCGAAGGTGATCTGGCTTCTTAGAATTCACTTTATCTAATCTCAGTTCCACTGAAGATAATACAAACATGCAATTCAGAACGGACATTCATTTTGCGTCTGTAGTTTGTCTTGATGACACTCGTGGCTGAGGAGTTAGTTTTACTGAGCTGTGTTTAAAAGAACCGGCTTTCAGATGTTTCACGTCTACTTGTACGAATAACAAACCCACGTAATTCAGGTGTCATTGTGAATATACTTTATTGATTGGTTTGGTTTGATTATTTAACAGCATATCAACTCCTTTCGTTTTAGTTTATACTTAAATTTGATGAATTTGTAAAAGATTGATCATATTCTTATATTTTAAACGTTCTATTACATGGACTGTGGCTTCGAAGTGAGTGAGATCAAACTCCAGTTATGCCATTTCATTCACTTTCGGACAAATTCCCTTGGGTATGGCCTCCATGTCAACTCACACAAAACAGAATACATGTGCTATAATCAAACAGGCGACATCTCCACACTAGACGGAACCTCTCTGAAACTGGTTGACAAATTCACCTACCGAGGAAGCAATGCCTCATCAACCGAAAAAGACATCGACACACGGCTAACGAAGGCATGGACAGCTATTGATTGATAGACTATCGATCATATGGAAATCAGACCTGACAGATAAAATGAAACGCAGTTTCTTCCCGGCAGCGGTCGTATCGATACTGCTGTATGGATGCACTATTTGGACGCTAACTAAACGGCTGGAGAAGAAGCTAGACGGCAATTACACAAGAATGTTGCGAGCAATATTGAACAAGGCACCACCCAACAAGGCACCAACTATACGGCCACCTGCCTTCCATCACGAAAACTATCCAAGTCAGACGAACCAGACGTGCAGGACATTGCTGGAGAAGCAGGGACGAGCTCATAAGTGATGTACGCCAATGGACCCCCACATATGGCCGGGCAAAAGCAGGACGACCAGCTAGAACATACATTCAGCAGCTATGTGAGGATACGGAATGTAGCCCTGAAGACCTGCCAGAGGCGATGAACTATAGGGAGAAGTGGCGAGAAAGGGTCAGGCATATCCGTGCCTGTGGCACGACATGATGATGATGATGATGATGAAGGTATGAATCCCCTTATCCATCCGGCTAGGGGTTAAATAGTATCATTACTGTTCTTAAACAAAGGTGGCTTTGGGATTAAATAAGCAACAAAGGTTTATATGCCATTAAACAATGAAACCAAACTAAACCAAACCAAAATCTACACTTCATTGAGTTACAGAAGTTGAGCCTTACTCTGCCATACAGTTTAGTGTGATACCCAGAACACCAAAGAATGAGTGCTTGAATCATTTCACCACCATGGAAACCTGTATAAGATTATTTTAACCCAGAGGTTAGGGAATCGCAGTGATTGTACATTTTTAAATTACTTTTTTGTGTAATTCCTTACAGAGATTTGGTTTTGCACATGGTCCTATCAAATGTCTTTAATTTTAAAATAGGTATATTGGATCCATGGATGCGACCCTGGCAGTTACTATCAATTGAGGTTACTGAAGTGGAGCCTCACCATCAGATGCTCTTTAATGTCATAGTCAAGACACCCCTTTGGGGGAGTCTTACCTCCTCTACAGGATATACAGTCACAATTATCTAAGCTCCACTGACTGGTTGCTTCCAAATAAGGAAGCTAGAATTCTGTCAAGGATGTGAACTAACGCTATTTAGTGATTGAGACAGTTGCATATTCTCCAGCGTATTTTTTAGCGCCGACAAAAAAAATGCGGCAAATCTTTTATGACAGGAAATTTAGATTATTAATTTCAAAAATCTAAAAATCCCCCGTGGAATAAGTAAGACTCCCTTAACCAGTGTCCTGGATCTGACATAAAAACTACATCGGATGGTGACACTCCAGTCCTGATGATTTGGGGAAAGTACCCTTTCATTGCTATTAATCTCAGACGTATTTTGAATCGGAATGGTGGTACCAGATAGGGTCCCATCAATGAGTCATATAGAACTGTTTGGAAATATAAATATGTGAAAACAAAGGACAGATTTTCAGTTGAATTGTTTGTGCTACATATCAATTCTTGGTACCATTAGACTGCAAAAAAGTGGATAGTGTTGAATAGGAATACTTGAAACCCTTTAAGCATGTACCTAAACTGAATTATTGGTATTACATAAGAATACTTGAAACTGTTTAACTGTGTAAATTAATAAAAAGTGTTGATTAGAATTATTTGTGCTAAATAGCAATACTTACAACTATTTGAATATGTGTAAACAACAGCAATAATTGTGTGGAAACAATTTAGTTCCAACTCTTTTAAAGATGAAATTATCAACGAACTATTCACTTACAAATCATATATATATATATATATATATAACTGTACACAAACAATTTATAGTTGTTAAATTATATTGGTAGAGTTACACCGTAATACTTGAAACCATTTAACTGTGTGCAAATAAATGATTTATAGTAAATACAATTACTCTCGTTGAGTAGGAATACTTAAAACCATTTCACCGTGTGCAAACGATTGTCAACAACAAAATATGCACTTACAAACCATAGATATTTGATATGTATAAAGAGGATTTGGCTCTGACTAACCTACAAGTGATGAACCATCCAATCAACTAAAAATTTTAAAGTTTCTATGTATTTATACTTACGTCTTTCTTGTTAGTTCGACGCAATATAATCTTCTATCAATTGACGAATACAAACCAAGCATACAATCATAGATATTTCCTGCCCAGTCGCTGGAGGCTGTAGAATACAGACTGTATCTCTGCAGAGGAGTAAGACTCCCCCAACGAATATTCTAGATATGGCATTAAACCAACTGATGGTGAGGCTCCAGTAAAGTTAAATTTTTAGGGAATGCTGCCATTTCTCCCAGGTCCACTCTGGCCTGGAGTGGTAGTACCTGTTAGGGTCCTATCTATGGGTCAAATAGAACTGTTTGAGATTTAAACTCAATGCAAACAAATGAATTATGCTAAATTGAATTGTTAGAAATAGAACTGTTAGATCATTCAACTGTGTGTAAACATAAGAATTGTTAGTGATACATAGCGATACTTAGTTCAATATAACTTTGTTGACATATCTTTATAAATGATATATATCTAATATATTAATATATCGGATTTGGCATTAAATAACTTTCAATTGTTGATATGGCATAAAACCAAACCAAATGAAACCAAAAGCAAACATTTCGCAAAAAAAGTAAACTCGCTAAACCCACAAGGTGTTGGTTAAAACCGACAGCTTGTGGGTTCAGCGAGTTCATGCCTTTCCAAAAGGCATTAGTCTGAAAGTAAACATAATAAGAGCGAGTGAAGTTCAAACTCATTTTCTAAGATGTCGCAGGTCAGCATGTTAACCATTACTCCATGAGGATGTCGTCTTATGATTGTTTAATTGGTGCAACACAATCTTCCTTTTCCGATTCTACCCACAACTTTTCTCCAACTCACTAAACAGAAATTCACAGATATAGCTGGTTGTTTACCGAAATAGTTGATTATATTTCCCATTAGCTCGTCGCTACATAATCTTTCTTCTTCATCGATGGTTTTCGATAAACGGAGTATAACTTCATTACTATCTTTCTCTGGTTTCAGAATCCTTGTGTATCTGATCGTTTCTCTATTCACAGATGATTTTTCTGTGAATCAGCCCAGGAAAACGTCACAAACAAACACTGAAGCAGAACAGTCTGTACAGATGAATACAAAGACCTCTCATCACAGCTCATTCGTTTCCGCCTAGCACTTAACTTTTCTAATGTAAGTCCATCTCATATTCCTGGTTTTTTACGAAAGACTTTTCCTCGTCTGATTTGTTATCAAAATGTAGTATTGAATGAGATCATAAAAAAATATAAAACTATTAGTATCCAAATATAGTTAGAGTTTTCATTGCAATTCACACACACACACACACACACACACACACACACACACACATATATATATATATATATATATATATATATATAGGGGAGATGTTGAAGAAAACCTGAATTACATACCCAGAAGTGTTACGCTTCTTCATATATCAATATATCTATTTCGGTCTTTATCTATCTATCTATGTCTGTTTCAGTCTATCAAATTACCTCCCATTCTCTCTCTCTCTCTCTCTCTCTCTCTCTCTCTCTCTCTCTCTCTCTCTTTCAGTTTGTTGGCATATAACACAGTCTTCTCATATGTATGTATGTATGTATCTATCTATCTATGTCTGTTTCAGTCTATCAAATTACCTCCCATTCTCTCTCTCTCTCTCTCTCTCTCTCTCTCTTTCAGTTTGTTGGCATATAACACTGTCTTCTCATATGTATGTATGTATGTATGTATGTATCTATCTATCTATCTATGTCAGTTTCAATCTATCAAAGCATCTATTTATACCCCTCTCTCTCTATCTTTCTGTTTATTACATCTCAGTCTGCTCATATCTATCTATCTATCAAATTGTTTTCAGCCTGTTTATATC
Organism: Sepioteuthis lessoniana; assembly: GCA_963585895.1. Classification (NCBI taxonomy): domain Eukaryota; kingdom Metazoa; phylum Mollusca; class Cephalopoda; order Myopsida; family Loliginidae; genus Sepioteuthis; species Sepioteuthis lessoniana. The sequence goes on from OY757938.1 coordinate 39,537,975, forward strand.
TATTTCAATCAGGAAATCTCTCTTTCTCACAGCTCTCTCTCTCTCTCTCTCTCTCTCTCTCTCTCTCTCTCTCTCTCTCTCCATCAATATATCTATCTCAATTTGCACCTATCTCATTATCCTTCTAAGTCTGCTCGTATCTGTCAATATGTGCGTACGTATGCGCTGTTCATAACAAGTAACGTTTTACCCCTTAAAGAGTTTTGCCTCTTGTCAAATTTCGACAGCAGGCTAGCCGCCGTCCCCACAGACTATAACGCGAAAACCATCAGCCTCCCTATCCTACTTATTCATCAATTAGCTTATCTAAACTTATTCTCTCTATATATATATATACATATATATATATATATGTGTGTGTGTGTGTGTGTGTGTGTGTGTGTGTGTGTGTGTGTGTGTTAAAATATCATGTGCCATATTCATTATCAGAGACGGTGCTGTCAAAGCTTCACATGGACAACATTCTTTGCGTGTAGATAAAACTGACGAATATTTGTGTCACCCTCGGGTACGATGACAGAAGGAGGCTGCACCTTGCAAGGGTGCATGATATCCATTACGCGTCGTCTAACTGACGTGTGCATGAGATATCATGTGACAAGTGCGTGCAACTTGATTCTCTTTCTCCCTTCAGTGGGTTCATATCTGCCCCAATCTTTGTCTCGATTGGGAACACACTTATCTTTCTCTCCTTTCCTCCTGTCTTTCTTTCTCTCTACCCACTCCTCTCTCTCTCTCTCTCTCTCTCTCTCTCTCTCTCAGATACCCTCTCCAGATAGTTTAAATTCCAACCCAATCCCCTTGATTTGCCTATACGGTAAAATCTGATTCTTACTTTCTTTTCTCTCGAGTGTAAAGCCACTCAATGTAAAAAGCGGCATCTGTTTAAAAGTGCTAAGTTTGACTTAGATATTTCTATCTGCTGTAAATTATTACATTTAACGTATTTGACATGGACAGGGTGCCAGGGGTAAACCATCGGATGAATTACGCAAAAATGAAAGTAACACCGACATCTCACATTATCAAATATATTCACCAAAATTATATGAAAATATCTTGAAATACTGTATATTAGATTTATTCAAACAAATCGGCATTAACTTCAACAAAGACCTCAAGACGATTTCGGAATCCCATGCAAGAATTTCCAACGGTCTCTTTATTAAAACTGCGCTCGACACATAATAATCAAAGAGATTGCTATCTGTTTGGTTGCAGAAAATTTCTCACAAACAAAACTGGGTTTTCCTGCTTGTGTAGCATGATACAGTGTCCTGTTTTCAGATAATGGATCTGCTAGCAGCTACTCTCTATACCCACGGTAGCTCTACCTTTCCCAGTCAGTTGATGTAAGTCACTGTGTTGAATCCATGTTGGAAGAGGAATACAGAAATAACGTCACCATCGCTAGTATCTACCTCAAGCATCATGATGTAGACTGGAGGTTTGGTTTTCATCAATATCAATATGAATTTGTCCTCAGATAGGCACTCAAACACTCTGAAACCTTCGTATTGGAGCTTCCGTCGTGAATGCCTATAATTCAGCATTCTGTTTTCAAATTCCTGGAAAAGTGAAATGCATCAGAGAGCTGCTTTCCTTACAGAGTGTTTAACTAACTCATGTTTCCTGTGTTATATCCCTGAAGAAGAAAGAAACAACATCGCTCATATATAAAAATATAATCTTTTCTTTTTCTTTAGTTACAAAATAATAATGAAATGATTTCGTAAAGCAGAGTTATAAATCGCTAAGATATATACACAGGAGGAGATACGGAATCTTTGAGAACACTTCTTCGTTCTGCTTCCATGAGACCATACACAATAGACTTATTACCTGTGACTATTACTTCTTTCTTTTCCTAAACGTAAAAATTCATTAAAAGAATAATGCTTGCATAATTTACATAAAAGTAAGCTAAAAAGCAGTGTTAATTTACTAAGCTTTTGGCTTAGATGTAGCACAATGCCGCATGAATGGGGCACCCAATGAGAATCGAACTCACTCGTGTAGGTTTGCTAGTCTACCTTGCTAACCATTACACCACCTGAGGTGCCCGTAAGCTAAAAAGCAGTGAATGGCAAAGATATTTTAATAGATGAATATATATATAAAATGCTCTTAAAGAAACTATCAATCTACCAATGGGCCAACTCAGAATATCTAATCATTGCTTCTTTTTCGTTCTTCTTTCGCGTGAATGATACAAGTCCACTCAAAAAATATAATCATCTCAGCTTCTCTATGGTTTTCAACTACAGGGCCTTCACGAGGCACTCCTTTTTCCTTCTTCTGGGATCATACCCATTTTTGACTCTTCTTCACCCTTCTCTGCATTATCACGAGGCATTTAATCATCTTAGCTTCTATGTATTTTCCTCTTACAGGGCCCTCATAAGGCACACTTTTCTTCTTTCTTCTAGGATTATACCCACTTTCGACTTTAGTAAGTCTTACACAGTTCAGAACTGTACAAGAATCTCTCATTTCTTAGTCGCCTGGCACAAGGCCGGTGCGCAGAACGGTGTGGCGTCTAGCCTCCCTTCTGTCGATACTTTTTCTTCCCTTAGTTGGTTCGAAAATCTTTAGTCATTATATAATTTTCCGGACGCCTCCGCTATTCTCGTGGTCACTCTGCCTTCCGGCATGCCACTCATGTAATTCACGTGGCATTTCCCCCGTGTTTGTTTACCTTAAGACACAGGTGTATATACTGTTTTGATATCCACGAAACTTAGGGGGTCTGTCAAAAACCAAATATCTAAGAGCTGCACAGCAGACAAAACCTGAAATCAATAAAACACATGTACGAAATCAACAATTCGGAATGGTTACAATTTACCCATCACCACCACCCCCTTACGTATTAATCCAACTCATTTACCACGTGCAGGATATAACACAAATCATTTGGGGGGGGGATTAGTTTTCTTTCTCTTCGACCGGTTGCCGGAACCATAGCAAAAGAACTCAGTCTGCGCTACAATTTAAACAAAGCTTGAAGAAGAACAGATGGATTCATATCTTTTGCAAGGGCATTAGCGTAAAAGTGAAACACAAACAGCATCGTCCTGGTTTTGAACTCAGGTCCCATGATAATGACCGTTACGCTAAGTGCACCTCCCTATTTGACATGTAACTACAATCGCAAATATTTACTTTGTACAAACCGAAAGAGTCTAGACAATCCTTGGAATTGTTGAGTTCCTTTTTTTATTTAGTTCAATTATGTGAATGATACTTATGCTTAGAAACTATTTTGATTAAAATTTCAAAGTTATATGCATTATATTGGAAAATTATATACTTTAAAATGACATTCAGTGCGCATGCAGACTCCACAATATCATTATCATTCAGTTCTTATTTGGACTGGAAATGGTTTTATTATCTAAGATCATTTTAAGTCTACTGTTCTCGTAAAAGACTTGGCCCAGTCGGTTGCGGCCGTAGAATCCACTGACTGCATCTCTGCAGAGGGGAAATATTCCCCAACCGAGTGTCCTGGATATGAATCTAAACAGTTTGATGGTAAGGCTCCAGTAATGCTTGAGCTTTGAAAAATGCAGAGTACCCCTTTATTACCGTCAATCCCGGGTCCATTCTGGCGCTGAGGGTCCTATCTATGGGTCCTACCTATCGGTCGAAAAGAAATAAACAGTGTACTTGTGCTAAAATGAATTGTTTAAAGTAGAACAGTTTATTCGTATAAAATGGATTTGGCATTAAATAATCAACAATGGTTTATTTGCCATAAAACCAAATCTTGCCCAGTCAGCTGGGGCTGTAGAATACACCAACTGCATAACTGCAGAGGGGTAAGATTCTCCCAACGAGAGTCCTGTATATGAAACTAAAAATTCTGATGGTGAGACTACAGTAAGGCTGGAGTTTTGGGGGAATGCAAAGAAGACCTTCATTGACATCGCTCCCTGGTCCACTCTGACCCGGAGTGGTAGCACTTAATTAGTCCCTAGGGGTCAAATAGAACTAAACTGCGTACTCATGCTAAACTGAATTGTTTAAAATAGAACTGATTATTTGTATAAAAATGGATTTGACATTAAGCAACCTACAAATGTTGATATGCTATAAAACCGAAATAACCAACCAACTAAAACCAAACCAAACGAATCATAAAAGACTGTGATGATTTGCTGTTTTTTTAAGCTCATATTGACATACATTGTAAAAAAAAATGAGAATTTTAGTAATAGATAGAAATATAAACGGATAGATTCTCGAAGTAAGATGGAATTTTATATATTTTGATCTAATATTCGTCCACTTAGAAACATATTGATAATTATAGATAATTTTCATTGATAGATTGATAGTTTCTTTAAGAGCATTTTAAATATATATTCATCTATTAAACTATCTCGGTCATTCACTGTTTTTTTAGCTTACTTTTATGTAAATTATGCAAGCATTATTCTTTTAATGAATTTTTAGGTTTAGGAAAAGAAAGTAGTAGTCACAGGTAGTAAGTCTATTGTGTATGGTGGATCATGTACTTACATAATCCCGTCGAGTCGGGCTGAAATTTTGTTTTATTTTACAGGCTAAGCTAGATATACCAGTATAAGGTAGATATACCAGTATAAATATATATGATATATATAATATATATATACCAGTATGTATCATCACCTTACAAGAAAAGTCACTCAGATTTGTACACGTCTTCATTTAGATTTTTATTAAATCTAAAGTTTCAGTCTCTCTATTTATTAGTAATCGGTATGATATATATATATATATATATATATATATATATATATATATATATATATATATATGCCGAACCTTTCGAATAACTCATACAAACCTTTTCTAAAAACTGACCAGTACCCTTCCTATATTAATGTAAACTCGAATCACCCGAAGACCATTATTAAACAAGTCCCCAAAGCTGTAAAATTGAGAATAAGGAATTTATCCGCCAACGAGAAATCTTTCCAAGAGAGTAGCGAGATATATATATAGATGCCCTTAAAATTAGCGGTTTTAGGGATGAGTTTACCTCTCAAGAAGTAAATATACCTAATGATATTAATAAAGAAAATAAGAAGTAAAGTCAAAATATAGAAAAAGAAAAATTATATGGTTTAACCCCACTTTTTTGTAGACTAGTTAAATGTAGGTAAATATTTTTTTAAAATTGATAGATAAGAACTTAAAACATAATGATATACTATATAAAATATTTGATAGAAAAACATTAAAAATTAGTTACTCCAGCACGAAAATATTTTTCAAATAATCAATAATCATAATGAAGAGATAAGTAAGGAATTTCATGACCGAACTACTACTACTAATAATAATAATGATAATAAGAAACAAAACGAATGTAATTGTAAAACTCGAATTAATTGTCCCATGAATGGATTATGTAACTTAGATAATGTAGTCTACCAAGGAATCATTTACCCAAAAGAAAATGTTAAGGATAGAAAAACTTATATAGGAATTTCCTCGACGAAATGGAAATCTAGATACGCTAATCATAAATTTTCTTTCTCCCATGAACATCTTAAAAACCAAACAGCACTATCTAAGCATTTTTGGAGTTTGAAAAATAAACGTTTGACCCCTAAGATTCAATGGTCCATATTGAAAACGTCGAATACTCCAAAATGCTTTAATAGTAGATGCAATCTGAGCCTAGATGAAAAAATACAAATAATGATATACCCAGACCCTGAACAATTATTAAATCAGCGATGTGAATTAATAGCTAGATGAAGACATAGGAATAAATTTAAACTATAGACAAATATCATAGAAAATATTTAATAAACCAAAACATAGGATTAATTTGACATTGAGGTGAAATGAATAAAATAAAATAAAATAGAAGAATAAGAAGATACTATGTGATGTGTATGTACTTTTCAATGGAAGGGTAACTGAATTAATAGGCATCAATATAAAGTTTGAATTTTAAATTTTAATTTTAAATTTTGAATTTAATTTAAGATAAGTATTACTGTATCCTTACGTAAGGTTATTTAGGAATGTTGTACTTCCCTAAATTATTATTAAATCTGGAGTTTTAAGTTGAAATGTATTTAGTATTTAAAATTTTAAAAAAATTAATCAACTATAATTCTAATCCGGTAATAAAAACCTAAAAACCGGAAGCGGGCGAAATGGGGAGGAAACTCTTCACCTCTCTTCTACCCCATCACACCCTTCCTTCCTGTGTCTATTCTGAATTATTTTATCCATTAGATCGGAAGAAGTCCTGTTATTTTTAGTGTTATTGATTCATATCATTACCCATAACAGGATGGAAATGAATTTATAATCCTAATGTGACCGGATTTTTTTTAAAGAAATTATTGCTCTATGGTGTCAGTTTCATTGAGCTCTTTACAAGGAAAATTTATATATTCATAGTTGAATGATGTTTTGTCCTGACGGAATTATTCCTGACTCTGGTTTAACTGGAGCGAATAATATATATATATACACACACACACACATATATATATATATATATATATATTGCAATTGTTATCATCCTAGGAACAGTACAGGGTAAGTCGAGTTCAAATATCGGACGAGGCTGATTGCCTTTTATTTAGCAATTCCACCTTTGGGAAAGGTATGAATCCAATTATTTTCTCTCTAGCGACGGACAAATAGAACGACAGACTGGCTTTTTTTGCTTTGGTAAAACAACCAGTCTAGGATACGGAAAAACTCTGATACTATTTACCAACCCCTCCGCTCGGGCAGGATATGACACAAGGTCAGTTTTTAAGCGGAGTTTAACAGGTTTGAATTCAGAGTTTTCCTTCTCCTAGACTAGGAAAAACTCTGATAAACTCCTATAAAAATTGCCCTTGTGTCCGTTCGGAGAGGTTGCGTTGGTATATATATGATAAAAGTAAGTGGAAAAGTGGATAAAACAAACACTTACAACAGTTTTGGTAGCAATATTTCGTTCTTTGTTCAAGGACGAACTTCTTCAGACTCAACTTGAATAAAGAACGAAATATTACTGATAAACCCGTTGTAAGTACTTGATTTATCCTCTTTTCCACTTATTTTCATCATCTTGTCAGATTAACCAAAATCTATGATTGTTCCATATATATAAATATATATATACGAGGGTCATTGACCCCAGTTATGGGTTAAACAGTACTACTACTGTTTTATAATGATATCTTCTGCATTGAATGATCCACAAACATTGCACTGCCAATAAACAAAGAAACCAAACCAACCCGATAAATAAAGTAACTTTTGCACAAGGGGTTGGTCATAGGAACCATTCTTTAAAATTGCACTTTCGAAGGAAATTAATAGTGAATTGTTCTTTCATTTCCCAGAAGACTGCCCGCTTAGTCTATTTCCACTCCATGGACTGCCTTTTCGTCAAGCCAAACACATGTTTAGCTCATTTGATACCACCTTTTTTTACTATAACATGCTTCTCAGTAAACATCACACATTCTTTTGTATATTTCATATGGTTTACATTTTTCTGTCGTCAAATATTTGATGACTGACCTTTTTTCATGACTGGAGCAGTCTATTTGATCTACCGCCATTTTGATTAGCTTTAAAACAATTATTTCAGCAAGATTGAAATAATGTTTGCAATAAACAAATTCCAAACATTGCAGCGTTTACATTTATGGAGAAAATCTGGAAAAATGTATTTTGCATATTTAAAAAAAAATATCCCCTTATTTATTGAATGACCCTCGTATAAATAATTAATTACTTCAATTAACTCAGTGAAAATTTTATCGACAATTACTCAGATTAGATCAGAAATCAATTCAGTTATCGATGCTTAGTACGTTTTACTTGAACACGTCGATCGACAACTACTATTATGTATTCAATCGATATGTCAGTATTAATACGCTTGTTTGTAACTACGTACCCATCGTTCGTGTGTCTCGCACGTCCAGTTATAAATATGCACGTGTTGTAGGCAGGTGTCCTGTGTGACGTAACATTTATCGCTCTATGAAATGGACGCGGCGAGCCATGTTCGAATCGTTGACTTGACTGTTTGTGTTTCTCGTCACTCAGTAGTGTAAGTTACGAACATTTGAATTAATCCATGTTTATTATCTGTGCTTTTCAACTATTTGCCTTAAAGAATGCAGCCCTTTCCTCATTGGTGTGTATTTCCATGAATAACCTACTCAAATAACGTGGCGTCAAGCGACTGGTGAAACCCTTTATTTACTACAAGAATAGCTCCGTCACCCGCGCTTCTCAGATAAGAAACGTTGAGAGTTGGGTGATTTTTTCTTACACTCCCCCATGGGGGTTGAGCACTCTGGTGAAGGAATTTATGGCTGCCACTCGTATAATGCAAAGTTCTTCGAACGAAATGATTTGGTTTGGTTTAGTTTCTTTGTTTAATGGGTATCAATCACTGTTGGTTATTTAATGCCAAATCCATTCTCCGAGAAGAACAGTAGTGGTACTATTTAACCCATAGCTGGGAGGATAAGGGGGTTCATATCTTTCCCAAGGGTATTTTCAGAAAGTGAAGGTAATAGCACGACTGGAGTATGAACTCGCTCATTACGATTCCACAGTCCATCGTTTTAACCATTGCACAACGAGAACACCCACCTCGAACGAATTGAGCAGTCCGGTATCCGGTTAGGTATAAAAATGTAAACAAACGAAAGCTACTACTTAATGCTTTATAATTCCCGTGCTGACGTGGTTCGCTTGTTGACTGAGGGGTATGATACTAAATCTAAGGTAAAGTTGGGCAGGTTTCGACCCCAACTTCAAGCGTTTTACGTGTCTAGCCACACTGAAGAATTGTGATGCAACGAAACAATCTGTCTGTAGTTGACTATATATATATATATATATATATAAAAGAGGTTTACGGTTCTTACTAGTTGATTTAATGAAGGACCAAATTTTGCTGTATTGTTAAATAGTGCACAATATCAATGATAGAGAATTTACATATTTATCTTGGCCCAGTCGGCTGGGGCTGTAGACCCCCCCCCCGTGTGTCCTTGATATGACATTAAACAATCTGATTGTGAGGTTCCAGTAATGCTGGAGCTTTGGGGAATATAGATTCCCATTCATTGTCATTGCTCCCATGTCCACTCTAGCCTGAAGTGGGAGAACCTGATAAGGGTCCCGTCTGTGCGTTAAATAGAACTAAACCTTTGTTTGAGATTACAATTTTTTGGCATTTAAACTACGTATTTATGCTAAACTAAATTATTTAAGATATAAGTGTTTTGACATTTAAACTGCGTACTTATGTTAGACTGAATCATTCGAAATAGAATTGTTTTAACATCTAAACTGTCTACTTATGCTAAACTGAATTATCTGAAATAAAATTGTTTTTAACATTAACTCTGTGTATTGTCCAGTCAGTAGAGGCAGTAGAATACACCGACTGCACCTCTGCTGAGGGATAAAACCCCAACCCGCCAATGAGTGTCCTGGATATGACACTAACCGATCTGATGGTGAGGTTCCAGTGCTGCAGAAGCTCTGGGGATTTTGGAGCACCCCTTCATTGCCATTACTCCCATTTCCATTCTTTCCCGGAGTGGAGGCGCCTGATGAAGCCCTATCTATTGGTTAGATAGAACTGCATACTTATACTAATCTGAATATTTTGAATTAGAACTCTTTGACTTAACTGAATAGCTTGAAATAGGAATATTTTCACAATTAAACAGTACTTACATTTAAACTGCGTGCTTTTACTTAGCTGAATTGTTAGAAATAAAATTGTACTTATGCTAAACTGAATTGTTTAAAATAGAACAGTTTTGACATTGAACTGTGAGTAAACAAAATCTGTACTTATACTAAACTAAATTAACTGAATTAGAATTCTTTGAATAAACTAAATAGCTTGAAATAGAAATGTTTTGGATAATTAAACTGAGTGCTTATGCCAAACTGAATTGTTTGAAAGAGAACTGGCTATTTGCATAAAAATGGAATTAGCGTTAAAAAACGTTCATAGGTTGACATGCCATAAAACCCAAACAACCAAAGCATATATATATATATATATATATAACATGGAAGTGTATGTGACACTGGGTTTCATGCATTTTGCATTAGACAGAGAGAGTTTGTCTGATAGATGCAAAATACATGAAACCTATATATATATATATATATATATATATATATATAAGGAAGAACACATAAGGGACGTTACCTTTATTATTACACATGGAGGCACCAGTGTTGACCAATATACATGAGCACTATACGTGCAAATTATCCTGTCTAGAGTACCTGCCTGGATGATAGGGATGGATAGGGAGACAATCAAATACATGACATGATGATGATGATGATGATGATGATATATATATATATATATATATATATATATATATATATATATATATATATAGTCGGCACAAGCGTGATATTTGTGTAAAGGTGAATGTTAAACATCAACATTAAATTGCTCCATACAGTTACAAAAACTGAGATGCGATAAACACATACACACATACATACACTTGGACTCCAAAGCACATTCGTGCACACACACATGCACACACACACACACGCGCGCATGCACATATATATGTATACATGCACATACGCATAAACAGGTGCGTGTATGCACACTGACATACTGAAAGATCATGCGAACAAACACAAACTCCTTGTCCATCTCTGTTACTCTCCCTCTCTCTCTCTCTCTATCTCTCTCTCTTTCGGACATACACACACACATTTCAATAAATATATAACTAAAACTCTACACACATAGATGTTATTTTGAAAGTTTTTGAGACATCTCAATTCTTTTACAAGTGTTTATATTCTTATTTAAAAAAAAGCTATTACGAAGACGTTATCCTATAGGGACAGTCGGAGGGAGAGAATCACGGTAATGACATGATGAAAAAGATGCTTTTGCTACTACGGAGACTGAGGATGATGATGATGATGTCCCCGGTGAGATCAGAAAGTATCGAGACTGAGTCTTACATTTTTTTACTTTTTTAAAATTTTGAAAATTAAACTATAAATAAAAATCATGGATGGATTAGCAAATTATACAGTATTTTTAGACTGCAACAGTGTCAATTTTATAAAAAATGATTACAGAAATCGTTTAGATACAAATTGTTTTGGAAAAATGTAGGATTCTGTTAACACAGCAGTCACCGTGCTTCGTATAACTTGTCAGGATCCCTGAAAATTTGTCTTAAGAAGGAGGTGGAATATTTTTAGAGAATTACGACAGTAGATCTTCATACTGTATCAAGAGATTTGTTTACTTTGCTTTTTGTTTTTCGAAACGGAATACTATAAACAGTATTAGGACGCTAGGGATTTTTTCATTACAAAATAATTTTCTGATGCAGCATTCTAACATCGCATCCCAACGCCTACCTAATGATTTTACAAAAACATACAAGTATTTTCAGATATTTGTTCTGCAGTTCCGTAAACTTGCTTTCTGAATTTTCTTAATTTTTCTTGGTTGGACTAAGAACTCTTTAGCATTTCTTGTAGAAAATAGAAGCTGACAGCCATTGGCAAATGGAGAAATGGGTACAGAGGGAGAAGTCAGAGAGTGTTTGTTTAAATATGATTGATGGAAAGATTTTCGGGATACTCTCGGCATTCGAAATTGAATAATACAGAAAACGATGTCTGAGTTCTTGCTTCTCATGAGCGATGGAACGATTACGGTTTATTTATTTATTCTTTTTTTTACGATAAACTCTGATAAGATTCCCTTCGGTTAGTAAGATTGTTTAAAAATTTAATTATCGTCATTACCGGCGAGAAGGTAAGAAAACTCACTGATAAAATTGATTCCTTTTCTTGACTGTTTTTTCTCTCACTTTGATGAGTTTTTAAAAAATCCTCCCCGGTCGTTATTTAATTTCAATGTCTAAATTTTATGAAGGTCAATGGAGTGCAAAGGGAAGGTTTTGTGTGACAACTTCTGTTTAAAAACGTTCGAATAATGTGCAGACAAGATTCATTACTTTGTTCATTATTTTTTGTGATATATATATATATATATATATATATATATAGAGAGAGAGAGAGAGAGCAATAGGTATATATATATATATATATATATATATATATATATATATATATATGTATATTTAGAAATATACAGAAAGAGAAAGAGCGAGTGCCAAAGAGAGAGAGAGAGAGAGAGAGAGAGAGAGAGATGTACGTTAGACTTGCGTATACAGAACTAACAGCATTTTATTACCCTTTGCCGCAGCTATTCTGAGATTTATATATAGTCTATCAAGTATATTGAACCTTATTTATTCATACATTTAGCTGCGCATATACTCATAAACACATGTACAGTATATAAATATATATATATATATATATATATATATATATATATATATATATATATATATATATATAGTCTGGAAATAAGTGCTAAAATGATTCCCCTGATAACACAATAGACAATGCAACAAAGATTTTTCGGTTAGTAGACTTCACGATCAATCACATAATTAGCTAATGCAGAAAATTAACGCAAATAGAGTGAAAGAGTAGACACGATCAGGTGGGGCAGGTGAATAGGAATTATGCAAGAAATTCACATTTGACCATACAAGCAAATGATAAATGCGCATTCCATAACCTGTTCAAGAAAATGAGACACAAAATTCTTTAGGGTTTTGAGATAGACAAAGATCCTTTAATCTTGGCCAGACGACCAGACCTAGTGATAGTCAATAAAAAATTTTTAAAAAATAAAAGAAAAAGAGAGTGAGAACCTGCCGAAATATGGACTTTGCCGTTCCGGCTAACTACAGTGTCAAACTGAATTAAAGCTAAAATAGAGTTAAGTACCTCGACCTTGCAAAAGAACTGAAAAACTATGGAACCTGAAAGTGATACTAATTGTAACTCTAACGCTCAGTACAGCTGCATCAATGACACTTTTTTTTACCCTTGTATAGCACTGAACCTTGCTGTCCAGTTTAAGTAAAAATCAGGCATCCAGATCTAGGTTCAAGTCCAGCTAGACACATAAGACCAACATTGCACATGGTGGGTTGATGAGCAGCATAGTCCTGCAGAGCTCAAACCTCGGCTCGTGCCCGACCATCTCCTCCTCTAAATCCCCTCTATAATCGACGTTCGGGTCATTAACCTTGTTTCAAGTCCTGTCTGGTGGGAGGCAGAGACAAATATCAGCTTTCTACAGGCGACAAAGAGAGCTACTGTGAGTGGGGGACTTCGAAAAAAGAAATACGAGTGGAGACTATACAAATTGCAGCATCTTTGAGATCAGCTAGAATACTTATAAGAGTCCTGGAGACTTGACGAGTGGAAAACCATTAGCTAATGCTGGTGTGAAAAACTCACAAATGAGTATTATAATATTACATATATAATATTATAATGTAGGAGGTGCCCGTGGTGTATTGGCTATCGTCGTAGGAAATGGACACGGCGACACGAGTTCAAATCCTGGACGTGACTGATTGCATTTCACATAGCTAGAATACACTTGGGAAAGATACGAATCCAAATATTCTCCCTCAAGCTATGGGTAAATAGTAGGGCAGACTAGGTTCTTCAGCCTTGGTAAGGCCACTACTCTAGGAGAAGGAAAACTCTGAATTCAAACCTATTAAATTCCGCTTAAAAATTGACTTCGTGTCATATCCTGCCCGAGCGGAGGGGTTGGTAAATATGATTATAATAATGTAAAAAAGTGGCGCAAAATGTGGGCATGTTTGGGTGGGAATGGGCTTTTCATCATACGTATTTTCATTCACTCTTTTCACTTGTCATTATGCATTCTCTTTAAATCGCAAAAATTAAAATAATGAACAGAAGAAGAGAGTTTATTCATTTACGCTTTCATAATAAACTATTTTTACTTCCCTTTCAGCAGTAAAGCAATCTTTTCCCCCACAGGGTCATCAGCTATCCTATAAATATCGGCAAATAAATGTACGGATCCGGTAATATACATTTTCTTTTGACACGAACAAGCCAAGGTCATAGAGTGGAGTAAGAGGGGAAGAACCACCCCAAAAATATGGACTGGGCGGCTTCCTTCAAGAACGAAGACCGCGTATCTACCCCGCATATTGAATCCGTCATACGTTTTAACTAATTCCACGACCTTATTTACTGACCTAAGAGAAAAACAACAGGAACGTTTGAATTTAAGGTGAGTTATGTTTTTGTGTTTTCCCTCATTCACAAGACGATCGCCACCATCGACATTGCAGTCATTGTGAACCATGCAACTGGACATCATTTGGTGCCGTGACCAGGCCTCAATTATACTGATTCAAAATTTTCATACCACCGTATCTTTATTTTGTTACCTGCCAAATACAAAATTGTCTATTCTCTAGCGTCTTTTTATAGAAGAAAATAATTGTATTTAAACCTTTTTGTAACAGTGAAAGTTCTATTTGTTTATAAAACATATAGATGTGTTCTTTCGTTGGCAATGAGCAACAACCTGTTTGCTTTGCTTGTAAAAAAAACTATGACAATGACAACAATTGTGGTGTTGGAGCCAGAAATAATATCTGTGTAATCCATCTTTCAATGGCACGATTTATTCGGAGAAACTGATACAGCTTCTCTATTGGTTCAACAGCTGTTCTGGACGCGTTTTGTAAAGTCACATCTAAGTCAGTCCTGCTATCTTACCCACAGACTAACTCGGCAAGTTTCAGATCTTTGATAATCGTCATTAACGTTCAACGAGTCGATGATTATCAACGTTTATAAGTTATTTGATACCAAATCCTTCTTATAGATATATACTGAAAATATATGATTTGTAAACCCATTTTGTTGATAACATGTTTAAACGAGCCGGAGCTCATTCTTTTGCACCCAGTTAAATGATTTCACTTATTTCTATCTAATATGAATAATTCTATTAAGTATCCATCACTAACAATTCAATTAAACATCAGTCATTTGTTTACTAACAGTTAAATGATCAAACAGTTCTATTTCAAACAATTCAGTTTAGCATAAAACGGTTTTATTTTAAACAATTTAGTTTAGGATAAGTACACATTTTAGGTGTCAAACAGTTCTATTTAACCTTTAGATAGGACCCTATCAGGTGTTACCACACCGGACCAGAGTGGGAGGGGGAGCGATGGCAATGAAGAGTACTCTGCGTTCCTCACATCTCCAGCATTACTGAAGCCTCACTATCAGATTGTTTTGTGTTATAAGCAGGACATCCGTGGAGGGAGTCTTATCCCTCTGCAGAAATGTAGTTAGTTGTTTCTACAGTCCCGGTCGACTGGGTTAGGTCATGGAGGAATTTCTACTTTCATGTCCGGCTCCTCTTTGACACTTTCACTCAACTGCTATCAAGACAAAATAATTATTGATGGGAAGGTTTAAACTCTACAACTTACCGAGCATCCGATTTTTTGGCACATTCAGCGTAACACTTATCTTCGCAGGAAATAGAATCAGTGACCCAAATTCAAATACTGAACAAGTTCATTCACTTCACGCTGAACATAGGTTCATCTGCACTCTCCTCTCCCCAGCTGTGTTAGTGGTTGGATAGATAGGGTTCTTTAGCCTTTGTTGGACAACTAGTCTAGGAGTAAGAAAACTCTGAATTCAAACAAGTCTTAGCTCAAAAACTTGTCATGGTTCACATATTACTCGTGATGGGGAGTTGGATAAATGCGAATATCCGCTTCAGTCCAGAACTCCCATATATACAGAGCGTCTCAATATACATGAGACTTATGTGAATTTTTATACCTCTACTAATAATAATGTGTTCTTTCTTCTTCCAGATTTGAAAATAGTATTTTATAAGAACTATTAATTCTCGATCACAATGACTTGGAAAAAAGAGGAAAATATTTTGCGTCTCTACATATTTGGAGACAAAATCATTCAAAACTGTCTCAAACATTTAATATAATAATTATTTATTACTGAGACAAGAAACTAAAAAAAAAAGATTACATGTCATGGAAGCTGATATAATACCAATAAAAACATTGATTTGATGTCTCTATCTCAAAGGATGAATTTTTTACTGGACGTGATCTAAATGACCGCCATTTCACTTGTCTTAGTAATAAATCATTATCATATTAATGGGTTGCATATATTTTGAGTCACCCTGTACTTTTGCATATTTATTGTTTGAGAAAAACCTAGAGCAAATACTTACTTAGAGACAGAGTAACCTATGTTTCGAGCCTTAACAATCCTTTCCATTGTGAAACTATCATGTTCTTGTTATACATTGGTACAATAATGATAATGAGTTAGAATGTTGATATGAAAATAGTGATTGAGATTGATAAAATAGGAAGGATTGTTTTCTCTTTCTTCGTACATTCACGGGCTTCTAAAATTTGTAGGAAATCAACAAACGTTGTTCCGTTGCGGACTGTTGTCGAGACGCCACCGTCATTATCAGTGGACAATGCGACTTTGGCGAAATAAGTAAGAAACCAAAAATATCCAAATTATATACTTTTTAGAATCTTATTTAAAACACCCTGCCGATGGAGCTTACAATACGCAGACCCCCTATTCCCCTTTAAAAAAAGGGAGTAGGGCTATTAACACATCAGATGGTGAGGCTTCAAGAGATCATTTAAATGTAGAGTAACCTTTCATTGCTTAATGCTATATAAGAGCAAAATATTTGTATTAAGAATAGTTACTTGACGATAAAATTCTTTAAAAAGCATTGTTATTATTATATTATATACCAAGATTGTTATTATTTAATATACAATTATATGGGGTTAAGTAACAATTTCTATTTAACAATAATTATTTTTGACATAGTTTTATGGTTTCAAGTAACTAATAGTCTTTAGAAAATGATTGTAGCTTAAAAAAAACTTCATTGACAGTTAAATGAAATCAAGTATTCCCATGCAATTTGAATAATTTTTATACATATCTTTTTGATCTGTGGATGAGACTTTAACTGGTACTGGCAGTGGGCCTGCGAGAAATGGCAATAAAGAGCTACTTAACACTTACAAAATCTAAAGAATTTGAGCCTCACCATTAGATCCAGGTTAATTTCAGACTCAGGACACAACATTTTTTGAGGAGGGTGTTTCTCTGCTGAAGTTACTGTTAGCATATACTTAGTCCCACAGACTGAGGGTAACAAAGTTTGAGAGCCTAGTCTAACCAACTAACCAACTGACTGTATTTGTCTTTCCTCAAAATGTATGCCTTTCCCAAAGATATTTGCATAAAGTGAAATGCAATCAACCTGGTCTTGGATATGAACTTTACCGCGCAAGTTTGTTTTTGTATAACAATGACTGTTAGGACATTCCTTTTTTTTATAGGGGAAGCTTACACCTCTGCAACTGATACAGTCAACATATTTTAAGTCCCAACCGACATTTCGCTATGACTTCTTTAGTAGATTCAGATCTTACACTAGACCCGTGTAAGTTTAGTGAATGCATTTATTCACTCCCTCTGCCCTTGAAGGATGCGTCAAAAAGTCAATTTTTTGGCTGAGTACAGCAGGTTTGAACAAAGAGTTTTCTTTCTCTTACACCTGTTGCCGTATCAAGGCTAAAGAGCCTAGTCAGTTTTACTATTTTCCTTTAGATTGACTCATGCCTTTCCCAAGGATGTTAGCACTTTATTAAAAGAAAATAATCTCGTCTTCGATTTGAACTCAGGTTGCCGTGCCAATTTCGGTCGACGATAAACATTACGCCAAGTGTGCCCACAAAACTGCTTTTGTGTAATTCCACAAACCTTCTCTCCACGTGCAGGTACGTCACAAGGTCACCTTTCTAGAAGAATACTGCTGGTTTGAATTCAGGATTTTCCTTCTCCTATACCATTTGTTCTTCCTTTGCGCGATTCTGAGAGTTAACTGTTGTCGAAACGTGACTACCATTATCACTGGACACTGTCAATCATAAAACCAAATCTCGATTTATCATGTCACTCTAATGACAGGAATGCCGGTTTATAACTGGCTGGTCAGTCTGAAGCTTGTTAATTAGCTAGACATCATGATTAAATAAGACTAATTGAGGGCAAGGGGATACTGGTTGGTCAGTGTGGAGGTAAATGACGTCAACACTATATGAGCATGTCTGCAGTTTCTACGCCAATATCAGAGGCTGGGCACAATAATGAGAGTGGTATGCGAAAGTCAGTATATAGTTCGGACGAAAATGTGGTCGTTAGATAGAGGGCTAAATTATTTCGATATTGGAGATTTGGCTCGATTAGTCTTTCAAGTTCAAATCAAGGTTCTTGTGAACTCGTGGCTACAAGCTGCTAATAAATAGAATGAATCTTGATAGATGTTTGATATCAGTATGTGCGTATTTTACTCATATTTGCTTGCGAATGCAGATAAGCCAATTGGAAATAACTAACTTACTTTATACACACACACACACACACACACACACATATATATATATATATATGTAAGGGTCATTCAATACATGTGAATTTTGCCGACAGAGTTGGTAGTGGGAAACACTCTTTACAGCTGCCACTTTTTCAAAGAAATCAATAGTGATAGATTATTTCACGGCCCAGAAAACTGTTAAGTCGCTTTCTCTAGTGACCGCAGCACCTTGAACTGTTTCTTTAGTGGAAATTCAATGCATTTCCACCGTATGGAATGTTTTTTTCTACTCAGGCTCAAACTGTCAAACATACGAGGATCATTAAATAAGTTTCCAGACTTTTTTCGTATGTGCACTTTTATTGATAGTACACACATGAAACTCTAGTCACCTTCAAAGTAATCTCCTCCGGCTGTAATGCACTTGTACCGCTCTAATAACTTCTGGAAGGCTCTGTGGAAGTCCTCTTGTGTGGGCGTGTCAATGATCTTCATCACAGCCTCTTTTATCTCCTCAATTGTCTCTTAACGACAGCCTATAAGCTTAGAGAATAACCAAAAGTCACAAGGAGCAAGGTCTGGTCTATAGGGAGGGTGAGCAACTGTCTGTATGCCCATATTGATCAAATAGTCTGTGACAAAGATAGAGTTGTGGACTGGTGCATTGTCCTGGTGGAAATGACACTGACCCGATTTGAAGAGTGCTGGCCTCTTTCCTAGGAATCTCTTCCCGAACTCCCTTAAAACCTCAACATAGTAACCCTAACCCAATCAACTTTTAGCCAATCAACTCTGGTGTATTGACTTCTTTACTCCTTCCATACCTCTCGTCATCCCTCACAGACTCCCTGCCTTCCTTGAATCTCTTATGCCTCTCAAAAACTGATGCTCGATTAATGCAAGATGGTCGAAAAGCTATCTGAAACATTCCATGAGTTTTTGTGGCATTTTTTCCAAGTTTAAAACAGAATTTTATTGCATATCGTTCTTCTAATGTGTCCTCACGTCCAGATTGCATTTTTGAAATTTCGCAGCTGTGACAATTAGTCTTTTGTAGGGTGTATTCCAATTCCTGCTGTAGGTGTTCATTTGAACCTGAAATCATAAAAAATTGCTCAGTCATCTCATAAGATGTATAGCAATGACATACTGAATTTTCAAGAGTCTACAACAATTTTAAATGCCTGTACAAAAAAGTCTGGAAACTTATTGAATTCACCACGTATGTTTCGCCCATTTGTTGACATTTTTTTACATCTTGCTATTCCGTACATATAAAATAATTTTCAGTAAATTTCATATGGTTTACACTTATAATCTACCAAAAATTTGATGACAGGCCTCTGTTTAAGCCTGGAGCACTTTGTTTGATTTGCTCCCAATTTGAAAAGACTCAAAACAATTTTTTTTGCTAAAAAAAAAATTTCAAACAATGTAGTGTTTATATTTATGGAAAAAAAATCAGAACAAAAATATTTGTTTATTTTTAAATCTCGTTAATTATTGAATGAGCTTTGCACACGCAAACACACACACACACACACACACACAATATATATATATATATATATCTATATATATATATGTGTGTGTGTGTGTGTGTGTGTAGGATTATCCAGGCGTGATTTCCTTGATTCTTTCTCTCTCTCCCCGCGTGTTTCCCTAAAGGCCGTCGTTCTTCGAAAGTCCTCTAGACGGATCCCAATATTCTCACTGAGCTAATGATTGTATATGTTTGTTATTCAGCAAACTCTGATGTCAATAGG
Organism: Sepioteuthis lessoniana; assembly: GCA_963585895.1. Lineage (NCBI taxonomy): Eukaryota > Metazoa > Mollusca > Cephalopoda > Myopsida > Loliginidae > Sepioteuthis > Sepioteuthis lessoniana. Next base: position 39,558,132 of record OY757938.1, read on the forward strand.
ATAACGTTACTTATAATTTTTTTCTCACTTTCCAACAGTGCCAATCATAACTTACTCGTCTTAGTCGGATGTCTTGTGAGATGAGAGGTAAATGGCTGTAAAGGTCTTTTTTTGGTGAGTTCTGCTTCCAGGATTTGCTCAAAACAACCTGCAGCATCCTTGTGCAGTTACCATCAAGTTTTTCCTCCAAACGTTTTGCGGTGTAACCATACAGCAGTACTTACGCAGGTTCAGCTTTGAAGAAGACTCCCTTTATTTCATTAGATAGCTCATATTTACATTTTGTCGTTAACCTGTAACTAGCAGTCTATGGTTTACGTATGCGTACGTTACTTCACTTTCATATCATTACTTACTCAAACTAGAAAATACAACAATGGAAACGACACGTGTTTCTGATTAAAAGAAAGATTTTATTCTCGTTTATGGTCAGTTAATGTATTGAAATTCGTTCGGGAGTTCATCTGTCGTTTCCTTTTTGAATTCTCAACGCTGTGAAGGACAATGAAGAAGATCCTCGTGTGATGAGATATTTGACATATGAATAGTTGAGAAGAACTACGTAGGAAATCAATGTGTAAGGATATATTGGATATATGAATAATCGAGAAGAACCACACAGGAAATCAGTGTGTAATGACATATTGGATATGGGAAGTGTTGACAAGAACCACAGGGGAAATCAGAGTGTAAAGATATATTAGATATATGAATAGTTGATAAGAACTACGTGGGAAATCAATTTGTAAGGATATATTGGATATATAAATAGTCGAGAAGAACCACATGGGAAATCTGTGTGTAAGGATATATTGGATATATGAATGATTCAGAAGAACCACACTGGAAATCAGTGTGTAAGGATATATTGGATATAAGAATACTTGAGAAGATGCACGTAGGAAATCAATGTTAAATGATATATTTTATATATGTATAATTCAGAAGAACCACACTGGAAATCAACGTGTAAGGATATATTGGATATAAGAATAGTTGAGAAGAACCACGTGGGAAATCAATGTGTAAGGATATATTGGATATAAGAATAGTAAAGAACCACACTGGAAATCAACGTGTAAGGATATATTGGATATATGAATAGTTGAGAAGAACCACGTGGGAAATCAATGTGTAAGGATATATTGGATATAAGAATAGTAAAGAACCACACTGGATATCAACGTGTAAGGACATATTGGATATATGAATAGTTGAGAAGAACCACGTGGGAAATCAATGTGTAAGGATATATTGGATATAAGAATAGTAAAGAACCACACTGGAAATCAACGTGTAAGGATATATTGGATATATGAATAGTTGAGAAGAACCACGTGGGAAATCAATGTGTAAGGATATATTGGATATAAGAATAGTAAAGAACCACACTGGATATCAACGTGTAAGGATATATTGGATATATGAATAGTTGAGAAGAACCACGTGGGAAATCAATGTGTAAGGATATATTGGATATAAGAATAGTAAAGAACCACACTGGATATCAACGTGTAAGGATATATTGGATATATGAATAGTTGAGAAGAACCACGTGGGAAATCAATGTGTAAGGATATATTGGATATAAGAATAGTAAAGAACCACACTGGATATCAACGTGTAAGGATATATTGGATATATGAATAGTTGAGAAGAACCACGTGGGAAATCAATGTGTAAGGATATATTGGATATAAGAATAGTAAAGAACCACACTGGATATCAACGTGTAAGGATATATTGGATATATGAATAGTTGAGAAGAACCACGTGGGAAATCAATGTGTAAGGATATATTGGATATAAGAATAGTAAAGAACCACACTGGGTATCAACGTGTAAGGATATATTGGATATATGAATAGTTGAGAAGAACCACGCGGTAAATCAATGTGTAAGGATATATTGGATATAAGAATAGTAAAGAACCACACTGGATATCAACGTGTAAGGATATATTGGATATATGAATAGTTGAGAAGAACCACGTGGGAAATCAATGTGTAAGGATATATTGGATATAAGAATAGTAAAGAACCACACTGGATATCAACGTGTAAGGATATATTGGATATATGAATAGTTGAGAAGAACCACGTGGGAAATCAATGTGTAAGGATATATTGGATATAAGAATAGTAAAGAACCACACTGGATATCAACGTGTAAGGATATATTGGATATATGAATAGTTGAGAAGAACCACGCGGTAAATCAATGTGTAAGGATATATTGGATATAAGAATAGTAAAGAACCACACTGGATATCAACGTGTAAGGATATATTGGATATATGAATAGTTGAGATAAACCACCCTGGAAATTCACGTTTTAGATCATATTGTATATATGAGCAACTGAGAACGAATGTGTGGGAAATCCATATATGCGGTTAGCCTGCTAGTAGTTTGTCACATCGACTGTTATGCTTGAGCCGCTTGCTGCGTTTTCTGTCTGCTCATAGGAACCTTTCTTCCGGCTTTATCAAATCAGTCTTTCTTATGCATCATCACAGGAGAGTCTATGTGGAAGATCCTCGGGAAAGAATATATTGAATATATTGAGTTGTTGTGTGAAGGACAACTTGAATATATTGAGTTGTTGTGTGAAGGACAACTTGAGCAAAGTCTATGCTTTAGGTTTATCCCATATAAGGTATTATTGCATAATGTAATTGAGTGGACATCGATTAATACGTCATGTTGACATACCTGGTAGGTCACGTCTGCTCCGTGGACTATCGGCATAACAGTTAGGATACTAGAGGCTCATCGTGCCGACTGTCATAGTTGGATGTATTCTCTCTCTACAGCTGGTAACCTTTCAAAATTTACCTTAGTCCTTTTTACGGGTAGAATGTGGAACAAATTCAGATTTTTCGGAGGAGTTCCCATACATAAATACACGGAAAATTACTTAGTCTCCATCGGAATTCTTCCAACCCTTGAGAGGCGCTTTAGTAAAAAGCAATGCACATGATATGACCCTTGCCATTTAGACAAGGAGGCAGGTTCTTCCCGAAGAGATTCCCCCATCCCTGAAGCCAAGCTTATCAGGATATAAGGATGAATCAAAGGTTTTGATCTTTTTCGGCTGGGATTCTTTCTGTCACGAGCTCAAATTAGCCTTTCTCATGTAGTACCCGGGTGGCTCAGATTACTTGGAACCAACATGTCTAGAGTCACGTAACACTCTTTCTGATTGGTTGAAAAGTATTTTCATGACACTGGTTTTCTTGCACTCTTCCTGAAAATGGGTGTATAGATTCTGTTGAATTTCAGTTCCTCTTTGCCAGATGAGCGTTGACTGCCAAGATGAACACTTCCGTTTGATTTATTGAAAGGAGTTACGACAGGTTACAAATCATTTGATTGTGATGATATTATTTAATAGGGGGTTTAGAAAATGATAATGTATCAATTATATATATAATGCACTGTACAATACACCGACTGCACCTGCGCACAGAAGTAAGACCCCCCAATGAGTGTCCTGGATATGACACAAAACAATCTCATGGTGAGGTTCCAGTGATGCTGGATCTTTGGGGAATATGGAGCATCCCTTCATTGCCATTGCTCCCAGATTCACTCTGGCTCTGAATGGTAGCACCTGATAGGGTGCTATCTGTGGGTTAAATAGAACTAACTGCATATTTATGCTAAACTGAATCGTTTGAATTAGAACTGTTTGACAAAACTGAATAACTTAAAATAGAAATGTTTTTGATAATAAAACTGCGTACTTACATTTATACTGTGTACTCATGCTAAACTGAATTGTTTGAAATGGAACTATTTTTGACATTGAAACTGTACTTACACTAGACTGAATTGTTTAAAATAAAACTGTTTTGACATTGAACTCTGTGTAAATAAAATTTGTACTTATACTAAACTGAATTAGAACTGTTTGAATAAACTGAATAGCTGGAAATAGAAATGTTTTTGACAATTAAACTGTGTAATGGATCCCCACATATGGCCGTGCAGAGGCAGGACGACCAGCACGAACATACATTCAGCAGCTATGTGAGGATACGAGATGTTGTCCAGAAGACCTGCCAGAGGCGATGAACGATAGGGAAAAGTGGCGAGAGAGGGTCAGGGATATCCGTGCTACCAGCACGACATGATGATGATGATGATGATGACTGATGTTAAACTGAATTGTTTGAAATAGAACTGACTATTTGCATAAAATGGATTTGGTGTTATATAACCTACAAAGAACCCAAACAACTAAACAACCAACATATAACGTATATATGCATTGAGAAGTATGGGAAGTTTTAGGGGAAAAAATCAATATAATTTTGAAATCTAATAACGGAAATAATGCAGGACTCTATAGGTGATGTTCTTTTTTTCTTTTCACGTATGAAAATGACATTCAGTGTAAAATAAAAGGTATTTAAACATTAAACGTTAAGCATTAATCTGTTTCTACAAATCCTATTACCATTTGAGATCATTTGAATTGGTTACAAATGATATAACCCTTTTTGAAATAACCTGTATAAATAAGATGGATCGAAAGAGAGGCAGAGATAGAGAGAATGAGAGACTAAAGAACGTTCATAAGATGTCTAGTCCTAGTTTCTCTTGAATTTCCACGGGTCCTGCTTTTAAACTTTCATACATTCAAATATGCGAACAGAAAATCGTAACCGAAATACCTTTTTGAAATAACCTGTATAAATAGGATGGGTCGAAAGAGAGGCAGAGACAGAGAGAATGAGAGACTAACGAACGTTCATAAGATGTCTAGTCCTAGTTTCTCTTGAATTTCCACGGGTCCTGCTTTTAAACTTTCATACATTTAAATATGCGAACAAAAAATCGTAACCGAAATACGAAGGATAAATTCTTTAAATTCCATACGACAATGTCGTCTCTAGCCGTTGACTTGCAATAGGTTTTGGTTTAAAAAATGCGATAGAATTATCAAGGGACAAATTAAAATAAGTAGATATAAAAAAGCAGACATGTTTTTGTGTAGACATATATCCGTGTGTTCACGGAAGTTATCGGTTTTCCGATTATAGACGTGTAGAAACTATAAGTATATCATTTGCCTAGAGGCTCAAGAGGTAGGAAGGGAAGGTAATGTATCCTGATCACTGTGGTTAAGTTGTCAATGTATCGTAATCTTCCCATAAAAATGATTTCCGATAAACGGTATGATAACAGAGTCCCCGTAAATGACGCTGCAGAATATTAGAGTTGGGGTGTCGACAACGATGACAACGAAAATGACGGTGTCTGAAGAGACAGAAAATAAAATTAAAAAAATACACTCGCTGGACACAGTCCAAAGGCAGGAAGAGGAATGACTAGATTCATATTAATAATGGCAGAAAGGTATTATTTGGTCGACAAGAAAAGAACAATGACAAATGATTGCACACACACAGATACAGACGCACCTCTCTCTATATATATTCATATGTATATATATATATATATATAGATAGATAGATAGATAGATAGATAGATAGATAAAGAGAGAGAGAGGTGTGTTTGTGTGGATGTGTGCGTGTATTGTGCCAGTGCTTTTAATATAGATGCATAGACAAATACGTACATTTATAAATGCATAACTGCTTAAATTTTTATTTTCTATGCATGCTGTGTGTTTATGAGAGAATAGGTCTGTATATGTATGTATGTATGTACGAATGAATGTGTGTACGCATATATGTATGTGTGAATATATTTATCATTTGATCAATATTAAAAAACATAGATATATTGATATATATTCAGGTGTGTTTAATAAATACCTAGACATCTATTTTGGGATTTAAGGTTGTATAGTATATATATAAATATATGTGTGTGTGTGTCTGTGTGTGTCTGTGTGTGTGTGTGTCTGCGTGTGTGATAGAGCATAAATGTTTAAGTTTGGATAGGAAGTAATAGTCAATGATTCTTAGTGACTCAGGTGTTCGTCAGTGCGATCACGTGGTCTGATAATCATACTGGCAAGAAAATGGTTATCACCCAGCGCCGTCAACTCTACGATATCTTAAATTTATATATATATATATATATATATATATATATATATATATATATATATATAACAGTCTCAGAGTTCTGGAATTGAGATATTATGGTCTCCCACGTTTTCCTCTGCATGAATTGGAAAAAATATTCCACAATTAGTTTATATAATATAGTTTGTTTAAGTTATATTTTTTATGCCAGAATGTTCAGCAGTTAAAAATGTTTTAAATATCATCTGTTATTATCTTGTTTACTACCAAAAAGTCTTTCTGAACTTTTTCTAATGTCTGGTCTATCTGGTAAAAAAAAAATGGAAATTTTTCCCAGCCGTAGCCGCGTCAATACTACAGCATGGTTGCACTTTTTGAATTCTAAAGAAATAAGCCCAGTGAACTGGAGCTATAGAATACATCGACTGCATCTCCTGAGTGTCCTGGATATGCCTTTAAATCATGTGATGGCGAGGCTTCAGGTTAGGAGATTTGGGGAATCTTCATTACAATTGCTCCCAAGTCCATTCTGACCCAGAGTGATAGCACCTGATATCTTTCTATGGGTTAGATAGAAAAAACTGAGCCAACAAATAACTGATATTAAATTGTGGTTGTTATGTCACCATACTTGGAATCATTTAAGTGTGTGCAAAAAAGAGCTCTGGCTCGTTTAAGAATGTTCCCAACGAAATGTGTTTATAAATCATGTGCAGGGTGGAACGATAGAATTGTCGTCCTAAAGAAAACAACACTACAGCTTTATTGAAAAAATCAATTTAGGTAACTTGATTATGGTGTAGAGCTGACATCTATTCAATGTAGCCGCCTTCAGCCTCAATCACCGCCTCGATACGGATCCGGAACTGGGAGCATGCCTTTTCCACAAGCACCGGCGGGAGCTCGGCGAATACTCGGCGGATGGCGGTGATCAGGCTGGCTTTGGTGTTGTGGGAAGTCATGTTGGTGATATTCTCGACGTATGACCAAACGAAATAGTCCAGCGGATTCAGGTCGGGAGAGGAGGGAGGCCAATGAGAGAAGGGTACAAAGTCGTAGCACTCCTTCTGAAGCCAAGCCTGGGTCTCTTTGGACTAGTGGGCGGGCGCCGAGTCCTGCTGCCACACCCAAGGTCTGCCACCGGCCACCTGATTGCACCAGGGGATCACCACACTCTTCAGCACGTCCAGGTACACTTTGGTATTGACTTTCAAGCCGACTTCGAAGATGTGACCCTTACTTGAAACCAAACCAAAGACCATAACCGTAGCCGGAAACCTTGTTTTTATCACCCTAAGCACGTGAAACCTTGTTTTTATCACCCTAAGCACGTCCTTGTTATTCGTGGCAATCTAGATTTGCATTTTGAGGGTGCTGGCAATGGTTCTGTTGTCATAACTTGGATCGGTTGAGAGCATGAGTTGTACAGCAGCGCATCTCCGATCTCTCTTGTTGAACATTGTGTGAATATGATAGAAGGCCCCTATCGCTCTTTGGATTTGTACACAACTGGTCAACTAGTTGATGGTCTCCAACAAAAAAATGAAAACCGGTTTTCATTAAACAGAAATGGAATCATGTCGTCTTTTCTATGATGACAATTTTATCGTTCCACTCTGTATCTATTTAATAGATGTATGTATGTATGTATGCATGGTTAATGTGCCATAAAACCTAACCAAACGAAATGCTATATATGTGATATATATGTATAAAGAGGATTTGGTATTAAATAACCTGAAATGGTTTATATGCAATAAAAGCTAAAAGAAAAGCAAATTATATATATTTAATATATATGTATAAAGAGGATTTGGCATTAAATAACATTCAGTGGTTGATATGCCATAAAACCTAACCGAACCAAGCTACGTAAAGAAATGCTGAGAAAAAATGCAACATAGAAACTACACTAGTGTGTTGCATGTTCTTTTGAAAACATACTTGGAGCAGCACCCTCAAAATATCTGTTTTATGCCCACATACCTCCCATCGCACAAACCATTAAAGTAAGACGAGCTAGACATGCTACGCACGATGGAGAAGAAAGGACGAGTTCATTAGTGACTTTTTCATATCATCTCCTAGACAAGTAAGTGCCAGTGTTGGCTGACTCGCAAAAACTTACATTCCTCGGCTCTGAGCGAACATTGGTCGGTCTCTTGAAAACTTATCTAGAGCGATAGCCGATAGAGACGGATGTCGAGAGAGAGAGAGAGAGAGAGAGAGAGAGATAGAGAGAGAGAGTGTGTGTGTGTGAGAGAGAGAGAGAAAGAGAGAGAGAGAGAGGTTGAGGAATAGAGTCAGGGTAATCCGTGTTGTCTAGCAGAAAGTCAAGAGAATCCATGCTATCAGACAGAGAAGAAGGAGATGCTGATGGGTCATACTAAAGAACTGGTGTTCGGGTGTTGATCTGAATCCATTGCAAGCGAATGGACTGCTATTAAAGGCGGAAGTGTCGAACATAAGTGGCCGTTGACGCTTCCTTCCGGTTTGACCTCATATTGCTTCTGGCTCCATTTGCATCAGGCTCGTTTTAGTTCGACTCAGTATTTCCGAGCTCGGAGAAATATACATTTCGGATATAGCGAACAGAAGAACCAGTTCAAATACATTTGCAAACGCCCTGATTACAAAACACTTAAAATATAGTAATGCTTAAGCAACCACAGAATTATCTCAGCCAAGCTGCCTGACGGGGCTGTAGAATTCACCAAATTCAAAGAGGTAACCTCGACACAAATGAGTATCCTAGATATGACATTGATAGTAAAGTTCCAGTTCTGGAACTTTGGAGAATATATGATACCCGTTCATTGCCAACATTCCGGTAAAATATTTAAGGATTTTAGTTTATCATATTAGCAATAAATGATTTTCTAGCTAAACTTTCAGTTCGTAGTAGCAGGTTTTCGATTTCTAAAGATCAGGGCTTGCGGAGACCAAGTTTACGGACACCTATCAAAATAAGAATCAACTGTTTATTTTAGAATCGTCTATAAGCTAAATATATCAACATAAAAAATTCGGCAGATATCAGCTGACTTTAGTAATGACGTATCACTAAAAGGTTTTAGTGATTACGTGTGATTAAGAGTTTAGTTATGGAATTTTAATGAAAATATATACGAAGATTTCAAAGACACAAGTCAGTCAGTCGGTGTTGGAGACCTGACAGTCGACGAAGGGGCCTCGATGGGGGTTGGACACCCAACGCACCTGCACAAGTGAAAGGCCTCGGTAGGGGTTGGACGCCCGACGCGCCTGCACAAGTTAGAGGCTTCAAAAATAAGATCAACAAATTACCGGAAAAAAACCGGAAGTATGAAATTTCCGATAACCAGCCATAAACAGAAAAAATGCGTGAGGCGAAGAGAATGGTCATACTTCCTCATGGGACTTGAAAAACTATATAAGGTCAGTCATTTTGGACGGAAGGTGAGATCCAGTGGTCGCTCAAACGAAGAGGTGAGGTCTGCTGGTCTCTCAAGCGAAGGGAGAGACCCGCTGGTCACTCAAGCAGACCTGTCATCTCTTCGTGTGTGTTCTCCGGCCGTCGCACTACTTCACAAAAAGTGTCTCCGAGATATGTGCGAACTCTCTCTAACTGTATTCCTACTTTACATGCGTCACCGTCGAAGAATAAAAATATAGATTATATGGTTATATATCTGCGAGTCCTTCGTTGTTTGTCCTGTGGTTCGATATATGCGACACGTTAAGTTGGCACCTGGTAATAGAACGCATACGTTTATTTGGTGCCGTAGCGTTACATTCCCAGGTGTCTACTGACTTGAAAAGGTAGTACCTTTTAGGAGCTCATCTTTGGGTCAGATAGAACAGTTTAATCATTTACTAGACTTGAAACCATTTAGGTTTAGTTGAATTACTAGCATTGGATAGCCACACTTGAAACCATTTAAGTATACGAATAAAACTATTTGTATTAGATAGAAATACTCGAAACCGTTTCTGCATACGAACAAAATATTTTTGTTAGATAGCAATACTTGAAACCATTTAGGTATACGAATAAAACTATTTTTGTTAGAGAGCAATACTTGAAACTATTTAAGTATAAGAATAAAACTATTTATGTTAGATAGCAATACTTAAAACAATTTAAGGTTACAAATAAAACTATTTGTGTTAAACAGCAATACTTGAAACAATTTAGTATACGAATAAAACTATTTTTGTTAGATAGCAATATTTAAAACCATTTAAGGTTACAAATAAAACTATTTGTGTTAAACAGCAATATTTGAAACAATTTAGTATACGAATAAAACTATTTTTGTTAGATAGTAATACTTAAAACCATTTAAGGTTACGAATAAAACTATTTGTGTTAAACAGCAATACTTGAAACAATTTAGCATATGAATAAAACTGATTTTTGTTAGATAGCAATACTTGAACCATTTAAATGTCCACAAAAATGAAAACGTTATCCACAAACTATTCGTTTAAAAATCACACACATACAAGCAAACGAACACGCACGCGAACTCACTCACATACACATACAACTATTTGCCATTACATAATCTTAAAGGGTTGACATTATAATTCTTATCCATTCAACCAACAAAATTATCTGAAAATGAACAATATTTTAGCAGTTGATATATTGTTTAGACATTATATTATTATTTTTTTTAATCTGCTCTGTTGGTGGGGCTAGGATACTCCCAATGCATACTATGCAGAGATGTCGGAACCCCACCAAAAAAAAAAGTGATATCCTTAGTATGACACTCAACCGCTTCTGATTGTGAGGCTACACTTATGAAGCTCTGGGGAGTGTTAAGTACCCCATTGTTATCAATACTCTCAGGTCGACTCTTATCTGAACTGTTTGTAAATATCTATTGGTGAAACGATAAAAAATTATTAATGAGATAGAAATGCAGGAAACCATGATACTGAATGGTTTGTTTCTTTGCTTTAATGGCATATAAAACCTCATAGGTTATTTAGCGCCAAAGCCATATCCTTCAAGAGGAACAACCCAAAGCTGTGGGATAAGGAGCTCATAATTTCCTAAAAGGTAAAAGTCCGTTAGAGAACGTAATAGCGCGACTGGAGTTTGGACTCACTTACAACCATCTCATTGTCCAGTATGTTAGCCACAAAACTCTGGAGGGGGGAACCCCTCCATATTACTGTATGCAATTCATTTAAATAGGTATGAATACTTGAAACTTTATAGCAGTGTAAAAATTATTAGTATTAATATCCTATTTAATATTAATAACAATACACATTATTAATATCAGATAGGAATACTTGAAACAATATTAGCGTTAGCAACTTATTTTTGAAGGGAATGCTTGAGGCCATACAACGATGTACAAATTGTTGATATTAGATTGGTATACTTGAAACTGTAACTGTATACAAATTATTAATATTTGATAGGAATACTGGAAAGCATATCACTGTGTACAAATTATTTTTCTTAGATAAAAAATATTTGAAGCCATATGATAGACAAATTATTTTTATTGCATAGGGTTACTTGGGACAATGAAAATATGTGAATTTTTTTAGAGTTAGATAAGAATAGTTAAAATCATTCATCTGTAGGAAAATTATTTGCATTAGATAAAAATACTTAAAACTGTATCACTATGTGCAAAGTATTTGTGTTAAATAGGAAAGTTTGAAATCATATAAGTGAGAAAATTATTTGCATTAAAAATTCTTACTTTCATTTACAAACGATTATTATTATTTACTCCTTGGGAATTTTTCACGCCAGCATTAGCTGATAGTCTTTCACTGAAATCTGAGTGACAGCAAGTCTCCTCAAGTCTCCAGGACTCTTCTCAGTATTCTAACCGATCTCAATAATGTAGTATTTTGATGGTCTCCACTGGTCCTCTGATTTCTAAGTCGTGTAGTCCCTTTAATAATCGTTTGGTGACTGTACCAAGAACATCAATTACAATTGGTATAAGCGTCACTTTTATGTTCCACAATTTTTTAGTTGCCTAGCAAAGTCAAGTTATTTATCCTTCTTTTCATTTTCTTTCAATTATATACTATGGTCAGCCGTGACAGCTGTTATTATTATAATCCTTCCTAGCTTTTCACATGAGGTTTAGCTGATGGGCTTTCAGTAGAGTCCGAGTGATAGCAAGTCTTCTCCAGTTTACTTGACTCTTTGCAGTATTCTCGCCGATCTTAGCAATGCTGTAGTCTGGATTGTCATGATTCTTCCTCAGATTACCAATTCTTCCAAGCCTTTAAATTATATAACTTAATGCAGTTATTTGTATTAGATAAGAATATCTTAAACTTTATAACAATGTGGAATGTATAAGTATTTGATATAAATTCTTGGTACCATACTATTCAGTGTAAATTATTTGTATTAGACAGGAATACTTGAAACCATATTACCATGAAAATTATTTACATTAAGAATAGTTACTTGAAGATTTTATTCTTTTTGGAAAGCCATTATTCTCACTTATTGGAAATCAAATAAGTGGATGCCCAGTCGGCAGGGGCTGTATGACACCCCTCCAACGAGTGTCCTGGATATTATACAAAAAATTCTGAAGGTGATGTTCCGGATTATTATTTTACTATTGTCATTGCTCCCAGGTCCACTCTGGCCCAGAGGGGTAGCATCTAATAGGGTCCAATCTATGGGTCAAATAGAACTAAAGTATGTACTCATGCTAAATTGAATTGTTGGAATAGAACTGTTTTCGACACTGAGACTGAATACTTATGGTAAACTGAACTGTTTGAAATAGAACTGTTATGACATTTAACAGGTTGTAAAAAAACAAACAATACTTACGATAAACTGAATTGTTTAAAAGTAAATTTGGCGTTAAATAACCAGAAAAGGACGTAAAAAAACAACTAACCAACTAAGAGATGATATTATTAGCACACAGACATATATATATATATATATATATATATATATATATATATATATATATATATATATATATATATATATCCCACAGCGCTAAGTATTTGTGATTGAGTCACCACAAAGTGTTATGTAAAGAGCGTTTAAAATTGATTTTTAGAATTTCTTACAAAAAACCTCAAAAAACCCGTCGTTCACCATAAGGTTATTACGTTACTGTCAGTTTCACGATTTTCTATCGATCGTCAGACGCAATAAACACACAAAAAAAAAAAAACGTTTAAGATTCGACACTCTCTTTCTTTTTCTTTCTCTCTCTTAATCACTGTATGTCTGTCTCCGCGTCTGTATGTTCAATCAGCTTTTTGACCTCGGTGCAGATACGTCACACACACGCACACACACACACACAATCCCTCTCACTCTTTCTGTCGCTATCACTTTCCCTGCTTGTCTGTTTATTATCAACCTTTTTCTGTATTTTAGCCTATCACTCTCAGTATTTGTCTTTCTCTCTTTCGATCGTCAGAGACAATAAGTTTATGCTGATAACCTTTTTAACTATGGTCAAAATACGGCACCCTCATTCTCTGTCTCTCTGTATCCTCTCTCTGTCTGTCCGTTTCACTCCCTATTTATACACACACACACACACACACACATATATATATATATATATATATATATATATATATATATATATATATACCCCTGGACAAAAATTTAAGACCACCCTCAAAAATGAAGAAAAAGATATTGCTTACAATTTTTAAATGAAAGACATGTCATAAAGACAATTAAATTTAAAGTATGAAGTCATTTCCATTGATTTTTATATGTATATTAGCATTTAGGCTTAATTTTAAAATTTTGTTTTACATAGATATAGAGCAATGGAATATAAAGGCAATTTTTTAATTTAATATTTTGTAGATCAACCGTTAGCTTAGATAACCTCAACTAGTTTCTGAAGTTGAACCAAAGGTATTTTCCCCATGCGTCTAAGATTGCGTATTTGAGTTCAGAAATTGCCGATTACTTCAACCTCCTTCATAGACTTTTGCAACAATCAATCCCCACAAACTTTCTATAGTATTAAGGTCTGGATAGCAGATTGGGTGGTCAAGAAATCTTATTTTTTGTTTAAGCAAGTACTTCTTTGTCATTGATGTATTCTGGATAGCAGTCTTATCTTGCTGAAAAATCTAGACTCCCTTCTTACGCAAGAGATAAATCATTTAGCATTTTCACATAATCTGCTGCTTTTTGTCGACCACTGACGAATTGTAGTTTAAGTTTCCCTGGAGATGAGAAGCCTCCCCACCTCCCGCCGATCATAAGAGATTCTCCTCCACTATGCCTTGTTGAGTAATTCTCCTCTGGAAAATTTTCGCGCGCCAGTACTTCTGAAAGCCATCTGGACCATTTAAATTGAATTTCTTTTCGTCCAAAACAACTTTCACCATTCTTTAGCAATCATGGTTTGACATTGAAATCAAGTCATTTCTCTGTGTGCTTCATAGTTAACCTTGGACGATGAATTCTTTTCTTATGCTTATTTTTTTCGTTGTTTAAATGCCTTCTAATTGTTCTCCTACTGCAAGGAGCATCCACTAGAGATTTCAATATATTTGGCGTTGATGTTTTCTTTTTTTACTTAACGAATTATTCTTTTCTTGAATTGTGGTGATATTTTTTCTGGCCTGCCAGTCGGTTTTTTTGTTCCATACTTATTTGGACTTTTCAAGTAATTGCAGATAACGGTTTTACTGCATCCTAAGGCCTTTAAAATTTCTCTCTGAGATTTTCTGATTCTTTGCAGAGCTATAATCTCGCCTTTTCAAATTCAGAAAATTTAGTTCCTTTAGCCATTTATATTTTTAGTATTTTGAATATTACAGTTTTAATAGTTTTTATATTACGGAGACTATATGTAAGACATTTTTCTATTAAATTATTTCCTTTTATCTTTAGTTTTTATGGCTGGTCTTATATTTATGTCAAAAATAGATCTTAAAATTTAGCATAGATGCTAATATAAACATAAAAAAAGAACTGAAATTTCTTGTTAATTTAAATTTAAATGTCTCTTAACCTTATCTTTCATATATCTGATTTTAATAATTTAAAAATCGTAAACAATATCTTTCTTCATTTTTGCGGGTGGTATTATATTTTTGTCCAGGGGATATATATATATATATATATATATATATATATATATATATATATATATATATATATATAATAAGTGGAAAATTGGATAAATCAAACACTTACAACGGATTTAGTGGTAATATTTCGTTCTTCATTAAGAGTAGGACTTCATCAGACAAAATATATTTTATGAGTTTTTCTACATTTTAACAATTTAGGAAATAGATAAACTGATGGAGAATATAAAAAGCTCTTAAGGGAGAGAAGGGGCTTAAGACAAGAGATAGATATGGGAAAGAACAACGAGGGAAATAGATATTGGTTTGAGTGATGGTCGTTGTTCTTTCCCTTATCTATCTCTTGTCTTTTGACCATTTTCCTCCTTTTTGACATATTGGCCTAATTAGTAGTGTTCGCCAATGGTTTGGGAGGCCGGGGTTCACTCCCAGGTCGAATCATTCCAATGGTACTTGAAGCCGCCTTGGTTGATATTCAGCATTATAAGGTAAGGATCAAGAGTAAAGAGGAGCAATCCAAGGAATGGAGTTGCGCTCTCCCCAACACCTCGGTGTAGTAAGCTATCGAAAATGGACCCTTCAGATCCCCCTCGACTAAGGTCGCCAACTATACTTACTATATTCTCCATTAGTTTATCTAAATATTAGTTTTTCGCAAAGAACGAAATATCACAACTAAACCTATTGTAAGGGTTTGATTTATCCACTTTTCTACATATTCTTATCATCTTATCAGATTCATCAAAATCTACTATCTCTCTCTCTATATATATATATATATATATACTCCTAACAAATAAGATATAACCCCAAAGTTTAAGTTAAGAAGTAGGACTTGCTACGCCGAATAAAGTGTTTTTGCCGATGATTTGAGAGTGGTGTTGAAACAGAAGTATTTATAAGAATGAAGACAAGAGAAGGGGTAGCACAAAAGAAAGGAAGAAACAACAGCAACAACAACAACAGCAATAATAATAATAATAATGGTAAAAGAAAACGATGAACAGTTTTATATTACTAACAAGAATGCGGCTAATAATATATCATTTTGCAGGCCGGTTTGTCTTCAGAGAGATAAAAAGTTTGATGATGATTATTGTGAGTCTTTCGAGAATATTTTCAAAAAATTCTAAGTCAGTGTATCGTAAGATGTATTACTAGACACTTATATCTCGAATGACAACTTAGTGTCAGCGTTCTTGATGTCAGCCCAATGATTAGTGTTGCTGCCAACAGAAATCTGCGGTAGGGTAATAGATTTGAATTGGGGATTACATTGATTCTATTCAAATCAGTATTAACTAGCAGTTCAATCTATCTTTATTCATCAATTTCACTATCTATCTATCTATCTATCTATCTATCTAGCTAGCTAGCTATCTAAGCCTGTGTCTGCGTTTCTGTATGTCAATTACTCGGTATCTTAATCGAGGAAAATGCATGCATTTTTGGCAATATCTTTACATTTCAACATTGTCTCAGCGTAACGGTTATCGGCGTTTGAAATGGACCTGGCAACCTGACTTCAAATCCTGAATGAGGCTCTTATCATTTCATTTCACACTAATGCCCTTAGGAAAGGCTTGACTCCATCTGTTATCTAGGAGGAGAAAATCACTGAATTCAAAATGCTTAAATGGAAATTCAAATGCTTACATGTGACATTATGTCACATCCGGATTATGACAGAAGGATTATCCATTTTGACCTAATTATATAAAATTTCTTTAATTTTCTTTGTCAATGCTCTAGATAAAGTAGTTAATAACAAGCAAATTTGTTGAAAATAGGATCATAAAAAAATTAGCTCAAAATTCAGCCAATGCTTCTTTATCAACATGGAAGTCCCATGGCCTAGTGGCTAACATGGTGGACTGTGACATCGTAGGACGAGAGTTCGAACTCTAGTTACGCTATTACATTCTCTTTTCGACTAATAAATTGGGAAAAGTAAACGCCTGATCGTCTCCAGATATTGATAAAATAGGATCACTACTATTCGTCTCAGAGGATAGCTTTGGCATTAAATGACCCACAAACGTTGATATGCCATTAAAACAAAGAAACTTAACTAATCTATATCAGACTACGGACTTATCGATTTAGAAGTTATACGAGAGAATATCTGCAAAGTGATTTGAAGAACACAGAGGGTAAAAGTGTGGCTAAACGATGAATGGAATCATTTTTTTTTTCAGATTCAGAAACGCCAAATTTGGCCATGCGTATCGAATTTTTTCTTCGTATATTTGTTTCTATTTTAGTTTGGATTCCAAATTTGAACCTGACAGAACCCGAGATGAAAAGAAAAAAGTTCATGTAACTTGAAGCAGAGAAATTTTAGAATTATTTATTGAGTTTCCGAGAAGAAGAAGAAGAAGAAGAAGAAGAAGAAGAAGAAGAAGAAGAAGAAGAAGAAGAAGAAGAAGAAGAAGAGAACAACAACAACAACAGCAACTACCAGAGGCAGAAAACAAAGAGGAAGAAAAGCCTTATAATAATAATAATAATAAAGAAGAAGAAGAAGAAGAAGAAGAAGAAGAAGAAGAAGAAGAAGAAGAAGAAGAAGAAGAAGAAGAAGACAGGAGAAAAAAACTGAATCTCAGCACAAAACAATGCCATGAAGCGCAATTATATTAAAGCAAAAAAATTTAATACGCAACAGAATAGCTACTAAAAGTTTTATGTAGACAATTTCAAAATGGTTTATCACTAATTAACTTATGGAACAAACCAACACAAAAGGAGCACAATACTAGGCACGACTGAGTGGGAAAGGTGATTCACAAGGAATCGTACAAAGGATTAGTATTTGACCAAAAGTTAAAAGCACAAAGCTGGATTCCATCCTCAAGAAGAAGAGGCATTTAGGATTTTCAGATGAAAAGGAATAACCAAATTCCGGCCAAAAGACAAGTGTTAATTAACAAGAAAAACAAAGAACTTGTTGATTTTGCCGTCCAATCAAAATTCTGACTAAAAATAAAAGAAAACGAAAAGAGAGAAAAATAATTAGATCTAGAAAGAGAACTAAAAAAAAAAACAGTCATGGGATATGAGGGTTGAAGTAATACCACATGTTGCTGGAGTGCAAAAATCAAAACCGTCAAGACTACAGAAGTGTTGAGATCGGCTAAAATATTGAGAAGAGTGCCGGAGACCAGAGGAGACTTGTTGTCACCCAGACGTTGGAGGGAAAACTAGCAAGGGGTATGATAAGAATACATGATTGGGAACAGCCAAAATACAAAGAAATGTCCTTGAGATTTGAGGAAACTTGCTGTCACTCAAACTCCAGGGAAAGACCAGAACGGTCCAATTGTGGGAGTCGATTAGGCTGGGTTCCATGCCGAAAGAAATCGCTATTTATGAAGAAAATAGTTCTTGTGGTAACCACAAGAACACAAATAAAGACAAGCAATACTTTAGATTCCTGTAGAATAAAACTTTTTTAAGACTATTGCCTTTATCTCGCCACAAAATTAATTGATGAAAAACTCTCAAGGAGTAGATAATAATAACAAAGGCAACACATATGTACTTCACAGTTATTTAAAAAGGCATCTTCCACAAAGAGTTATGAAAAACTCTCAAGGAGTAAATAATAACAAAGGCAACACATATGTACTTCACAGTTATTTAAATAGGCATCTTCAACAAAGAGTTATGAAAAACTCTCAAGGAGTAAATAATGGCAAAAAAGACGACACATATGTATTTCACAGTTCGTCCACAAAGAGTATATAGAAAAATTCTCAATGAGAAAATAATAATAAGAAAGACAACACATATACACTTCACAGTTATTTAGATAGGTATCGTCCACAAATAGTTATGAAAAACTCTCAAGGAGTAAATAATAATTAGAAAGAAAACACATATATACTTCACGGTTATTTAAATAGGCATCGCCCACAAAGAGTTTATAGAAAAAGAATGACAGACATTTGACCAAATCCACAAGATTTAATGCTAACCGAAGACTTGCTACCAAGCCTCAATGATATTAAAAAAGGTTGGTTTTCTGACGTTGAGATATTAGAAATACGTGGACAAGTAAATAGGGAAGAATGTGAACAAGATTTCGCTACCCAAATCAAACAGTAAATACGGAAAAACAAGAGGCCACTAATCGAATTAAAAAGCGAAATATTAATAACCGAAACGCTACAGATCCCAGTGCTACAAAGCAAATGCTTACGCAAGTAAAAATAAAGGAAAAGTTTATCAAGAGAATCAAGAATTAAAAAGTGCTACATTACCTCCCCACAGATACCATGACAGGAAAAAAGTTAAGTCAGAAACCAAAAAGTTAAACAAATTATTAACAAATATCCCAAGAAGTAATATCACTAAACTCGTCATAGTCATGTCCTGCCACTAGCACGGATTTCCCTGGTCTTCTTTCGTCACCTGTCTCTATCTTCCATCGCTTTCGGCAGGTCTTCCCTGCTACATCCTGTATCAATACAGAGATGTTGAAGATAGGTTCTAGCAGGTCGCCCATCCCTTGCTCGTCCTTAAGAGTTCGTCCTTACCTCTCCAGCCGTGTTCTGCAAGTCTTCTTCGTCTAACCTGGATGGTTTTCATGATGGGTGGTAGGTAGCCATACATCTGCCGTTTTGTGAGGTGTTTTGACTAGAATTTGTTCAATACAGCTCGCAGCACTCTTGTACACTTGCCGTCAAGCTTCTTCTCTATACACTTGGTCAACCTCCATGTGGTGCCTCCTTATAATAGTATTGAACGAAAAACATGCAATGAATACTGGAATGAAAAGACGAATACAAAAAAGCGGAGAAGTCTGACAGTATAACGTTAAGAAATAAATTTAAAGATGAAGAAGAGAGATTCAAAAGATATCGAGACATGTTCAATCAATGAAAACAAAACTGGATATTCAAACAGTACGAAAGGAAAGTCTACAAAATAAATAGGTGGAGAATGCACGAGGATAAAACAACAACCAGATGAATAGGAAAAAAAAAATTTCGGTGTGAAATATGAAAAAAAGAACGTAAATGAAAGACCAATTGCATCAATAACATGAAAAAGAATTAGAGGGACTTGAAGAGGGACCTGAGGCAGACATACGCTTGGAATTGCTCCGAGGAACACTCAAGAAAATGACAAATTGGAAAACGCTTGACACTGGTTTTAAAAATTCACATCCGTCCTTAACAGACAGGCTCTTTAACTGAGAAGAAGCAAGTATTCTTGACTAAGAGGAAGTCTACTTTGATCTAGAAATACCCACCAATAAAAGCACCATCCTCGACAACTATAGACCGATAACTTGTCTGCCTATGATGTGAAAAATCATAATCGCACAGATTAGGGAGGAGATCTCCAAGTTGCTTCTATGTCGAGCATTGTTTCCCGAAGAACAGAAAAGGATGCTACAAGGGAACAAGTGGAACAGCTGATTTACTGTACATTGGTAAGTACATCCTCAAGGAAAGCAAAGCGAGCAGAAAAAGGTAGCCATGGAATGAGTTGACTACAAAAAGGCCTATGATTTAGTCACACAAAGCTGAATAATAGAATGTATTAAATAGTACACGATATCAGACAAAGTCACAAACTTCATCAAAGCCATGAAAAGCTGGAAACTGGAATTAACAGCAGGAGGAAATCTTTAGAAGTGGTGAAAATCCAAAGAGGCACCTTTTAGGGAGATGCGATTCCGCCATTATTATTTGTAATAGCAATGATGTCATTCATTTACACGCTTAAGAGATGTAAATGAGCAACAAATTTACAAAATCACAAGAAAAGATTACTTAGCTTATGTACATTGGCAAAATGACAAATGAATTGGAGATTCTGATACAAACAATAAAAGTAGACAGCCAAAATACAAGAATGAAATGTGGCAAAGAAACATGTATTATGCTCATAATGAAAAGTGTAAAGAGACAAATTACAGATGGAATGGAAGTGCCAAAACAAGAAAAAAGCAGAACGCTTGGAGAAAAGGAAAATTACAAGTAATTAGTAATTTTGGAAGCGGGCTCCGTCAAAAAAGCAGAGATAAGGGAAAAGTATCTCAGACAAACAAGAAAACTTTTCGAAACTAAACACTGCTCAAGAAGTCTTATCAAATAGATAAACACCTGAGCATTCTCCTTTGTAAGATACTTGGGATCATTTCTAAAATGGACAAGGGGAGAAATGAACCAGAGGACCAGAAAATTGATGATAATGCATGAAACCTTACAACTGAGATATGACATAGACATATATGTGTCAAGAAGAGAAGGAAAAATATTCGCCTGTATTAGGACAATAGAGCAATAAAAATAACTAGGATAAAGAAATAGGAGGAAAAACAACTGTATGGATATTTCAAGCGACAAAGGGGCAAAATGTCACACGAGAAGACATGGACAGGGCTACGAAATAGAAATCCTAAAAGAAAAACTGAATCTTTTTTCATAGCAGCACAAAACAACGACATAAAGATCAAGTATATTTTATCGAAAATCGATAATACGCAACAAAACTATAAATGTAGTTTGTGTGGTGATAGAAACGAAACCATTAATCACATAATAAGCATATGTAGCAACCTAGTGCAAAAATAGTATAAGACACGACTGGGTGGTGAGGGTGATCCACTAGGAATTGAGCAAGATATTGAAGTTTTACCATACTACCACACTACATTCATAAACGAGAATCCGTTCCGGACTATGAGACGTCTAAAATACTTTGGGATTTTGAGATACAAGCAGATCAACTAATCTCAGACAGAAGATCATACCAAGTCATAATTAACCAAAAAAGTAAATGAATAAGTACATAAAATAAAATAAAATAGAATAAAATAAAAAAGAACAGAACTTGTAGTCTAGTCTGAGAATTAATTTTTTATTTATTGCGGACTTTTTGTCCTCATCTTGGCAGTTTTTGTGTTGTTTCTTCTTTCACTTCGTTTCAGCCAAATTTCACCTCTAGTTACAAGACTCAGCATCCCTATCCGAGGTCACGGTAAAATCACCTGAAGAAGGTCAGAGGTGAAATTTGGCCGAAACGTAGTGAAAGAAGAAACAACACAAAAACTACCAAGATGAGGATAAAAAGTCCGCAATAAATAAAAAAAAAATAATTGTCAGATTAAGAAGCCTCATCTCAAAATGATTCCAATTAAAGACAATTGTAGTCTAGTGTATTTTGCTGTCCCAGAAGAACACAGAAGGAAAATCAAAGCTGAGAGGCACAAGTACTTAGATCTTGCCCGAGAACTCAGAAAGTTATGATGCACGTGGGTCATGGTGATACCAATTGTAATTGGCACTCTTAGAACGGTTCCCAAAGCCTTGGAAAAAGAGCAAGAAGTGATGGAAATCAGATTGAATCGAGACCATCCAGACTACAGCATTGTTGAAATCGGCCTGATTCCCGAAAAGACACCAGAGGAGACTTGCTATCACTCATATTGCTGTGAAAGATTATCAGCTTATGCTGGTCTAAAAAACTAGCAAACTCAACTAGTGGGCAGAGTGTTTGAAAATGGTCCGGGAGACCTGGGTTCAATCCCAGGTCGCGTCATACCAAAGACTTTAAAAATGGTACTTGATACCTACTTGCTTAACACTCAGCAATACAAGGTACGTATCAAGGGTAAAGTGCAGCAATCCAGGGAAAGGAGTAGCGCCCTCCCCTACACCACGGTGTAGTAGCTATTGAAAAGGGAGCCTCCTGGTCGCACTCGACAAAAGGGAGAACAAGAAGAAAATCCATAAGGATTTTCTACCTCCATGACGATGTATATAAATTAGAAAAAAGCTGCACAAGAAAAAGAAATGGTATGTGAAAATACTTTTAAAAAGATGAAAGATGATGATGAATAAGAGAAGAAATCGATTGAAGAAAACGTAAGAAAGCAAGAAAAACATAATAGATGAGAAATCAAGGAAAAATTTGCAAAAAGGGGTGTATATATTTACCAAAGCCTTCCTCCACTGGTGGGATGTGACACAATTTTTAAGCGAAGAACAACTGGTTTGAATTCAGAATTTTCCTTTACATTAAAGTCCACTCTAATCAACTGGAAATATGTAACGAATGAAAAACGCAGAGACAACAAAGTAAAGAACAAGAAGTGAACGAAAAAGAAAAATGCAGGACCAAAATCAAGAAAAATGTAGTAATATATAAATATATATATAGTGTTTCAATATATATGGGACCAGTGTGACTGCTAATAATTCTACTAATAATAATATTGTGCTCATTTCTACTATACTATAACAACTTTTAGCCCTTCATCACAATGCCTTGGACAAGAGAGGAAAATATTTTGTGTTAAGCGACTCGGTTCTTAGAAAAATTAAAAATAGGAAAGCTGCAGGGCTGGACGAGATCCCCCAGAAGTGTGGAAGACCAGACAATTCGACGACATACTGCTCCGACAATGCAACGCAGTCTATAGTCAAAATAGGATAGAAAGATGGATGAAGGAATGCATCCTTCCTTTCCCTAAAAAAGGTGACCTCGGATTAGCCAAGAACTACCGAGGGATAATACTTACATTCATAGCAACCAAAATGTACAATGCCCTACTACGAGACCGCATAGAACCCAAAATAGACAACATCATTTGGAAAAACCAAAATGGCTTCTGGAGAAATAGTTCCACAACCTCACAAATATTGACCATCCATAGAATCCTTGAAGGCGTTCGGGCAAAAAACCTTCGGGCGACATTACTATTTGTCGACTTTACCAAGGCCTTCGATTCCATCCATAGAGGGAAGATGGAACAAATCCTACTAGCATACGGGCAACCAAAAGAAACCGTAGCAGCAATAATGATTCTCTATAGAAACACCAAAGTAAAAGTACGTTCACCAGATGGAGACACGTAATACTTCGATATTGTTGCAGGAGTACTACAAGGAGACACGCTAGCTCCTTACCTCTTTATCTTCTGTCTAGACTACGTGCTTAGAACTTCGATCGACAAAATCAGAGAAAATGGCTTCGAGCTGACGAAGAAAAAAAGCAAAAGGTACCCCGCAAAAACAATAACCGACGCCGACTATGCTGATGACTTAGCGTTACTGGCGAATACGCCTAATCAAGCAGAGACACTACTGCATAGTTTGGAACGAGCCGCAGCAGGCATTGGCCTCCATGTCAATGCACACAAAACTGAATATATGTGTTACAACCAAACGGGCAACATTACCACACTAGAAGGAACCCCTCTTAAACTAGTAGACAAATTCACGTACCTAGGAAGCAGCGTCGAATCAACCGAAAAGGACATCGAAACGAGGTTAACGAAAGCATGGACAACTATCAATAGGCTATCGACTATATGGAAATCAGACCTAACCGATAAAATGAAACGCAGTTTCTTCCAGGCAGCGGTTGTATCGATACTGCTATATGGATGCACTACATGGACGCTAACGAAACGGCTTGAGAAGAAACTAGACGGCAATTACAAAAGAATTATGAGAGCAATATTAAACACGCCCTGGTGACAACACCCCTCAAGACACCAACTATACGGCCACTTGCTTCCCATCACGAAAACTATACAAGTTAGACGAACCAGACACGCAGGACACTGTTGGAGAAGCAAGGACGAGCTCATAAATGATGTACTCCTATGGACCCCCTCATATGGCCAAGCAAAAGCAAGACGACCAGCTCGAACATACATACAGCAGCTATGTGAGGACACAGGATGTAACCCTGAAGACCAGCCAGAGGCGATGAATAATTGGGAGAAGTGGCGAGAGAGGGTCAGGGATATCCGTGCTAGCGGCACGACATGATGATGATGATGATGATGACTTATTGGCAGACAACATCATTCAGAACTGTCTCAAAATAAATATCACCTCTTAATATGATAATGATTTATTAATGAGACAAGAAACTTTTTAAAAAGTTGGATGTCCTTGAAGGTGATTCAAAAAATATTGATGTCTTGTCTTTGGTTCAACGGATGCATTTTTTACCGGACGAGTTCGAAATGACCGCCATTGTGCTTGTCTCAGTAATAAATCCCTTTTATGGGTTGTATCTATTTTGAGACTCCTGTGTATATAATTTGGGATGAAATTAATAGGGCAGCCGATTATATTGGACAGGAAGAAAACATATTTTTCCTTTTCACAATAAGTATTGATTTCTTTTTATATTTATCGTTTCATCTGCTGATCACTGGATACTTATTTTTAGGTTGTATGGAAAGAGCAAATTACTCGTAATGGATGTAAAAAGTATTGCTCATAAGTATTTGAACAAAAAAAACTGTTTTTACTATCTCTGGAATAAATTATGGAATGAACACACTAAGAGGATGACTACCTTGTCTTTTTCTTTTCTTTATTCAGCCGTAAATAAACTAATAGCAGTTAAGACGCAACATATTTACCTTTAATAGCTGAACATTTCGGCTTCATAAATTTAAACTTCAACAAACTAGTTATTTACATTAATGATCATTTTTTTTTCAATCAATGCAGAGGGGGAAAAGAAACACCTAGGGTACCATCATGAAAAGATTCTATGGATCTGACATTTTCGCCTTCTAGGTATTTCGGTGAACGGATTTAAACGTCTCCTCGTCAATTTCTCATTGCTAAAAGTGTATGGTTGCATAAGATTTTCGCCTGCCAAAATTGTGCTGTTGACAGTATCAAGATTTTGTTGATGACTGGCATTCGGACAGAGCGCCTATAGTGGCAGACAAGACTTTCCGAAGGCCTATAATGTAAAGAAAGTATTAGCAGACAGGAGAAGGTCAATATCTAAATAAACGGAAAGAAAAGAAGAATGAAAAAAGAACCAAAGATAGAAAAAAATTGATGAAAAAAAATACGAACAAAAATAAATAAATAAATGAAGATAAGAATAATAAAAGTTTTAAAAAATTGAGAAAAATAAGATATGAAATAAATTCATTGAGGTGAAAAAGTAAGAAATTAAGAAGAAAAGTAAGAAAGAATCAAGATAGCAAAAATTGATGAAAGAAAGGAAAAAAATAAATCATGCAAGAATTGCAAAAGTAAAAAAAAAAAAAAAAAAAAATGGGCCTAAGAAAGAAAATATCGAATAAATTCATGGTGTAAAGAAAGAAAGAAAGAAAGAAAGAAAGAAAGAAAGAAAGAATGAAAGAATGAAAGAAAAATAAAGCGAGACAGAAAGGAAAAAAAGAGAGATAGAAAGGAAAAAAGAGAGACAGAAAGGAAAAAAGAGAGACAGAAAGAAAAAAAGAGAGACAGAAAGGAAAAAAGAGAGACAGAAAAGAAAAAAAGAGAAACAGAAAGGAAAAAAGAGAGACAGAAAGGAAAAAAGAGAGACAGAAAGGAAAAAAGAGAGAAAGAAAGGAAAAAAAGAATTGCACAAAAGGAAATTGAGAGAAAGGAAGAAAATATAGAATAAATTTATGGTGTAGAAAAAGAAAGAAAGAAAGAAAGTAAGAGAGAAAGAAAGGAAAAAAGAGAGACAGAAAGGAAAAAAGAGAAACAGAAAGGAAAAAAGAGAGAAAGAAAGGAAAAAAGAGAGAAAGAAAGGAAAAAAAGAATTGCACAAAAGGAAACTGAGAGAAAGGAAGAAAATATAGAATAAATTCATGGTGTAGAAAAAGAAAGAAAGAAAGAAAGTAAGAGAGAAAGAAAGGAAAAAAGAGAGACAGAAAGGAAAAAAGAGAGAAAGAAAGGAAAAAAGAGAGACAGAAAGAAAAAAAGAGAGAAAGAAAGGAAAAAAAGAATTGCACAAAAGGAAATTGAGAGAAAGGAAGAAAATATAGAATAAATTCATGGTGTAGAAAAAGAAAGAAAGAAAGAAAGAAAGAAAGTAAGAGAGAAAGAAAGGAAAAAAAGATGACAAAAAGGAAAAAAAGAATTGCACAAATTCAAAAGGAAATTGAGAGAAAGGAAGAAAATATAGAATAAATTCATTGAAGTGAAAACGAAAGAAAAATATAAGTAAAGATTCACACAGATTCAAAAATAAAGATAAAAAACTTGGAAAATTAAAGAAAATTTAAGACAAATTTGTTGAGGCTAAAAGAAAGAAAGAAAGAAAGACAAAAGAAAAGAAAAAAGAAAGAAAGAAAGGAAAAAAATAAACCAAACTTAAAAAGAAGAAAAATTGGTCCAAAGAACGAAAATATAGAATTCATTGAAGAGAAAGAAAGGAAGAAAGAAAGAAAATCTACAACAAAAAAAAAAAAAAGAATAAAAATCAGTGAAATGAGAAAAAGGAACACAAAGAATAATGATTCTGTCAAAGAAGAAACAAATAAGGAAAGAAAGAACAAAAAGAAAGAAAATTAAAGAAGAAGATTTAGAAAAGATAGCATAAATTGATTAATGCAGAAAAAGAAAAAGATAGCAAAAAAGAAAACAAAATTAGGAGATAGAAAAAATGTTAAAAAGAAAGAAAGACAGAAAAAGAAAACAGAATAAAATCATTGATAAAATATTTGTTTACGGCTGAGCAATTTATATCATAAGAAGATGATGTCTAGACGTCTAGACTGATGTCTTGTATTAATTATTGATACTTTGCATTCTTCATAGTCATGACCTGGCCCTGTGCGACTTTTTCTTGCATTTTAAATTTAAAAAGTATATCATTTTGACAAATGATATACTTTTTAAATTTAAAAAGCAAGAAAAAGTCGCACAGGGCCAGGTCATGACTATGAAGAATGATTTGATTGATTGATTAATAAATTGATTTTAATCACCCGTTAAGAAATAGCGACAGAAAAATGTAAATACAAAAGTAAAATGAACGCAATTCATTTGGCATAAAATTACCCAAGACAGGTTGATATGCAGT
This sequence comes from Sepioteuthis lessoniana, assembly GCA_963585895.1. Lineage (NCBI taxonomy): Eukaryota > Metazoa > Mollusca > Cephalopoda > Myopsida > Loliginidae > Sepioteuthis > Sepioteuthis lessoniana. The sequence goes on from OY757938.1 coordinate 39,586,027, forward strand.
TAAAATATTGAGTTTAACGGTATGTCTGTCGAGAATCTGATTAGAATATGTAAGTAATACAAAAGCGCATCTTCCGGCCCAATCAAAAGAGGAGTTTCAGAGGTGAAATACCTTTGATGGGTTCCAAGGGGATTTTTTTGCAGAAAATTACTGTTTTTTAAATGGTTTCTGTCTTGGTAGATACAGCTTCAGTCTTGATGCTTTTTTTAATACATCTTTTACTTTGAGGAAAATTAACTTTTGACTCATTATTCAATTCAGTCTGGGTACGTTCAGTCTGGGTACGTTCATTATTCAATTCAGTCTGGGTACGTATTATGTTACTTTTGTCTCCATTGACTTGAGATTACAGCTTTTTGACAAAGCGGGTTGTGGCTAACCGGCTTGACTGCGATATCAGAGTAAGAAAGTTCGAACTCCAGTCACGGCATTAGATTCACTTTCGCACTAATACCCTTGGGAAAGGCATGAACCACTTTATTTCTCCAGCTATGGGTTAAATCGTACCATAATTGTTCTTCTAAATGGATGACTTTCGCATTTGATAATCCACGAAGGTTGATATGCCATTGAACAAAGAAACCAGGACATTTAACGGCAAATTCTATCTTTTTAAGAAAAAGACAGAAAATATGATTTACAAGCGAATATTTTGAAAGTAAATTCTTCTATTTATTTGGTCTGGTTGTGATTGGAGTTTGAACTCGCTTACCAGGATTTCGCAGTCTAGCATGTTAACCACTACGCCACGGAGACCCCACTTTTGCAAGTAAATGAATTGATAGAGCGTGAGAATAACGGTTGGGATTTAATCGTAGAAGTGCTAGGACCCAACATGACCAGTTAATTGATTCGAACGGGTTTCTTTGATTGCCTGTCCAATGAAGTGTAATGTTGCAGATCAGGTGACCATATCGTATCCGGATCAAAGACCGCTCGGCCACCAGGATCCCGTAATGAATCGCCATCCACGGCAAAGAGATCGAGGGTTCTTACTCCTCTGTAAAGGTGCAGTCGGCGTATTCTACAACCCCAGCTAACAGTGCAGGGGGCGGCTGAAAAGATAATGAAGAAATGTGGGAAAAGTAGAATATACAATTCACGGTGAGATTCACCGTAGCAACGAAAAGCACAAGGTAAGAACAAAATCAAGTCGTCTATACAAACGAACGCCAGAGGAAGTGAAGATCTTTGAGTGTAGACAACTAGAAGACTGTTCTGAAGTTGTTCAGTCAGCGAGCATGCGCAAAACTTCTAAATCAGAACAATGGTAATTCGTTCGGTACAAGATTGGATATATCCTCCGGTACGAAGCACTTAAAATAAGACAGTTAGACCTGCAAGCTATAAGTCTCATTCTCTTCCTCTCTCTCTCCCCCACCTCTCTCCCTCTCCTCCTCTCTCTCTCTTCATCTCTCTCTATCTCTCTCATCGTCTTTCTCTGTCTCTCTTCTTCCTTCTCATATGTATATATATACACACACAATATACAGATGCACAGACATATATTGGTAAATCTTTAAAACTCATACACGATAAAACAAGTATATATATATGTGTGAGTATATATATATATATATATATATATATATATATATATATATATATATTAGTAAGTACTTTGCCAAACAAGTTGTTTGTAAATGAGCTAAAGTCTTGAATTTTTACTGTATATTGTTCAATCAAATGATCAATATTTATCACTGAATCAAATATTTTGTCAGAGATGAAGATTATGAGATGAAGATATAAAACGAGCACATTTTATATTAAGAAGCTTTGGACGTAAAAATGTGACCACACCCACACCCACACACACACATATATATATATATATATATCCCGGTTTATTTTGAAGTAAATATTAAAGGGGAAATGATTTGGACTGCACTTGCAAAATGGTATTTTATTTATTTCGTCGCTTTTTTTTTTAGGTTTCTATCATTTAAATTCAACATTTTAACATAGCCTTCAAAAAATAAACTTGTATTTTGACTATGTCATCATGTGGTCCGAAATAAAACATGAAATAACGTACGTAATCACAAATTGGTGATTATCAGTCGAAAATTTCAATTAATTGTTTCAATTAAGAAAGGTACCTAAGGAATTCTTTTCGTAATATGATGTCACTGTTAACAATATTGGGGTAAAGTATAAATCTGTGATTACCTCCACTACTACCACCACCACCACCATGACCAGCACCAAGAATCGGATGCGATACGAGTCAACTTGGTTTGAATTGAGAGCTTTTTTACGCGCTTAGATGAATTCGTTCCTCAAGAATCATTGCCGCATTAAGGCTAAAGGACCTAATCTGCCTTACTAATGACCCATAGCTGAGGACTCAAGTGGTGGATGCATTCTTTCTCTATGACCAGTTGCCATAACAAGGCAAAAGAACACAATCTTCATTACTACAAACCCATTGCTGACAAAGGAAGAGATGGATTCTTTTCTTTTCCTCGATTGGTTGTCATATCAAAACTAAAGAACCCAATCTGCCGTGCTATTAAGCCATAACTGATAAAGGAAAATGTAGATTTATTTCTTTTCTTAGATCAGTTGCTGTACCAATACTAAAGATCCCAAATCCCCTCACTATTAACCCATAGCCGAGGGGAGGGGAGATTAATTCATTCCTTCTCGTAGATCGGTTGCCATACCAAGGTTAAGGATTCATCAGCGTCACCCTTTACTCATATTTACGTAGAGAAGGATTTATTCCTTCTCTTAGATCGGTTGTCTTTCTAAGGCTAAAGAACCCAGTCTGTCTCACTATTCACTCAAAACTGAAGAGAAGACGGGGAATATCGTTATTCCCAAGGGCATTTTCATGAATAGAAACGCAATTAGCCTCGTCCAAGAATATGAACACAGTTCGCTGAATCCATTTTTTACAACGATAACCGTTAAGCTATACCTTGCTCCATTGATATTATGCGAAAGACTGTGGTAGTAGCCGCAGTATATGTGCTGCTTGATAGTCTCGGTGAGACGAGGATGGAAATACAGGCTGACCGATTGTGCTTCGAGCTTTCGTAGTTATTTCGGTGTTGGCGATAGTGATGATACCACGATTACTGTTTGTGGTACTGACTGGTAGATGAAAGATATCGACACGTCTTAACAACGGTTACTAGGGCGTGGTGCCTGCATGGACTTTACGACGTGTGGGTTGAGTTGCTATTGTATTTGACATGTCATTGCTGAATATGGCCGAGTGTCAAAGTGAGTTTAGCACACAATGGCATTTTTAAACATTTGACCGAAAAGTAAGATGTATTTACTGACCGCTGTGAAACACGAAACAGGAAGAATATTGAATCAAATATTAATGTCTAAAGTACTAATCGTGTACATGTTCTCAAGAGGGTTGCACACTTACTCACATATACACTCGTATATATATATATATATATATATATATATATATATATATATATATATATATTAAAATAAGTAGGTCCACGAAGGGATTTGTATAATAAATATATTAAATTTAAAAAAGTAAAAATCTCTTCGTGGACCTACCTTTTTTAGAATATTTTTATTTTCTCTTTGGACCTAGAACAAATATATATATATATATATATATATATATATATATATATATATATACATATATATATATATATATATATGACATTCAATAAATAGTAAATATTTCTTAAGGAGTTGGCAGGAAGAAGCACTATTTGCAGTTGAACATTTTTCTAGTAAATCAATAGTGATGTGTCTTTTAATATACAAGAAGCCTTTCAGTATGGCCTTTATTTCTGACTGGTGCGCCGAGAACTTTTCCTTACTGGAGAGTCATGGTGTTTACACTCCAAGGTCTGCTTTTTTTTAATAGTAGTGTAAAACCTATAGTTACCAACTTGTAAAAAAATTTGGACTGAAACATGCTTCTCGTACATTCTACATTCTTCCATAAATTCCACAAAATCTTCACTTCCCAGCAACCAAAGATACAATGGCAGTCGTCTGTTCAAGCCTGGAACGCTCTGTCTGATTGGCCGCCATTTTGAATTGACCGACAACAAATATTTTTGTCAGATTAGAATAAGTTTTACTAATTGCAAACAATGCCAAGTTTACATATACGTAAAATATTCTGACAAAACATTTTTTGCTTCTTTCAAAAAATTACTTATTGAATGATAATATATATATATATATATATATATTGAACACTGGCAATCAGTTTTTGAGAAGTAAAACACGAAATTCAGACGTGTAAAACACCGCTTAAAATTGAACTTATTTGCATTCTGCACCTGCGGTGATGTTTGGTTTATAGAGGTACTCCTTTTTATCATAGACCACTCAACTTTTGGTTTCTACCAATGTTCTTTATAATTCCATATTTTTTCATGTGCTTTGTGGATATTGATACGTGCATGCTTCTCATGAGGGTTCAGAAAATTATATGTTGTGTCTGGTCGAAGAATAACATCTAATAAAGTTTACTAAATAAAAGATTGGGGTGGGTAACGAAATGCTGTCATGAAAGTAAGTATTCTCTTTGCAGTTGGGCGCTGGATTGAACCGCATAACTTTAAATGTTAACCATGAAATAGTCACGTTACTAGAATAAAGAGTATAAGAAAAGAATACATATTTGTTTAGTGAAAAAAGTGAGAGGCAATGAATTCTAGCTCTCCTGAGAATCGACAAAATTAAAATCGTATGTTTTGTCTTTTTCATGTTTTTCAAAAATTTACTGAGATATTGCTCTGCATTTAACATAATAGAATTTTTACTTACTAAAAACGCTTTTGACGTTAAATCTTAATCAAAATTACACACACACACACACACACACACATACGTATATATATATATATATATATATATATATAATATTGATTAAAATTTAACTAGCAAATTGACGAAAATAAAAAGCGCGACACAACGACCTAACGTGCGAAAGGGAAATGTACTCGTTATATGAATGATCTTTAATAAAATTTTTAAGAACAAATCTGAAAGCATTTAAGATTATAATGAACTTAAGCTACAGAGAGGGACATTAGCATTGTATGTTTTCTTACCCTATCCAGTGGCAAAAGGTACGGGTGGCGCCAGGAGAATTCCCCCCCACACACACATACACACACACCTTAGCCATTGAAACTGTGGCATCAACGTTGGCTGGTGGTTGATTAGGACAACGTATCGCTTGTGTCTCACACGTTTTAAGATAATATATATATATATATATATATTGGGGTGAAATATATATTCGTACATATGAAACTTTTTTATCTCTCAAACTTAGCCTGAACAAAATTTCTATATACATTTATTGTATACGGATACATTTTACTAATGTGTATAGATAAACTTAGGTTACTTCGCCAATTGCCCGGAAGAACTGGGTTCACTCCCAGGTTGCGTCACACCAAAGACTATAAAAATGGTACTTGATACCTCCTTGCTTAACAGTCAGCAATATAAGCTACGTATCAAGGGTAAAGTGGAGCAATCCAGTGAAAGGAGTAGGGCCCTCCCTTACAACTCGGTGTAGTAGCTATTGAAAAGAGAGCCCTCGATTACGATCGCCAACTTTTAATTTTACAGAAATTAATGCCTTTTATTCATTTTCATATGTACGAATATGGCAATTATTTCATATGTACGAATATTCATTTCACCCCACTATATATATATATATATATATATATAGAATAAAATGAATAGGTCTGCAAATAAGTGTGAATGTGATACTTTGTCTTTATTTCATGTAATCATGCTTCACACGTGTTTCAGACGCTATGGTTCTTTTCGGTAGACTAATAACCGTTAGGATAGCCTTCATTTCTAGCTTTTATGGTGAGGACGGGTTTGATAGGAGTGCTATTCTTTTTAATTCAAGGATTTGTGTGGATTTGTGTCCAGTTAAAGTTAATTGTCTGTGAAAACCTTTGGCCACTAAAGGGTTTTTTTTTGTTTGCGCCGGCCAAAGGTTTTCACGCATAATTAGCTTTAACTGGACATTCACAGACACAAATCTTGAAATTAAAAGGAATCACAGATCTATCAAAATATTATTCTTTATAAAAGCTTAAAAGAAAGGCTACCCGGATATTTATTAGCCTGAAAGATACCGTAGAGTCTGAGAGCCGTGTAGAGCATAATTATATGAAATAAAAACCTATAATTTGGACCTGTTCATTTTAAAATATATTAAAATATTCACTTTTCTTTCGCTTGACCAAGAAATATATATATATATATGAAAAGAAATGATATTAAGAAGTGTCATGTTGCTATTTTCTGATTGCAACGAATGATAAATATGCCCAATAAAAAACGTTTTCATCATCTTCCTATCAACATGCAGGGAAATAAAATCTACGAGGCTTCGTGGAACACACTCATTCTAACATGCAACCATTTACGGGGGAATAAAAAGAAGTTTTCCATGAACGCAAGCAAACGTGTTAAACGTAAAAAGAAAGAAAATAATGAAACAGAAATTGTGAAACAAGCTAAACCAAAAAAGAGACCTCCCCACACACACAATGTCTTTGAAGATGGTCGAAAAAATGTTTGACCGGAAGCAGTGGACAAATATATACTGGATAATTAACTCAGCTGTTCAGAATGTGAAGAAAAGAAAGGTCAGACACAGATCACTACGGAAGGACAGCGTTGTCATGATCGTTACAGCCACTGCCTTCGAAGATGACAACAGAAACGAAAAGGAGGATCAATGTGTCAAGCATCGTTTATGAATGTCACAAAAGGTGAACGTGACCTAAGTGAAGAAACCCCACTGCAGTAGATAAGAATTTCGTAGGGATGATTAGCAACCAAGGTGATACGAAATCAAACTTATTGTTAATGAGGACTTTGCCTAAATTACTTTATAGATTTGTGTTTTGACTGGCAGAATTTATTTTAATGATTTACTAATTTTAGTTTTCAAAATAATGTGATGAAATATTCATGGGTTGTGATTATAAACTAATATCTGATAACAGTCTTACAAGAATTAAAAAAATTAGAATATGAACAACCTTATTTAAATTTATGAATTCAGTAACTATCTGCCAGATGACACAAACAACAGAGATACATCAGTACGAAAATATCTTTGATGTTTTTCAAACATTCAATCACTTAATACAGAAAAGGTTTATATAAGTAAAAATGATTGTCTTTCATTATTGTTGTTGTTTATAAGAATCAAATATAGGAAATTCTATTCAACAAGGATTGACGGGAATCGAATATTTTGCACAATATCAGTCAATGATATTGTTTTATGTATCTACCAGTACAAACAAGATGTGACACAAGGTTAATTTTTAGGGAACCTAATAGGTTGGAATTCAGTGTTTTTCTTTCTTGACTAGTTGCTATACAATGAATAAAGAGCCCAAACTGGCTTGGTTTGGTTGGTTTCTTTGTTTAATGGCATATCAACCTTTGTAGGTTATTTAATGCCAAAGCCATTCTCCGAGAAGAACTGTTGTGGTACTATTTAACCCATAGCCGGGAGGATAAGGGGCTTCCTACCCTTCCCAAGGGTATTTGCCCGAAAGTGAACGTAAGAGAGCGACTGGAATACGAACTCGCTTATTACGATTCCGCAGTCCATCGCTTTAACCATTACACCACGAGGACACCCCGCCAAACTGGCTTACTATTTTGCTCAGAGCTAGAGGAAGAATAGTGGGAGGGATATCTTGAACTTGAGTCGTCGTTTCCATTTCCAAAGACGATAGCCGTTACACCAAGAGCGTTTCCAACGATTTTGTTTCATAGAGCATGCAAGTTTTATTACTTTGAAAGCTCTCGAGGATCACATGTAGCCTAATAGATTATTTATTCAAGACTTTTTTGCATTATAAATCAGTAGTATGCTACTTTGAACGAATCCTGGAATTAACACCCTCCAAAACTGCTGCAGTACGGCCATTTGCTTCCCGTCTTACAAACCATCCATGTTATACCAGCAAAACATTTTGGCGACTGCCGGTAAAGTAAGGATACACTCATAAACGATCTTCATCTAAGGACTCCTACACATGGACTCATCAGTATCACCAGACCAGCAAAGACTTACATTCATTAGCACTGTGTTGACACTGGATACTGTCAAGAGGACTTACAAAGCGTGTTAGCAAAAGAACGTCAAGGGCCTCCGAGCTGTCATTGATGATGGTATCTATATTTGACCGAATTTCTTATCCAGCAATACCCGGCATCCATTCGAATTTCAAAATCTGTATTTGGCACGTTTGTAGGATTGACTAAAAGTATTTTATTTTCTTTGAATATATCATCATCATCATCATGTCGTGCCGCTAGCACGGATATCCGTGACACTCTCTCGCCACTCCTCCCTATCGTTCATCGCTTCTGGTAGGTCCTCAGGGCTACATCCCGTATCCTCATAGAGCTGCTGTAATTAGGTTCGAGCTGGTCGTCCTGCTTTTGCTTGGCCATATGAGGGGGTCCATTGTAGAACATCACTTTTGAGCTCGTCCCTGCTTTTCCAACAGTGTCCTGCGTGTCTGGTTCGTCTAACTTGGATAGTTTTCGTGATGGGAGGTAGGTGGCCGTACAGTTGGTGCTTTGTGGGATGTTGTGTCCAGGACTTGTTCAAAATTGCTTGCAGCATTGTTGTGTAGTTGCCGTCCAGCTTTTTCTTCATATGTTTAGTTAGCGTCCATGTAATGCATCCATATAGCAGTATCGATACGACCGCTGCTTGGAAGAAACAAAGTTTCATTTTATCTGTCAGGTCTGACTTTCATATTACATGACAGCTTATCGATAACTGTCCATGCCGTGTGTCGATGTCTTTTTCGGTTGATGAGACACTGCTTCCTTGGTAGGTGAACTTGTTTACTAGTTTCAGAGAGCTACCACCTAGTGTGGAGAACTTTCCATATTTTTTTCCTTTTTTGTTTTTACTCATGAAAGCTGTTTTTTATTGGTTGATTGACTGATTGATTTTAATGGAATATCAACCCGCTTGGGGCAATTTTAAGGAACTGGGTACATTATACTCATATGAACGCAAACAAACCTTTACTTTTTTGTAGTTTTCGCATATGTTTATATGATGTCAAATATTTCCGTCAAATACAAATAATTTGCAAACAGATCAATTTGAAAAGTCGGCTGGAGCTGTAGAATACACTGGCTGCATCTTTGCAGAGGAGTAATACCTCACCTAAGAGTGTCCTGATAATGACATTAAACTATCTGATGGTGCCTCTCCAGCCCTGGAGTCTTGGGGAATACGGAGGAGCCCTTCATTGCAATTGGTCTCAGGTCCACTCAGGCCTGGAGTGGTAGCACCTGATCGGATCCTATTTATGGATTAAATAGAAATCTTTGGCATTAAAACTGCGTGCAAACAAACGAATGGTTAGAAATAGAAGTGTTTAACCATTTAACAGTGTGTCAAACAATTACTGTTTAATTGAATTGTTAATAATACATAGCAATACTTAAAACCATTAAACTGTGAGCAAACAGATGAGTAATGTTGAATAGACTTATTAATGCTGATCAGGAATACTTGAAACTCTTTAACTGTGTGCCTAAATTGAATTGTTTGTGTTATATAGGGATACCTGAAACCATTCAACTCTGTGAAAATAATTCTATTTATTAGATAGCCATATTTAAAACAATTTAAGAGAGTGCAAATAAATTATTAATAATAAAGAGAACTATGCATGTAAGAATATTAGCAAGCATTTGACTGTGTGCAAACAATAGTATAACTTCTATGCAAGCCAATTAGCTCTAAATCATTTGAAAATAAGATTATTTTCAAACTATTGAGTTACAAATTATGGGTATTACCATTTAACTATGTGCAAACAAATGAGCTCCAGCTGGTTTCAAAATTCGAAATCAGACCTAACCGATAAAATGAAACGCAGTTTCTTCCAGGCCGCGGTCACATCGATACTGCTATATGGATGCACTACATGGACGCTAACAAAACGGCTGGAGAAGAAACTAGATGGCAATTACACAAGAATGCTGCGTGCAATCCTGAACAAGTCCTGGCAGCAACACCCCACAAGACACCAACTGTACGGCCACCTGCCCCCTATCACGAAAACTATTCAAGTTAGGCGAACCAGACATGCAGGACATTGCTGGAGAAGCAGAGATGAACTCATAAGAGATGTACTCTTATGGATCCCCACACATGGCCGCGCAAAAGCAGGACGACCAGCTCGAACGTACATTCAGCAGCTATGTGAGGATACAGGTTGCTGTCCTGAAGACCTACCTAGGGCGATGAACGATAGGGAGGAGTGGCGAGAGAGGGTCAGGGATATCCGTGCTGCCAGCACGATATGATGATGATGATGATGATATGTTTAAAAGCCGTCCATATTATGTATAAAGTGGATTTGGCATTAAATAACCTACAATGTCTTAGATATTAAATAATCTACGATGCCTTTGTAAATGATTGCTGATGGCTAAAATAATATATAAAAAAACAACGTCTGTTCAACTCAAACTTATGTTATTTGTTTTGATGCATTTTTAAAAAAATTTATAATTCATTTCAACCTATCACTTTTATCAGAGTACCCGGAATTCATTTCAGCATAACACCTTTATCAGTGTACTAGGAATTCATTTCAGCATAACACCTTTATCACAGTACCCGGAATTCATTTCAGTATAACACCTTTATCACAGTACCCGGAATTCATTTCAGTATAACACCTTTATCACAGTACCCAGTATTCAATTCAGCATATCACTTTTATTAGAGTACCAGAAATTCATTGTAGCCAATCACTTTTATCACACTAACCAGAAGGCTCCTGCGCTACAATATTAAGTTACACTTTGTTACGCATAATTTGCTTAATTCATTCTACTGCGAAACATTTCGAAGAAAGAGGTTCAGATATACAGAGACAGTCACAGACGCATAGATATAATATGCTAGAGCAGTTGATCATATTTTCCAGATGGCTTGGATGCTTCAGTTTTTGAGATCCCTTAAGTATTGAGAAAGATTCATGCTCTGTTCCTACTTCTTATCGGTGGTGGGCTGTTGTTCAGGGTCTTTCAATTGCTCTGATGTAAATTTTTCATGATATTCTTTGTCAATAACACTTGGTTGGAGATAGCTTCCA
>OY757938.1:39599673-39772173 GCA_963585895.1 Sepioteuthis lessoniana
CATAAAACAACAATAATAGGGGTCGAAGAAGACACCCTGAATTAAGAGTGGAAAAGAAAAGAAAGAAAAGAAGGAGAAGGAAAACGAAAAGAGGATTGCAAAAGAAAGAACAGAGAATATACGGAAAGAATAATTAATGGAAAGGAAAATGAAAAAGTGGAATGAGGATGATAAAAAGAAAGTGAACAGGAAAAGGAAAAAGAAACAGAGAATGCAATCATTGAAGAAAGAAAGAAAGAAAGAAAGAAAAGAAATGGCACGAATTTTAAAAGAAGAAAAAGTTGGAAGAAAGAAATCGAAATATAAAATCAGGGTAGCAAGGACGAAAATAAGAAATAAAGAAAGAAAGCAAACAAGAAAGAAAGAGAGGGAAGCAAACGGTAAAAGAAAGAAAATGATAAGAAGAAAAAACCATAAAACATGCAAAGAAAGAAAGAAAGAAAGAAAGAAAGAAAGAAAGAAAGAAAGAAAGAAAGAAAGAAAAAAAAATTAAGAAAGCAAACAAGAAAGAAAGAAAGGGAAGCAAATATTAAAAGAAAGAAAATGATAAGAAGAAAGAACCACAAACCACGCAAAAAAGAAAGAAAGAAAGAAAGAAAGAAAGAAAGGGAAGCAAGAACCAAAAACCACTCAAAGAAAGAAAGAAACAAACAAACAAAGTAAACAAGAAAGAAAGAAAGGGAAGCAAATATTAAAAGAAAGAAAATGATAAGAAGAAAGAACCACAAACCACACAAAAAAGAAAGAAAGAAATAAAGAAAGAAAGGAATTTCATTTGTTCTAAGTTACTCCATTCGTTTATTATGTGAATAACAATCTCATGTCCATAAAGCCTCCAGTTGCAATTCTGTTATGAATTTTCGATATTCATTTTATAATTATTTAACTCATTTGAGACTTTTTCACACCAGCGTTAGCTGATGGTTTTCCATTGGAGTCTCAAGTGACAGCAAGTCTCTTCAAGTCTCCACGACTCTTCTTAGTATTATAGCCGATCTCAACAATGGTGTAGTTGAATAGTCACTTTCATGTTCCATAGCGTTTTCAGTTCTCAAGCTAAGCCATGCTACTTAGCTCGCTTTTCGCTTTTTTTTCTTCAGTTTTAATCTGTGATCAGCTGGAACAGTAAAGTCCACTATTCGGCAGGTTTTCTTTTTTGTTGTTCACTATCTTAGGTTTGGTTGTCTGGCCGAGATTAGATGATGCGTTTGTTTCTCAAAATAACTGAGAAGTTTGTGCGTCTCATTTTCTTGGACGTATTGTTTGTTCGTTTGGTCAAATTAAAACTTCTTGCACAATTGCGTGCACCATCATTTCTATTCCTATACCTTCTTTACGCTAATTTACTGCATTATTATCAGATTGATCGTTTCGTATCTATCACCACGTAATCTACATCTTTTCTTTTTTCTTTTTTTGCTTATAGCGTTTTTTTTATGTTGCTATCTGAAGAGATTTAGTTTCTTTTTAAGGTTTCCCTTTATTAGCCTTGTTTAAGTTTGCTCGTGCGAGATGTTGCTTGTTTGTCGCTTGAAGTGTCTATACAATTGTTTTTTTTCCAATTTTTGTTTTCTGTGTTTTTTTTTTTTTGTTTTTTTTTTGTCTGTTGATACTTGTGTTTTCATTATTGTTTTTGTAGTTGTAATATAACTTTTTATATAGTCTTCTAGTCGTTATATCGATGCATCGACGTTATCTTGAATGCTGGTAAGTTCTCTTCCCCCTTCTTTTCTTAACACATACTGTCTGCCGACGTTCTCTTTGGGATGTAAGGTCTTATGCAAAGTCACTGGTTTTCTTGTTCTCTGATCTACTGGAAGAAGTTCGTCTCGTACACTTCAAGAATGGTCCTGAGTATCTTACGAGGAGGACAGTTTAGTTATTCATCCCTTTGATGATGTTTCTGCTGTGTAGTTTGGTTTCAAGCGGTTTTCTGGTTCTTCTGAGGTATTCTTTTTTTTTATTTCATCTACGCATGTTTCACGGTGTCCGTTTCCAGTATTCCCTGGCGATTCTCTTTCCTCCTATTTTTTTTGACACATACTGTTTGTCTATGTTATCTCTCGGATGTAAAGTCATTAACTTTCTCTGCTCCATTTGTCGGAGTGCCTCCATTGGTCATTTGTAGAATATTTCCAAATATCTTACAAGGGGCACAGCCTAGATGTTTACTCATTTGATGAGGTTTCTGTCTCAAAGCTTTCTTTCTAGAAACTTCCAACTTTTTCTTCTGGAGTACTCTTTTCTTATTGTTTCCTTTATATTCTCTTGTTCGATGGTGTCCGCTTCCAATATTCCTAAATACTGGCAGCGTTTATTTTCTCCAAGTGTTTTAATACTTTCCTGACTTGGCAGTTATGTTTTTTGTGCTACTAGTTTTTTCTAACCCTTCATTATTGGCATGGCACATTTTTCTATGCCAAATTCCATTCATATATCTTGGCTGCATATTTCTCTTCTTCGTGTCAGGGTCTCCAGTTCTTTTTATTTTTGAAAATACCTTTCTATTATCCATGTGCAATAAGCTGGTTAATCTTTTGTTGTGATTTTATAAATTTTGTAAATCCCTGTGTATTTCCTAAGTACGTAGTTGAGTGACATTGCTATAACGGATAGTGGTGGTGAAAGCCAGTGTCCCTGGAAGATACCTCCTTGGATTTTTACCTCTGTTAAGGTCTGTCCTCCCGTTGTCAATTCCACCCTCCCGTTTTTCATGGCATTCGTGCCGAAATTTATGATTTGTCAATTATCTAAGTTTGCGGGAATATATCATAGGGTTTCTGTTAGTCAATCCATGATATGGCTAAATTTTTCCCCTTCATTTTGCTTCTTTGAAGATCCTTTTAGTTCTTAAGGAGAAATTCTGTGGTATGTTGGCGAGAAATAAGTTTCTTCTCTTATATGTGTGCTTAGAGTTTTCATCATATTAGGTAAGTTTTCCGGGATTGTTTCCTTTATGTGGTCTTTCTGTTTCCTATTTGTCATCTCTTCGAGTATGCTTGCTTCTGATTAGCTTTTACTCACTTTCAAAGCCAATCTCTGGTGGATTCACATAGATTTTAAAAATTAGAATTCATGTACTCCATCGTGACCTGGCATTTTCCAAGTTCGTATTTTCTTGAGTGTAGCTCTTTGTGAGTCAACGCGTTCGTTTTAATGTAATCCTTGAAATTCTTTTTTCATCTTATTTATCAATTCAGAATTTTGGTTTTGTTCTTTCTGTTTCCATGTGTTACACCAAAATTATTTTGTTTCTTTTGATTCCGGTTGTTGATTTTTCTTTTTGCCATCTCTACTAACTTGTAGATTTTTCTTTTGTTATTTTGAAAAGTCTTTTATTCTTGCAAGTATTCCTTGACCTTATGCTGCTATCTTTTGAGTCTCCCTTCTTTCGCCAATATCTTTTGATTTATTTCTTTTAGTTATGTTGTCAGACTTGTCTGCAGTTGTCTTTTTCGGATATTTTTCATTTTGTTGTCTTCCTGTGCGTTTGATCTTCCTTTGCAGTTTCACTCGTTATTGCAGTTTTTTCTTTATTTATCATTCTATCCTCATTTCTCGTCCAGGTTTTCTATTTTTGTTCAGATTCCTATGGAGGATGCCTATTTGATTTGCTCTTCTAGAAATTTACAATTTCAGTTCAGTGATATTTTGCCTTGATTTTATCGAGTCTGGATCCCATATGATTACAATACAGTCTTTGGTTTACTCAGAATTCTTTTTATTACATTTTCTTCTGTGTTAAGATTGAGATTGTGTTGCTGGGTTGTGTGATTCTTTTGTTTTCAGTATTTAGTGTCTCAAATAAGTTAGCGGGTTCTATCGGAGTTTTCTTCACTATTCACCTAAAAACATATTTCTTACTAGAAATATGTTTTTAAGTGAATAGTGAAGAAAACTCCGATAGAACCCGCTAGAGTCAGAAAACCAACCTTTCTTTCAAATCAGTCTCGCTCGGTTAGCAAGTCATTGGGTTGTCTTAAATTCAGTAGATTATGTCCAGATCTCCATCATTTGTTTCTTATATCTTCTTTGCATCTTACCGTTTTTAAAATTATTCAGCTTTAAAATAAATGCCCAGATACGTTGTTGCTTTGGTCTGTTTGTGCCTGAAATTAAACAACAACAACAACATAACAAGGGAGCACCTGTGATCTTGACACTCAGATTTGTCATCTGAGTCTAACATTGATATGGATTTGTCATTCTTGCGGGTTGTATACTGCGGCTATATCAGATCCAGGGGTTGATTTTTATCAGTGCTTCTTTCTTCTCTTTATTAAATCTACATTTTCTTTGTCTTCTGTGTTAAGATTGAGGCTGTGTTGCTTGGATCTGTGAGTGTTTCGTTTTTCGTATTTAGTGTCTCAACTAAGTTAGCGGGTTCTATTGGAGTATTCTTCTCTATTTACCGGAAAACATATTTGTCATTCTATCCTAATTTCTCATTCAGGTTTTCTATTTTGGTTCGGATATCCTTTGGAGGACGCCTATTTTATCGCTAACTTGATTTGCTCCTGCAGAAATTAACTCGTTTAGTTGAGTGATGTTTGTCCGTTGGGATATATTTCAATAATTTATTTACTTTTTCAATCTCTAACCTGTCATTTTTCTAGTCTTGACTTTTAAGGATGATGATGTAATCTTCTGTTCATTCATGATTCTCTATATTAAATCTACATTTTTATCTCCTTGTGTTAAGATTGATGATGAGATGCTGGGATCTGTGATTGTTTGGTTTTTAATATTTAACGTCTCAACTCTTTTACGAGTCTATCTTTGAGTATATTCTTCACTCTTTACCTACCCATATATTTCCTGTATTTCAAATTCAGAAAATCAATCTTTCTGAAAAATTGATCTCGTTTGCCTAGCACGTTTTTGACTTGTATTAAATTTAGTGATTAATGTCCAAACTCTATCGTCCATTTCCAATATGGCCCAGTTGGCTGGGGCTGTAGAAAACACCGACTGCACCTCTACAGAGGTGTAAAACTCCCTCCTAATGAGTGTCCTGTATATAATAACCGTTATAATCTAATATAATATAATATAATATAATACGATAATAATATAATAATATAATATAATAATATAATATAATAATAATATAATATAATATAATATAATAACCGTTTCCAATATTGCCCAGTTGGCTGAGGCTGTAGAAAACACCGTCTGCACGTCTACAGAGGTGTAAAACACCCACCTAATGAGTGTCCTGAATATAATAACCGTTATAATATAATATACAATATAATATAATATAATAATATAATATAATAATATAATATCTAAAAATATATAATAATATATAGTATATAATATATAATATAATATAATATAATAACCGTTTCCAATATTGCCCAGTTGGCTGGGGCTGTAGAAAACACCGACTGCACCTCTGCAGAGGTGTATAAATCCCACCTAATGGGTGTCCTGTATATGACAGTAAACAATCTCATGGTGAGGTTACAGGGATATTGGGGCTTGGGGGAATGCGTAGCACCCCTTTATTGCCATTACCTCCAGGTCAACTCAGGCCCGGAATCGTAGCACCTGATAGGGCCGTATCTATGTTAAATAGAACTAAACTGCGTGCTAAACTGAATTGTTTGAATTAAAACTGTTTGACTAAACTGAATAGCTTGAAATAAAAAATGTTTTTGACAATTAATCTGTGTACTTAAATTCAAACTGCGAACTTATGCTAAACTGAATTGTTTAATAAAGAACTATTTTGACATTTAACTGCGTGTAAACAAAATCTATACTTGTACTAAAATGAATTGCCTGAATTAGAACTGTTTAAAAAAACTGAATCGTTTGAAATAGGAATGTTTTTGACAATTAAACTGTGTACTCATGCTAAACTGAATTGTTTGAAAAAGGACTGACAATTTGCATAAAATGGATTTCGCGTTAAATCACCAACAAAGGTTGATATGTCACAAATTCCACCAACCAACCAACCAACCAACCAACCGTATCTCTGCGTCGGATTGCTTTTGTAATAACTGACATTTTTGTTGTTTTCTCTTGTATAGTGTCTCAGTGATGAATGGATGCTTTGGTTTTTGTGTACCTGAAATAAGATCAGTTAACATTCGCAGGATGCCGTTCGGATCCACTATGTTAGCAATCAAAGGAGCAACTGCTGATCATGACACTTATATCTATCATCTGAATTCGATGTTGATGTGGATTTGGATTTATTCTTTTTATGAGTTGTATATTGGGGCAATACCAGACTCAGGAGTTGATAATTATCTGTACTCCCATCACTGATGTTATACAACCAAAAAAATCACTTTGGCTTTGAACTTAATGAATTTTAACTTAAACGCCAACGGTCACCTTTTAAAACCTGTTCAGGTTTAAAACTTTATTCCTTAACAACATAAGCTGAAAAGTCGGTTTATATAAACGGAGAGTGGAGAATGAAAGAAATAATAAGGGGAAAGAAAGAAAGAAAGGGAAAGCATGAGGAAAAGGGATATAACAATGTCTGTTTAATTATCGATGTTAGTGTCAGTTGGAAGCGTGAAGAAAATAATCAAAAAGTATTCGAAAATGTTACGTCATGAAACGTAGATTTTTAAACAAGTGAAAGAGAAACATAGCGTTTATGAAAAGTCTGTTTGTAAATATGGAGTGTGGAGAATGAAAGAAGAAATGAGGGGAAAGAGGGAAGAAAGAAGGAAAGAAAGAGGGAAGCGTGAAGAAAGGGAAAATAGATATGTTTAATTACCGATTTTAGTGTAAGTTGAAATCCTTCACCATAATTTTGGCTAAATAAGTCGAAATTCTATGGAATCCTGGTCTTTGTTCTATAGAGTTGTAATTTGAAATAGCGGAAGATTCTATGATTAGACGTTTGTTTTTATCACGAATAAAGGCAATTATGTTTGAACTTTGGAAATCAAATTTCTAGTTTTTGGAAATGTTATGAATAACTAATGTGTTGGAAAATAACCAGATTTTAAGTCTCTTTTGTGTTCCTTAATTCTTTTTGGTAGGTTTCGGCTTGTCTCTCCTATATAAGACTTCGGTCAGTCTTGGCAGCAAATTCTATATATATATCTGCGTCTGAATAAGATATTGTTTTATTGTTATTAATGCTTCCAAACAGTTGCTTAATTGCTTTAAAAGTTTGTGTGATCGTCTTTATACCAAAACAGTTTAAATTATTTTCAAAAACAGAGATTATGGGATTCTGAGGGAGAATTATATATTTTTCTTTTACTGTGATATGGGAATTTGGATTCAGTTCGGAGTTTATAATTTTCTTTAATGAAGTGCGCTTGTGGATATTTGTGGCCTTTAGATTTGCGTGGTGTATGAATGAATCTGGATATTGGAATTTCGGAGGAAGATATTATGATATAATCAAATTCGATGTTTAAGTGGTTGGGAAAGCGAATCCTAAGGGCTCTTAGGAAAAAACCTATTAGAACACATCTTTATATTTTTTCGCTAATGTTAGAAAAATAGTGGAAGTAATCATTTCGACTATTCGTTTTTTGTTGGACTTTGAATTCTAATTGATCGTTTTATTAACAAGATATCTTGAAAAGGTAAGAAGTTACCCTTTCAAATTTATGAGTAAGTTTTATAGTCGGCTCAATTCTCCAGAAATTTTTATAAACGTTTTCTCCCCTCTTTCCCCCTAATTTCTTTTTTCATTCTCCACTTTCTACTTAGACACCGACTTTTTATAGACGCTCTTTTTTTCTCATTAAGTTGTTTAAAAAATTAACGTTTTGTGACGTAACATTTTCAAATATTTTTCGAATATTTTTCCGTATTCTTTTCAAACAACTATTTTAAATCCATAAATCCAGAAGAAGACAAAAACACTTTCTCCCTGAAATTTTCCTAACTCCTGTCGAAATGTGTCAGAGGAACTAATGAAGGTGAAATTAATTAATAAATAAACCTTTTCCCATTCATTTACATGTATTTTTCTCTCCGTTTTCTTTATACAGCACACACACACGCACACACACACACACACACACACACACATACACACACATTATTATATATTATTATATATTATTATATTATATATTATTATATATTATTACAATATATCATTATATATTATATATATATTATATTATTATATTATATATATATATATATATATCATCATCATGTCACGCCGCCAGCACGGGTATCCCTGACCCTCTCTCGCCACTTCTCCCTATGATTCATCGCCTCCGGCTGGTCCTCAGGGTTACATCCTGTGTCCTCACATTGTTGCTGTATGTAAGTTCGTGCTGGTCGTCCTGCTTTTGCACATCCATATGTGGGGGTCCACAGGAGTACATCGCTTACGAGCTCGTCCCCGCTTCTCCAGCAGTGTCCCACGTGTCTGGTTCGTCTAACTTGTATAGTTTTCGTGATGGGGGGCAAGTGTCCGTATAGTTGGTGTCTCGTGGGATGTTGTCGCCAGGACTTGTTCAATACTGCTCTCAACATTCTTGTGTAATTTCCGTCTAGTTTCCTCTCCAGCCGCTTAGTTAGCGTCCATGTGGTGCATCCATATAGCAGTATCGACACAACTGCTGCCTGGAAGAAACTGCGTTTCATTTTATCGGTTAGGTCCGACTTCCATATGATCGAGAGCCTATCGATAGCTGTCCATGCCTTCATCCGTCGTGTGTCGATGTCTTTTTCGGTTGATGAGACGCTACTTCCTAGGTAGGTGAATTTGTCTACTAGTTTCAGAGAGGCTCCGTCTAGTGTGGCAATGTTGCCCGTTTGGTTGTAACACATATATTCAGTTTTGTTTGCATTGACATGGAGGCCAATGCCAGCTGTGGGTTCAAGTCCTGAAGGCAGCACCCCATAAAGCAGCAGCTCTAAGGCTACTGACCAGCCATCACGAAAACTATCCGTTAGACAAACCAGACATGCGGGATACTGCTGGAGAAGTAGGGACGAACTCATAAGTGATATACTCCCGTGGATCCCTTTATATGGACGAGCAAAAGCAGGACGACCAGCTAGAACCTATAAACAATAGCTTTGTGCCGATACAGGATGTAGCCTTGAAGACCTACCGGGAGCGATGGACGATAGAGAAGGGTGGCAGCACAGGGTCAAGGATATCTGTGCTGGCGGTGTAACATGAGAATGCTGATAAATATATGTGTGGTGCCCGCGGTGTAATGGTTATCATTGTAGGAAATGAACACGACGACACGAGTTCAAATCCTGGACGAGACTGATTGCATTTCACATAGCACTAATACCCTTGGGAACAGTATGAATCCAATTATTTCCCCTCCAGCTATGGGTAAATAGTAGGGCAGACTGGTTTATTCAGCCTTAATGGGAGGGCAACTAGTCTAGGAGAATGAAAACTCTGAATTCAAACCTTTTAATCTCCGCTTAAAAAATTAACGTGTGTCGTGTCATATCCTGCCGGAGCGGAGGGGTTGGTAAATATATATATATATATATATATATATCAGTGGCGACTCTAGCCTATTTTTGCTACTCGTGCCCCACCTCTCTCTCTCAACTTCAGTTCCCAAACCGTGGTCCGTGGACCCAAAGTAAGTCATCATAGTTGCTATTGCGTGATTCTCCATTGTATAGCACAGATTGACAAACGTACCTTGCATGGTGTTTTTTTTGTAAACAATCAAGATATTATATAATTTTTAGTCTTGTTAATACAGTAGATAAGATAATTTTTTTCCTTTCAAAAGTATAGAAGAAAAGAGAAGATGTTCATTACTATGACGAGAAAAATATGTTTATTAGAATAAAGAAACTGATGACAATATACACAGACACAGCTAGTAGTTTCAAGTTCGCTTAAAATAAAGATTATTTGTTGAAAATGTATTCAAATAAACAAATTTTAGTTACAGAATGTAATATATGCAACATTCATTAAAGAAATAGAGATCTGTTTGTGAAAAAACGAATTAAAACATGCCGTTTAACCAACATCTACCATAGCGATGATGATGACGTCGGCGACGGCTATAATCTGCTATCCCCCCTCTCTCTGTCTCTCTCTGTCCCTCCCCCTCTTCCCAAGACAGCTGTCAGCAGTCACATTGTGCTAATAATTTTGAGCACGGTGTTTTGAGTTGCTCTTGCTATTGGCTACAGACAAAAGCGGATTTCTCTAACATTACTGTTATTATAAGGGTCTAGTGCCTGGCACGGATTTGCGCGTGTTCAACATTATAGCCGATTTTATGGGATGTTCAATGGATCTGACGGTGGCCGGACAAAGACCAGCCGTTCAAAACAGCATCGTTGTATTATTCCCAGATATATTACTGAACTTTTGGCTACTTAGTTATCGAAACTTGAATAGATACGTAATTTAATTGAGATCAGACTAAGTATGTTTGCTTGAAATTAATGGATGATTTTTAATCCATTTTGAATAACATTGACCGAGTTATTGGTCGTGCCGGACACGAGTAGCACTAGTCCCGTCACCGCCCCTGATATATATATATATATATATATATATATATATATATATATATATATATATATATATATGTGTGTGTGTGTGTGTGTGTGTGTGTAATGATATCGTCAAAAATGAAAACGAATAAAACCACATAATTCACAAATCTAAGTTTCAAAATTTTTCTTTTCATTATTTATTTAAATTTTGTTGATTAAACAGGCGTATGGCCTAGTTTTATTTTCATATACAATAGAATGTCCTTCATAGGGATGTGTTATCAGTAAGAATTAAGTTTATCTGGGATAGAGAAGCAAGTCCCATGTTCCATACTTTTGAATTCAGATTTCTTTTATCTCCTAAAGTAGTTTGCCTCACCAAAAGAACAATTCAATGTTTTATACTTTTTATTTTCAAATATAGAAAAGTGAACAACTAAAGGTGCTTAAACATTAACCTTTGAATTTTGAGTTGATTCACGGCATCAAGTAAGATTTAGAGATTATTCTGAAATATCTTTTACTGCTCAAATGATATCATTTTCTTAAACACTCTGTATATAACAATAATAACATTGCAAAGAAAAAATGGATAAAATCAGCCAACTCTAGATTTCTCAATTTCTTGATTATCTCATTTACCCAACCCCTCAGCTCGGGCAGGATATGACACAAGGTCAAATTTTAAGCGGAGTTTAACAGGTTTGAATTCAGAGTTTTCCTTCTCCTAGACTAGTTGCCTAACCAAGGCTGAAGAACCTAGTCTATCCTACTATTTACCCATAGCTGGAGGGAGAATAATTGGATTCATATCTTTCCCAAGGGTATTCGTGCTATGTGAAATGCAATGACTTTCGTCCAGGATTTGAACTCGTATCGCCGTGTTCATTTCCTACGACGATAACAATTACACCACGGGCACCTCCAATTTCTTGATTATGAGATAAGTTATGGTGATGAAACAGGCATATAATGGAAAATGTCTTTCTATATTACTAAAGCATTCATAGTCGTAAGAACACATCACGTGATCTAAAGTTCCATCAGGCACTAATTGACTTAGTAAATATTTTGTCTCCTGGCGATGTCTTGATGCTTGTTCTGATAATTCGTTTAACAGAAATTCCTTTCTTGGCATTCCAATAACTCTGAACTTCTCCTTCTAAGATAGACTTCACCTTTTTCCTATTTAAGATATGCTTCCCTTAGTATCGTCTGTTTTAAGTGCGGTTCTCTTTCATTTTTCGACAACATAGTGTTATTGATTTATCTTTTATTTTTAAACGAAGATATATGCATGTTAAACCATCTTTTAAAAATGTTCTCTCTGTTGATCTTGCGTAGACCATATGAAATTCTTTTTTTGGTCTTTTATTGTGGCATGATATATAACATTTTTCAGAGAAAGTTCTCGTAGATTCCTGGCTAACGTTCTGGACTGTGATATCGTAGTAAGCGAGTTCGATCTCGAGTCTCACTATTAAGTTCACGTTTGGACTAATTCCCTTGGGAAGGGTATTAACTCCCTTATTCTCTAAGCAATGGCTTACATAGTACAAATGGTCTTTTCGAAAAATATAGCTTTAGCATTAAGTAACCTATGTGTGTTGATATGCCATTAAACAAAGAAATCTAACCAAACAATGGCCCAGTCAGATGCGGTTGAAGAATACATAGGCTATATATTTACAGAGGGGTAAGACTCTCCCAACCAGTATCCTGCATATTACACTAAACTATCTGATAGTGAGGCTCACGTAATGCTGGAGCTTTATTGAAAATGGAGTACCCTTTCATTGCCATCGCTACTAGGTCCACTCTGGCCTGGAGTGGTAGCTCTTGATAATATCCTATCTATGGGTCGAATAGAATTTTTTCAAAACAGTTCTATTTCAAACAATTCGGTTTAACATGATGACCTTTTAGATATCATTTAAACAGTGTACTTATGCTCAACTGAATTGTTCGAAATAAAACTGTTTTGACATTCAACTGTGTGTAAACAAAAAAACTTGTACTTAATATTAACTAAGTTATTTTAAGCTATAACCCGGCATACGTGTCCGGATCCAAATTTGGATTCATGAAACTGCTTGCCTCATTAGACCGACATTGCACTTAGCAGGTCGACGAGCAGCACAGACCAGCAGGGTTCGAGTATCGGCTCGTTCCCGACCTTCCCCTCCCCTTTATCCCCACTTTAATCGGCCTTCAGGCTTTTGACCTTGTATCAAGTCCTGTCTGGTGGGAGGCAGCGACAAATATCGTACTTAATATTAACTAAACTGTATGAAATAGAACTGTTTATATGTATAAAATGGATTTGGCATTAAATAGCCTATCATGGTTGATGTGCAATAAAACCAAACCAAACCAAACCAAACCAAACAGACAAAATCAAACCAATCAATTTTCCTAAGACGACTTCCTTCTAAAGGATAATTATTTCTTCTGTAGTGAAACCAGGGTCATATTCGGCGTCTCTCTCTCTCTCTCTCTTTCCACCCTCTCTTTCACTCTCTCTCTCTCTTTCTCTCTCTCTTTGTGTGTGTGTGTGTGTATTTGTATCAGTTTTTCAGTAAATAACTACGTATATAAAGGGAGAGAAAGAGAGAGAGAGAGAGAGAGAGAGAGAGAGAGTGAAAGAGAGGGTGGAGAGAGAGAGAGAGAGAGACAGACAGACAGACAGACAGACAGACAGAGACTGTAATAGATTTATCGTAAATCATTTATGCATACACACATACATATACATTTCAGCGTTAGATAGATATATAGGAACTGAACAGTCTGACATAAACAGATAGATAGATAGATAGATAGATAGATAGATAGATTAATTAAGTTATTTGATTTAATAGTTTCCTCAACCCATGATGGTTATTTAATGCCTTCTTTTAACCCACGCACACCCACGCACACATACACACACATACAAACACACGAATATATACATACATACATACATACATACATACATATATATACACGAGGATCATTAAATAAGTTTCCAGACTTTTTTCGTATGGGCACTTTTATTGATAGTACACACATGAAATTCTAGTCCCCTTCCAAGTAATCTCCTCCGGCTGCAATGCACTTGTTGTACCGTTCCAAGAACTTCTGGAAGGCCCCATGGAAGTCCTCTTGTGTGAGCGTGTCAATGACCTTCGTCACAGCCTCTTTCATCTCCCCAGTTGTCTCATAACGACAGCTTGTGAGCTTAGGGAATAAGCAAAAGTCACAGAGATGGTGAGGTCCGAGTAATGCTGCCGGAGGTTTGAGGAATGCAGCGTACCGCTTCATTGCCATTGCTCCCAAGTCCACTCTGGCTCAGATTTGTAGCGCCTGATAGCTTTCTACCTATGGGTCAAACAGAACTAAACTGTGTACATATGCTAAATTAAATTGTTGAAATAGAACTTTTTTGACATCTAAACTGCGTACTTATGCTAAACTGAATTATCTGAAATGTTTTGGCCTTTAACTGTGTGTAGACAAAAACTATACTTATATTGAACTGAATTGTTTGAATTAGAACTGTTTAATTAAAGGGAATAGCTTGAAATAGAAATGTTTTTGACAATTAAACTGTGTGCCCATGAACTGATTATTTTATTTTTAATGGATTTGGCGTTAAATCACCTACAAAGGTTGATATGCCATAAAACCCAACCAACCAGCAACCAACCAACCGGCTGCAGCTTACATAAAAAATTCTATATCGTTTCAAGGATTATTAACACTAATAATTCTCAATGTTCTTAAGTGATGCTATCAAATCCTAGTAATTTTATTTAATATGAATCATCTGCTTTCACACAGTTAAATGGTTTCCAGTATCGCTATTCAACATTAGCAATTCTATTGATGAAATATTCATATGTAATAAATTTGCTCACAGTTATACGTTTTCAAACCACTAATGATAATGATAATAATAATAATCACGTACACAAACTTCTCTGGGATTTTGACGTCCGACCGGATCACTTAATCTCGACCAGACGGCCAGACCTTATAATAATAATAATAATAATAATAATAATAATAATAATAATAATAATAATAATAATAATAATAAAAGAGAGAACTTGAAAAATTGTAGATTTAGCTATCTTGGCTGACAATAGAGTAAAATTAAAAGAAAGTGGAAAGAAGGATAAATACCTTACATGAGAACTAAAAAAACTGTGAAAAATGAAAGTGGCGTTTTTACCAATTATAATTGGTGCTCTTGGTACAGTCACCCACGTATCAATAAAGGGGCGAGGACTTGGAAATAAAAAGACGAGTGGAGACCATCCAAACTACTGCATTACTGAGATCGGTCAGGATACTGAGAAGAGTCCTAACGCTGATGGGAAAAATTCTCAAAGAGTAACAATAATCCCAAGAAAAAATGTAATATTTCTATTTGACCAATAGATGGGACATTACTACCACTCCGGGTCAGAGTGAATCTTGGAGTAATGGCAATGAACGGGTACTCCACATTCCCCAAAGCTCCAGGACTGGAGCCTCACTCCCAAATTGTTAAGACATATCCAGGGCACATCTTTAACTTCTCTACATAGGTGCAGTCGGCATATTTTACAGCCCTAGCTGAAGCGGCATAGATAAGTGAATTGAAAGATTGATAGATATTAACGACCTGAGATTGTCAGAAAAACGGATAGATAGATAGATATATAGATAGATTTGCTATTTTGTTTGATAGTATATCAAGCTTTTCGGGTTATTTAATGCCAAAGCCATCCTCGCAGAAGAAGAACAATGATAATATCTTAATCATAGCTGGGGAGTATATGGAGGTTCATATCTTTTTCAAGGGTATTAGTGTGGAAAAGAACAATAGCACAACTGGAGTTTGAATTTTTTTACTTCGAAGATACAGTTCGGCACTTCAACCAGTGCACTACAGGGACTAAGATAGATAGATAGATAGATAGGAAAAGAGAATCTCACTCTTTATCTCTGTTTCTGTATAAATATATGTATATATCTGTATGTGTGTGTGCGTGCGCGTGTGTGTGTGTGTGTGTGTGTGTTTGTGTTACAGTGCTTGTCTCTGTATGCGAATGGGCATTAGTTTGTTAGTAAATAACTATGTGTTTTAAAAAGAGAGAGGGTACGTAGGGTTGTGATTTATTAAACGTAGTCTGATACCTACCCACAGTAGTCGGGATACCATTAAGTATTCAACTTTACTGGGTGTATCAATTCCCGTGAAGAACTTGCTGACTATCACATTACGGAATATAACTTCATACTTGATGAAGGATACGATTACGTGCGCGAATGCGCGTGTGTTCATGGGTATCTCTCTTTCTCTGTTTGTCTGTCTGTCTGTCTCTCTCTCACTCTCTTTCTCTCTCTCTCTCCACGTGTGTGTGTGCGTGCGTGTGTTTGTGTGTGTGTTGTGCGCGCGCGCGTGTATGCGTGTGTGTGTTGACTATCAAACAATTTCAGAAAAAAAAAAAAGAATGAGTTTGAGTCGATGAAAGGTGAGAGACAATCCTGGAGATGAAGATGGCACGGATTTTTGGAACGGATGTTGTGAAATTTCTCTTCTTCATTTGAAATAATAATCTTATTTTCCTTTGGCACGCGCTGGTTTCGTTTATCAACAGCGTGGCGGGATGGAAAGAGATCAGCCAGCGTTTATTTTTATTTTTCCTTTAATGAATGTTAAGAAAAGAAAATAAAAAAAATTGACGCTTGAGCCAGAAAGTCAAGAGAAAGGAAGAGGAAAACAAACTGCACTGAATAAAGAGGGATTGAAGAAATGAAAAAAAAAAAAGGTCTGATGTCCCTTGTGATATGCGATAAACAACGAGACCCTTTAAGAAGCTTACATTGAGAAAACGCAAAAGACCACCCCCTAAAAAATGAGTCCCTCCAATAACAAAGACCGATATGCAAATATCCCTCCACCAAAAAAAAAAAAAAAGAAAAAAGAAAGAGATCTCGGTAGTGTTAAATATCTCTTCAGTACCATTACTCCTAGGTTCACCCTGACCTTGAATGATAGTACTTGTTTAAGTTACATCTATGACCAAATAGAACTGTTTAAAAATCTTTATTCGATAGGAGTACTTGAGGAAATAGAACTGTAAATTATTTGTATACAGAATACTTACTTAAAGCTATAATTGTTTACTAAGGATTTTTATTGGTTACTTGAAATCTCCACTCTAGAAGGAACCCCTCTTAAACTAGTAGACAAATTCACGTACCTAGGAAGCAGCGTCGAATCAACCGAAAAGGACATCGAAACGAGGTTAACGAAAGCATGGACAGCTATCAATAGGCTATCGACTATATGGAAATCAGACCTAACCGATAAAATGAAACGCAGTTTCTTCCAGGCAGCGGTCACATCGATACTGCTATATGGATGCACTACATGGACGCTAACAAAACGGCTGGAGAAGAAACTAGATGGCAATTACACAAGAATGCTGCGTGCAATCCTCAACAAGTCCTGGCAGCAACACCCCACAAGACACCAACTGTACGGCCACCTGCCCCCTATCACGAAATCTATTCAAGTTAGGCGAACCAGACATGCAGGACATTGCTGGAGAAGCAGAGATGAACTCATAAGAGATGTACTCTTATGGATCCCCACACATGGACGCGCAAAAGCAGGACGACCAGCACGAACGTACATTCAGCAGCTATGTGAGGATACAGGTTGTTGTCCTGAAGACCTACCTAGGGCGATGAACGATAGGGAGGAGTGGCGAGAGAGGGTCAGCACGATATGATGTTGATGATGATATAATTTTTACTATTAGATCGGAGTATTTGAAAATACAACAGAATGATAATTAATTGTATTCGACTGGGCTACTTGATGTCAAATATCAATAATTTTTGTATCAAGAATAGTTACTTGCCTAGTCGACTAGGGCTAAAGAATACACCAACTGCTTTTCTGCAGAGAGGTAAGATCCCCCACCCACCAGCAAGTGTCTTAGATATGACACTAAACAATATGATGGTGCGGTTCCAGTATGCTGGGAAATGCGGGGCACCCCCTTCATTGCCATCGCTCCCAGGTCTACTCTGACCCGGAGTGGTAGCACCTGATAGGGTCCTATCTATGGATAAAATGGAACTAAAATGCGTACTTATGCTAAACGGAATTGTGGTAGCACCTGATAGGGTCCTATCTATGGATAAAATGGAACTAAAATGCGTACTTATGCTAAACGGAATTGTGGTAGCACCTGATAGGGTCCTATCTATGGATAAAATGGAACTAAAATGTGTACTTATGCTAAACGGAATTGTGGTAGCACCTGATAGGGTCCTATCTATGGGTAAAATGGAACTAAAATGCGTACTTATGCTAAACTAAATTGTTTGAAATAGAACTGTTTTGATAATTCACTGAGTGTGGACAAAAACTATACTTATACTTAACTGAATTGTTTGAATTAGAATTATTTGCAGAAATAAACTTTGTACTTTGCTAAATTGAATTGCTTGAAATAAAACTGTTCATTTGTATAAAAATGGATTTGTCATGAAATAACCAACAAAGGTTGATATGCCATAAAACCCAAACAAACACAAAATAATAATTACTTGAAGCTATAATTGTTCACTTAGGATTACTAATATCAAGTACTAATATTAATCACTAATATTAATTACTAATATCAATTACTATTATTAATCACTAATATTAACTACTAATATCAATTACTTAGAACCTTATAACTATTTGATTGTGTGTGTAAATATAAAACAAATATCTATCATTCTATTTATCTACGCATAAAGCAAATGACGATTATTAAATGGAGATAATTCGTTCAGACCATATAATCATAAGTAGTGGAAAGGTGTTCTTTAAATCATTCAACTATGTGCAAATTATTTATATTTGATTGGAATACTTTTTATCATAGAATTGCTCTCAAAGAACTCTTCAAAAACAATTACTCTTTCATATGTAAATATGAATGTAATATGTACGGGTTTCTCGAACCTCTTGGCATAAATGTACCCAAGATCAATCAAAAGAAAAAAAAAATGGAAAAAGAAAAGAAGCGTGACGAACTGAATTGAGTGGATATTAAGAATGGTTAAATTCTTCGGGTTGTGTCTCTCAGAAATTCAATTTCACCACTTTCTGTGAAGAACAGAAAAAGTAAGACATAAAAAAAACGACCCTCCACTTCACACACCAAAATAAATAAATAAAATAAATAAATAGAGCAATAGCAGGGTGCAGATCACGTTGACTTGTTGCCTACGTGCGTTTGTGCATTCATCTGTATATATATATATATATATATATATATATATATATATATATATATATATATATATATATATATATGTTTGTTTGCTGTATACGTTTGTGTGGATATATCATCTGGGTGATTTAATGCATGTGGCGTAATGTGTGTGTTCTGCACTTGCCAATTTGTTTGTTTAATGAAAACAAAACCTGAGTTTCGGGGATTTTTTTTTTTTCGGTTTACATCACTAGTGGTTTCAGCATCTGAAACAATCACCGAAAAATAACTATGGGTGGCTGAAAAACATAAATCCAAGAAATAAGCGTAAAAGCATTGATGACGTTTATAGTTAGGACAATATTAAAAGAACCGTTCACCCCAAAAGTGTTGTGTTCATTAAGTGCGCATCCATACTAGTGACTCCAGCAATTTCGATTTGCAACTGATTCTTCCTGAAATAATCTTTCTTTCCAAAAGAAAGTATATTATCTTTCATTTACACACACACACACACACACACACACACACACACACACACACACACACACACACACACACACACACACACACACACACACTCTCTCTCTCTCTCTCGACAACACAATATATATATGTATATATATATATATATAGACTGAAAAAAATTAGCCCCCCCCATATATATATATATATATATATATATATATATATATATATATATATATATATATATATATATATATATATATATATTCCTTAAGAGACCGAGACTGAAAATGAAAGGTACGGATGTAAGTGTACTTGTATTCTACTAACTTCGGACAGTTTTTTAACTACTGCCTGCAACCACAGTTGCTATATCTTGATGGCCAACAAGAAAAGCTGAATAAAAAGTTAAACACTAAATCCTTTATTATATATATATATATATATATATATATATATATATATATATATATATATATATATATATATATTTATATATATATATATATTCTGTCATCCATAGACTGTTTCGTTGTAACAAAACACTTCAGTGTGACTACGCACGCGAAATGCTTCAAAGCTGGTATGGAAACCTTGCTGAATTGACATCAGCAGTATATCAGGCCTCAGAGTATCGTCATTCTCAACGTTAGCGTAGGAAGATTTTACGAATATATATTTTTTCATATACGCTATGTGGCAGCCGGCAATTTCCCACTCGAGTGCTCAACCAAATATAACAGCATTTATATATATATATATATATATATATGTGTGTGCGTGTGTGTGTGTATGTATGTGTGTGTGTGTGTGTGGTCTAAACTGACACCTCAATTCATCGGATATATTCATCAAAATTACATCAAAATATCTTAAAATATAATAAATAAAAATCATTTAAAAAAATCGACAACCACGGCCCCCAGTCGATTTCATAATCTTCTGTTAGCCTTCTGACAGTCTCCTTCTTTAAATTTCGGTATGTTACCGTTATCCTTGCCTTCAGTTCATTTTTTTTTATATTGCTCAAAATTCTATTGGTATCGTGACTGACCGTGCCTCACACATATTAATCGAGAAGTTTGTAATTTGAGGAGTCGGACGGGCAGATTTTAAAGGTGATATGGACGCAGAAGTTTTCTGACAACAAAGACTGGGTTTGTGTCTTGCACAGCGCAGAATCCCTAAAGGTAGCATCTTCTACTAATCACTCTCTCGATCCAGGAAACAGTACCTCAACCACACTTGAATCTGAGGCTATGAGGGAAAATGAATAAATGTATAACATTACTATTTTTAGTGAACGCCCCAAATGCTGGACGAGGTTGTTTGAATTTCTCATAGCGCTCAGACTCTTGTGAAAGGTATCAATCCAACTTTTTCCCATCTACCTATGTGTAAAATAGTAGGATAGATTGAAGACATTAACCTTGACATGGAAACCAGTCTAGGAGAAAAAAAATCTGAGTTCCCATCTGTTAAACTCCTCTTAAACTACTGACCTTTTGTCGCACACTACTTGGGAAAAGGGGTTGGGTAAATTCATACAATTGATGAAATCATTCAAATATCGTCAGTACGCCTTCTCTTATCTTTGATTAATGATGTCATATGTGTCATAATTGACTAGTGTTGTATATGGTAACATCTATTTGCTAATATAGTGCCATGGCAGTTCGATATTTTGCGTAATGTTAGGGAAATCCTAGATATGTTTTTAGGAGTTTAGTTACATTTGAATTGCTTGCACTGGGTCTAAGAATTGTTTGCAGAAAAAATACAAATCTCGTTTTAATTCAAGTCAAAATCCAAACATGCAGAAAAAAACAGAAAGTTAAATAAAAAAAAGTATTTTGAAGCGTGACTTGAGAAGAAATGGAAATAGTCTTTTAGGAAATTAAAGAGATTTCTTCCATTTGAAAATCGAAATGTAGAAATGATTGCTATAGGGATTTTATCTCTTGGTGCCTAGTTACTTGAATTTAATGATGCACAAGGATGTCGAACTTTTAACAAAACTGCTCCTATTTTCCATTACGAAGGTGTATAATTTGACATGGGTTGATCGAAATCAGTTCTTGGGTTCAAATCCTCTTTATTTAAAGTAGAGCATTTTACTCTCCCATAAATACACATACACAGATGCATGGTCATAGTGTAATGGTTACCGTTGTAAGAAATGAAGAAGGCGACCAGAGTTCCAATACTGGACGAAACTGCTTACATTTCTCATTGCGCTAATATCCTTAGGAAAGTTATGAATCCAACTATTTTCTCTCCAGCTATGGATAAATAGTAGGATAGACTAAGCTCATTAACCTTTGTATAGTAACTGTTCTATTGAAAGAAAAGTTCTGAATTCAAAGCTGTTAAACTCCGCTTAAAATAGACCTTATGACACATCCTGCTTGTTGTGGTGGAGGTTTTGCCCTGGTTTTATGGCATATCAACCATTGTAGGTTGTTTAATGCCAAATTTATTTTTATGCAAATAAATTGTTATATTTCAAACAATTCAGTTTAACATAAGTAAACTGTTTAAATGTCAAAATAGTTCTAGTTTTACAAAAATCCGTTTAGCATAAGTACACTGTTTAGTTCTATTTGACCCATTGATAGGACCCTATCAGAGTGGATCTCGGAGCGATGGCAATGAAAGGGTACTCCGCATTCCCCAAAACTCTAGTATTACTGTAGCCTCACCAAAAGATTGTTTAGTGTCATATCCAGGAAACTCGTTGGGAGAATCTTACCTCTCTGCAGAGATGCAGTTTGAGTATTCTCTAGCCCCAGAAGACTTGAACCTCATGGTGGTGGAGTTGTATATATATATATATATATATATATAGGGGGTAAGGCTCGTGTCTTAACGGTTATCGTAGTAAAGAAATAAACTCGAGGAGCTAAGTTCAAATACTAAAGGAGGATGCTGCGTTTAAATTCAAACCTGTTAAACTCCGCTTAAAAAAAAATGACCTTGTGTCAAATCCTACCCGAGCGGAGGGGTTGGGTAAATATGATAAAGAAACAAATCGTTTTTGAAATCGTTTTTGCAAATCGTTTCAAAAGCGTGTTGATAGAATAATTTTAAAAAATGGTCGTCATATTGAGTAGATTTACTCTTTTTGTTTCTACCTTCTTATTCTGTTGTTTAGTCTTTTAAAATTCAAATTAATATTGTTTTATAATAGAGTCGTTTATTATTATACTAGAATATTGCTACTTTTGCTTCCATACCATATATATATATATATATAATTTGTAAATGAATCGTTTGTAGGCAATAGTTTTAAACGAGCCAGAACTCATTTGTTTAGATATAGTTAAATGATTTCAAGCGTTACTATCCAACACTAATTTAATCTTATATTGATTATTTGTTGGCACAGTTCATTTTTTTTTTCAAATATAGGAAATGATTAAAAGTTTTAATTAAACTGAGTGCACCGGAGTGTAAAGGCGATGAAATGGAGCTCCACATTCTTTTAAGATTCAGGGCTGGAGCTTCGCCATCAGATGCAGTTTAGTGTTATATCAAGGGCATTATTTGAATTAGATAGAAATATAAGATATCATATAACTGTGTGCAATCAAATAATTATCATCGGACATTAAAAATATGGCTATGATTCCAATCAAACATTTACAAATTTATTAAATTTTAGCATTAAATAACCCATAGAAAGTTGACTTGCCATTTAATAAATAAACCAAGCCAAGTCGATGTTGATATCTAATAATTAGTTGGTTTAGTTTACAAATTTATTAAATTTTAGCATTAAATAACCCATAGAAAGTTGACTTGCCATTTAATAAATAAACCAAGCCAAGTCGATGTTGATATCTAATAATTAGTTGGTTTGGTTTGATTTGCTTTTATGGCATATCAACCATTGTTTGTTATTTAATGCCTGATCCATGTTTATACATATAAACAGTTCTGTTTAAAGCATTTTAGTTTAGCATAAGTACACAGTTTAAATGTCAAAAACGATTCTATTTCAATACAATTCAGTTTTGCATAAATACATTAATTAGTTTTTTGTTAACACACTATTAAATTTTAAAAAAAATCTATTTCAAACAATTCAGTCTAGCATAAGTGCGCAGTTTAAATGTCAAAAGTTATTTTTGAAACAAATAAATTTAACATAGGTACACAGTTTAGTTCTATTAGACTCATAGATAGGACCATATCAGGTGCTACCACTCCGGGCCAGAGTGGACTTGGGAGTAATTGTAATGAAGGGGTACTCCACATTCCCGAAAGCTCCGGCAGCATTACTGGAGCCTCACCATCAGATTTTTTGCATCATAACAGGACACTCGTTGGAGGAGTCTTACCACTCTGCAGTGGTGCAGTCGGTGTATTCTGCAGCCTTAGCCGACTAGGCTGTCTAAAAATCAAAGAACTTTGAGATTCTTAACCAAAATAATAAATATATATAGGTTCAAAAAGAAGTACATTTCTAAAATATATATTGTCACACATTTTTATTTTTTGTTACATAATATCAGTGATGTAGAATTTGATCGTAGGTAATGCCTAATAATATCCGTTTTATTTTATAATTTCCATTAAAAATAATAAAACGAATACAATCCTTTTCTATCGTGAATCTGTTATTTATCGACCTCTTTTCTTTTCTTGTGTTTTAACCTTTTTCAAAAATTCTATTATACGGATATGTGCAGCTTTCAGTGGTGGTATTGTGCCTCCTGGGTAAAGAACTCATGTCATTTGTTTTACAAGAATATAAAAAACAACAAAACAGTCGATGTGTTCGCTGCTTCACAATTTCTAATTTTGTCTTTGTCTATTATTACAATTAAGAAAATCATTCGTGAGACTGGCGTAAATAATTACTTAAAACATAATTACAATGTAGTCTATGGAAACTCATTGCACGCCATATTGTGTTCGATGGCGATTTGAGTCTCGTGTTGTAATTCAATGATCTCGTTCTTAATGTCATATTACTAGGGCCAAATTAACTCCTCCTGCCTACTTTTATGATTTATTTATTTATTCATTTTTCTTTTCTATTTTTTTTTTTTTTTTGGCGGACGTAGAAATATATGTATTTTGCTGAGTTGCATCCATAAATTTAAAAAAATATCCTCACGCGGGAAATAATTGTACTAAACTTATCGGGCGTGAAGCAATAATAAATGAATATATATCTATCTCTTGATATATATAGCTTTTTTCTATGTCAATATTGAGCAATGCTTATTCTCCAGCTAAGTGTTTTTTTAACTGATTCACAACCACACGTTGTTTAAATATTTCTGTTAAATCACATCAGACATTCTTGTTTTTTAATTATGGTAAACCTAGGCAATACCAAGTAAAGACGAGGCGGCCATTTCAGTGGAGTCTTTTATGGGTAATGTAGTGGGCGTACGGTTACTATTAATCCACATCCATTTATTATCATTTATTGCGGACTTTTTGTCCTCATCTTGGTAGTTTTTTTGTGTTGTTTCTTCTTTCACTACGTTTCGGCCAAATTTCACCTCTGGCCTTCTTCAGGTGATTTTTACCGCGGCCTCGGATAGGAATGATGAGTCTTGTAACCGTATCCCCAGTAATAAACTGCCTTCCATAGTTGTCCATCGCACCACGTTTTTGACCAAGTAGACCTCTGGCCGGCTTGGGTAGGATTTGAAACCGCTTTATTCTGACAATGCTCACCTGGATCCGTAGAGACCCAAAGCCTCTATCCATATAAGGGCGATCAAGGATGGATTTTTTGGTCTTATAAATCCTTATCTGGTCTTCCATAGTCGGGTCCGTACCGAAGAAACAACACAAAAAGAAGAAACAATACAAAAAACTACCAAGATGAGGACAAAAAGTCTGCAATAAATAAAAATTAATTCTCAGATTAGGAAGCCTCATCTCAAAATGATTCCAGTTAAAGACAATTACAGTTATAATCATTTCTTAACAATTTTCAACTGAAAGTTGATGCTAAAAAACAATTTTGACGCGGGGCAAAATTTATCAAAACGTGAAAAATTAATGAATCAGATAGAAAAGCAAAAAATGCTGATTTACCAGACCTAGAAACTAGTGTCCTTAATGATATAAAAATGCTTGCTTTTCATTTAGCGGGATACGTTGCACAAAGCAATTCTTCCAGAGGAAATTTTGATTCAAAGGCAGCATGGTATTATATTGCCAGATACATTTTTCATGAATTAATGTCTGTTAAAATCTCCTCAGACAAATAATAAAACAAACTTTATTTTGGTTTGGCTTTATGGCATATCAGCCATTTTTGGTTATTTAAAACCAAATCCTCTTTTTACATATATCTTATATATATAATTTGTAAACACATTTTGTAGATACACACAGTTAAATGATCAAACAGTTCTATTTTAAATTAGCACGGGTCAAAGTTTAATGGTTCCAAGTATGGCTGTCTATTACCAACAATTCAATTAAACATCAGCCATTTGTGTACACAGTTAAATGATCTAGCACTTCTCTTTCAATTTATTTCAAGTCATTTGTTTGCACTCAGTTTAAATGTCAAATAGTTCTATTTGATCCATAGACAGGACCCTATCAGGTCTTACCACCCCGAGTCAGAGTGAACCTGGGAGAGATACTATTTACCAACCCCTCCGCTCGGGCAGGATACGACACAAGGTCAATTTTTAAGCGGAGTTTAACAGGTTTGAATTCAGAGTTTTCCTTCTCCTAGACTAGTTGCCTCACCAAGGCTGAAGAACCTAGTCCGTCCTACTATTTACCCATAGCTGGAGGGAGAATAAGGGGGTTCATACCTTTCCCAAGGGTATTTGCCCGAAAGTGAACGTAATAGCGCGACTGGAGTACGAACTCGCGTACTACGATTCCGCAGTTCATCGCTTTAACCATTACACCACGAGAACCTGGGAGAGATGGAAATGAAGAGGTACTCGATATTCCCCAAAATTCAAGGACTGGACCCTCCCCATCAGATACAATTTTGTGTCATATCCAGAACACACAATAGTGGAGGCCATGCAGAGACACAGTCAGCGTATTCTTCAACCCCTGCCGACTGGTTGGAACGTTGTCTTTAAATTTTGATTGATTTATCCAGTTACATGATCTCTGCCGTTTTATCAATAAGAAATAAGAATGATTTTTAGTAATTGAGCATGTGGCTAATCTCATTCGAATAATCGCAATGAAAGTGTACTCCCCAATAAATCGTATAGCCTAGTCAGCTGGCGTTGCAGAATACATCGACTGCATCTCTGCAGAGAGGCTACCTCCACGGACGAATGTGCTGATATGACAATAAAACAATCTGGTGGCGAGGTTCCGGTAATGCTGGAGCTTTAGGGAATGCAGAATACATTTTTATTGACATCGTTCCCAGGTTCACTCAGGTCCGAAGTGGTAGCAACTGATAGGGTCCTATCTATAGGCCAAATAGAACTAAACTGTGTACGTATGCTAAACTGAATTGTTTGATATAAATTGCTTTAACATTAAAGATGTGTACTTACGCTAAATTGAATTGCATGAAATAGAACCGTTTAAGCATAAATAAAAAAACGGTACTTATGCTAAACTAAATTGTTTGAAATAGAACTGTTTTGATGTATAAAAATGTATTTAGCTTTAAATAACCGACAATAGTTCATGTGCCATAAAACCAAATCAAATCAAACAAAAGCGCATCTGGTGTTGATCCTCCAGACCAAGAGCTTTGCCACCAAATACAATTTAGTGTCATACCCAGGACACACGCACACAAAGTCAAACACTGATCATATAACTGTGTCCGCTCGTCAAGTTTAATTAGAAGAAAAGTTAGAAACTTCCTTTTTTTAAAAGCAGCTTGCTTATCACACACGGACTCTCCCATCAGTTTTCACCGGTTTTTATCTCGGATGAGATTTCAACCGAGCCATAGATTTGCATACAAATCTGTACATGTGAATGCAGAAGAGTGAGTAGATGAAGTAGTTGGCGTGACTGATCGAGCTTTCGATTTCTTCCCAAATACTCTGAGAGGAATAATTGTTTTTTATTCATTTATTTTAATACATGGGTTTCGTAAGTTTTCTTGATGGCTTAGCGCCATTTTGCTCACCAAACTTTACGAATTTAAATAACATGTTCGAATGTATCAATGGGTATATGAGAGAGCTAAAATTGTTTTTCCTCTTGTTCTCGTGCCAGAGATAGGAAGTCCAACATTTCTGCTTTCATCATGAAGCTGGATGTAGATGGGGATGATTAAAATTCTGTCGTTTCTCATTCGGATGCCCAGTTTATGTCAATTTTCATTGAATGAGGAAGATTTCTATGCTTTCAATATTGCACTTAACACGTAGATTTGAGTTTGAGATTCTGCCTTGCAGTGTGACAGATATGTCTGAGCGTCACCGGGCTCTTGCATTGCATTATGTGAGCCCTCGTTGTAATCACTGCAAGATGCTCGGGCGACGTAACAAAAGGCGAAGGAAAATATTTGTAAAGGTCTGAAGGACCAGACTTGCACATAGATGAGTTTGTGTATGTTCGCTGCTTCAGACCTTTCCCTGTTTCTGCTGCCTTCCCATGATTTCTGACTCGCCTTTAACCCCCAGTTGATCACATTATAACTGAGGGTGTCAGAAGACTCTGAAGGTATCTCGGACTTCAACGGATTTCTCTGATCAATTGACTCCTGTTTATATCCTATATCATAGTAGCCGAATCTTCCAGAATGTCCTGAATCATTTTATCCCACTTAAGAAATAGTTAGTTGCTTGGTCATTTCCAATTTCACTGTCCCCTTTTCCCGCGGTTAGCCTTATTCATATTCAAGGTCATAAAGTCGATTCGTTCAAGCCGATGTTGACTTACTAGCCGGTCAGGCTGTGGTGGGTGGTTAAACTGGTACCCCCTGCGTCGTTTGTCACTGTAGTGTATATGTACAGATCAAGCGAAAACAATTTTTGTGAAAGACGTCCAGCTGTTTGTGTTGGATCAAGAGGGCGTTGGCCCAGTTGGCTGGGACTACAAAATACACCGACTGTATCTCTACAGATGGGTAAAACTCCCCAACGAATGTCCAAGATATGACAATCAGCGATCTGACGGGGAGGATTCAGCAATTCTGGAGCTTTGGGGACTGCAGAGTTCCCCTTTTTTATCGTCATCACTACCACTGCCCGGAGTGGTAGCACTTGATAGAGTCTTATCTCTGGGTCAAATACACCTAAAATGTGTACTCATACTAAACTGAATTGTTTGAAATACTTATACTAAACTGAACTGTTTTTTGGCACTAAACTGTGTTTATATAAATGACTTATGTTTAATTAAATTGTTCTTGAGACAAAGTAATAGTTAGAACCATTTAACTTTTTGACTAAACTGAATTGTTTGAAATAGAAATGTTTTTGACCTTTAAACTGCGTACTTGTGCTAAACTGAATTATTTGAAAAAGAAATATTTTTCAAATTTAAACTGTGTACTTGTGATAAACTGAATTGTTCGAAATAGAACAGTTTATATGTATAAAAATGGATTTGGTGTTAAATAAACTACAATGTTTGATAGGGAAAAAAAGCGAAACCCAAAAAAACAAAAAAGAAAACCCAAAAGGCGCCCTAAAGTCTAATCCATACGGAAGGGGGATAAGTACGATGGCCTTGAAAACTACCATGTTTGTCTGCTGCTTAATACCTATTTTATACCAAAGGTGATGACAAAGTTTTCTGAAAGCTCCAGTCTGTATTTTTTCAATCCATCTGCCACGGGCAGGATGTTAAAAAAGATCCATTACTTTTTTTAAGCAGAGAAAAGCTCTTTTAGATTCAGCATTTTTCATCTCTAAAACTGGTTGCCTAACTAGGGTTAAAAAACAGATTGCCTTACTATTTAACTATAAGTAGAAGAACGGAAGGGTTCATGCCGTTTTGAGGGCATTTACATGAAGTAAAATATAAACACCTTTCTCTAGGGTTTGAACTCAGTTCACTGAAACTATTTCCTACGTGAATCCTTCTAAAAACCCTTGGATAATTTATTATCATTGTTGTTATATAGATGTTTTCTGGTTCATTCCATAGTATTTTTCCCTGTGAAGCTTAGAAAAAATATATATTGCAAATTTCCGTAATGTAATCTTGTTTAAAGTATATTTTCTGAAGCAAAAATATCCATTCATTAAAGAGATGTTTGCTTTACATTTTATCTGCTATTAGTTTAGTTATTTCAAGAATGTTGCGAGCAATATTGAACAAGTCCTGACGGCAACACCCCACAAGGCACCAACTATACGGCCACCAACATCCCATCACGAAAACTATCCAAGTTAGTAGAGCCAGACATACAAGACACTGCTAGAGAAGCAGGGACGAGCTCATAAGAGAGGTACTATTTACCAACCCCTCCGCTCGGGCAGGATATGACACAAGGTCAATTTTTAAGCGGAGTTTAACAGGTTTGAATTCAGAGTTTTCCTTCTCCTAGACTAGTTGCCTCAACAAGGCTGAAGAACCTAGTCCGTCCTACTATTTACCCATAGCTGGAGGGAGAATAAGGGGGTTCATACCTTTCCCAAGGGTATTTGCCCGAAAGTGAACATAATAGCGCGACTGGAGTACGAACTCGCGTACTACGATTCCGCAGTTCATCGCTTTAACCATTACACCACGAGGTACTCCTATGAACCCCCACATATGGCCGGGCAAAAGCAGGAAGACCAGCTCGAACATAAATACAGCAGCTCTTTGTGGATACGGGATGTAGCCCTGAAGACCTGCTATGGAGAAGTGGCGAGAAAGGGTCAGGGATATAGGTGCTAGTGGCACGACATGATGATGATGATGATGATGAAGGGTATGCACAGGAATTAAAATGTAAACCGCCACTTCTGGAATTTGAACATGATTATCTGATTCCCTTTCCTATAACTAGGATACAAAACCGGCCTCTTTTTATCAGTTTGAGTAGCATTAGCTACGCGTTTTACTATCTCGTCAAAAGACAAAGGAAGATATATTCAAAGTGTGAAATTTTTATAATTTCTATCCGGTATAGTTACAAATGTTGCTCGATAAGTTTGAATTATAGTTGTATACGGAAAAAATAAGGGAATGGATGAAAACAAATGCAAATTATATTCTTATTGCGTGTATCCTTCAAGGAATCTCCGTAAAAATCTTTTGAACAGTTTAATAGACTGTGAAATCTTGTTACTATATCCAAGAGGGAGAATTAATCTCTATATAAAAAACAAATAATCTTTTTTTTTAACAATTGGCACCTTGATGATTAATGATGAAGTTAAAAATGAATTGCTTTTTTTAAGATTTAAGAACAGATGTTTACTGTGTTGAAGAGGAAGATGAAACTTCGAGGTGAATACATGACTGTTCACTTGATAGCTCGTTCTACAATGTCAAGTTATAATTCTAAACTTCGGTGTATTTTACTGATCATCATAACAGTATCTGACTTTTGGATCGGATTAGTGAGTAATTCTGATGCATCGAATTAGATACTGCGATTCAAGAGAAAACACCGGCACTGATTAGGATATTTTCTTTCTTTCCTTCTTTCTTTCTTTTGATCGTTTTCTTTTGCTGGTTTTTCTTTCTTTTTGTCAGTTTTTATCCTTTCTATTTCTTTCAGTATTATTTTTTGTTTTCCTTTTTTTTTTTGGTTAATCATTCATTCTTTCTTTCTTAATTGCCTGCTTGTTCGTGTGCTTACAGTTATCTTACCCTTTCTTTCTTTATTTCTTTCTTTCTTTCTTTCACTCCTTTTATAATCTCTCCTTCTTTCTTTTGCTTGTCATTTCTTTCTTTCTTTCTTTCTTTTTCTTCCTTTCTTCTTTCTTTTTCTGTTGTCATTCATTTTATACCCTTTTTTTCTTTTATACTGTCGTTTTATTTCGTTTACCGTTGACCCTCTTTTTATATCCTTTAATTTATTGTCGTCTCTCCTTTTATGTTTTTCGTGTCATTCTTTTTTTGTACCTTTCCTTATTTCCCTGTTTCCTTCTTTCTTTGTTTCTTGTTTTCTTTCCTCTTCTTTCTTTTTTACCCTTTTTGTCGTTTTGGTTTCCTTCCATTTCCTCTTTATATCTCTATTTTTTCCTCACTTATGTCTTTTCTTTATCTTGCTTTTTTTTTCTTTTATTCATTCATCCTTCCTTTTTCTTTTTCTCTTTATCTTGGACCCAGTTTACATTGCTTTCTTATCGATTAATTTATTTGAAAGGGGAGATCTTTTCGGTCCTTTTTTCTTAACTTGTTCAGTTTAAAATCATGTTTTCTTTTGAAGAATTTTCTCACTTCACTAATTGACATTATCATAATTTTTTATTTGATTCGGTAATGTTATTTTCTTCTTGAAACGATTTATTTAAATTTTTATTTTTGTTGTTGTTGTTGTTGTTGGATTCTGCTTTCCCTTCGTTTCTTTTAATGATTGCTATATCGAAATTCGAGGCCTAATCTGACATTTGACGCATTACGTAAACCACTAAAGCAGACGATAAAAACAGCCATTTTTAAAATGGCAGAATAGAGGGAGAAGCCGAGGAAATAATTGTAGACCGGTTGCGATTTAAATTTGATTGATTGATTTTAATGGAGTATCAACCCATCAAGGGATATTTTACGCCTGCATGTTTAGAAACTGCCTTCATTTTACATTTATACTTACATTTCAATCTCTATTTTGTATAGTCGTTTTTTAAGAGAATTTTTTTGCACACAGATATATGATACCAAGTATTACTATTAAAAACTGATAATCTAAACGCATTTGAATTCTCATCTGATTCTAATAAGTTTTTGCTTTCAGGTAATAATTTTCATGTACATAGGTTATTTATACGCATTCAGTTGTATGGTTTCAAGTAAGTAATGATAATTATCCTTACTAAATAAGCAGAGCTTCAAGTAACTATCTTTAAAGCAAATTATTTCACTGTTATATTTTATCAAATATTCCTATCGAATACGATTAGGTTTTCAGCATTTTATAGCTCTCAAACAGATACAACTACTCCGATTCTGAGTGAATCAGGGAGTATTAGCAATGAAGGTACACTCTACACTCTCTGAATCTCCAGAACTAGATCTCCTTAATGAGAAGCACTTTAGTGTAAGACTAAGCATACTCCTTTAGTTTAGATGCACTTTAGTGTCATGTTTGTTGCAGATGCAGTTTAGTAATACTATTCTAGTCATAATAGTCTCAGATGCAGTTTTGTTTTAGTCTTAATCATACAATTTAGTGTCATACCAATTTTAGATGCCATTTTGTGTCATACTAGTTTAGTCATACTAGTTTTAAATGCAGTTTAGCGCCCCACAAAGCAGCAGCTGTACGGCTACTTACCAACCATCATGAAAACTATCCAAGTTAGACAAACCAGACCTGCGGGACACTGCTGGAGATGTACAGACGAACTCATAAATGACGTACTCCTTCACATGGACGAGCAAAGGCGGGACGACCTACATACAACAACTCTGTGCAGATACGGGGTGTGACCTTGAGGACTTGCCGGAAGCGATGGATGATACAGAGGGGTAGTGGGAGAGGGTCAGGGATATCCTTGCTGATGGCACTGCATGATGATGATGATGAGTTTTAGTATCGGCCCAGCGGTTTGAGAGTTCACCATACGAGACCGGGGTTAAATCCAAGGTCGAGTCATACCAAAGACTCAAAAATGGTACTAGTTGCCTACTTACTTAACACT
The DNA here is from genome assembly GCA_963585895.1 of Sepioteuthis lessoniana. Classification (NCBI taxonomy): domain Eukaryota; kingdom Metazoa; phylum Mollusca; class Cephalopoda; order Myopsida; family Loliginidae; genus Sepioteuthis; species Sepioteuthis lessoniana. The sequence goes on from OY757938.1 coordinate 39,632,576, forward strand.
CAGCATAATAAGGTAAGGAAGAAGTGGAGCAATCCAGGGAAAAAAGTGGTGACTTTCCTTACACCTCGGTGTAGTAGCTATTGAAAATGGAGCTTTCGGGTCGCCCTCGACTAAATCTCCAGCTTTACTTCACTTAGTTTTAGATGCAGTACAAGTTTTAGTTGCATTTGGGTGCCTTACTAAATATGCCAACTTTTAGGGTTGGCTTATCACTCCCGAAGAGATACAATCAATATATTCTAAGTCCCGCAAACAAAGGGGTTAAATTATTTTGGATACACAGGTGTGAGAAGTGGAGAATGTGACCCACCGAGAATTAAAAGAAAAGGTTTGAAAAGGAAGAAAATAACCAAAAAGGGATAGCATTTGCTGAGGTATTAGAAAAAATGTAAAACAATTTTCAAAAGAAGAAATAAAGAGTTTGGTTTGGTTTGGTTTGGTTTGGTTGGGTTGGGTTTTATGGCATATCAACCATTTTCTGTTTTTTAACACCAAATCCATGTTTATACATATAAACAGTTCTATTGGAAACAAATCAGTTTAGCATAAGTACATAGTTTAAATATGAAAAAACAGTTCTATTTCAGACCCTTTAGTTTAGCATAAGTACACAGTTTAAATATCCAAAACAGTTCTATTTCAAAACAATTCATTTTAGCATAAGTAAAGTTTTTTGTTTACACACAGTTAAAAATAAAGACAGTTCTATTTCAAACGATTCAGTTTAGCATAATTTCAAACAAATCAGTTTTATGCTGCTTACTTTTATTTAACCCATAGATATAACCCTATCAGGTGCTACCTCTGTAGGCTACAGTGGACCTTGGTGCGATTATAATAAAGGGTTACTCCGCACTCCCAAAGATCCAGTATTACTGCAGCCTCACCATCAGATTGTTAAGTGTCATATCCAGGAGTCTTGGGGGAGTCTTATCCCTCTGCAGAGATACAGACGATGTATTCTGCAGCCCTAGTCGACTGGGCCAAAATAAAGAAAGGAGATAGGAATTGATAAATAGAAATAAAGATAAAGAAAATTAGAAAATTTTGGATATGAAGGAATTCAGTCAGATGACTCTTAAACTCGTTGGGTTTCTGTTGATAAAACTGTCCAATTATGAAGTGGGGAAGGATTCTGAATAATATTTCATAGTCTTCTCTATCAAATTGAAATTTGGATGAATTTTAGATGACGTTCAAGGTGATTTTAACCCCACAAAATTATCCGTCCGTGACTCATTAGACAAAAAGAATGTTTTAGTCTGATTTTAGAGTGTAGAATAAGTATCTATAAAATGGTCTTACAGTTTTATGCGCTAGAGTTAAACACACACACACACACACACACACACACACACACATATATATATATATATACTCTATCAAATCCCGTAAATCTGGAGTTGGGAATAATTCCAAGCAGGACCAATAAAATATTCAAAAATAGAATATCAAACTAAAGTAATCCCGGTCAAGGGCTCAATGTAATCAAAATCAACAAAGCAAATTATTTTCTCTGAAAAAAAAAATAACAATCGGTCACATTAAAATAATAAATTTATTTCCATCCTGTTAAAAAGCATTGATACAAATCAATGCTCTAAAAAATTAACTGGATTTCTTCAGATCAAACAAGAAAATGGATTCAAATAATATTTCCCCATCCACAATCAGACTTAACCCCCCCCCCCAAACTTATATCTCCTATATCAAAATGGTTACGTTTCTATGGAGAAATAGTATTTTTTACCATTATACCTGTATAACTGTATAAACTTCATCGAAAATTGTACACCATCTGAGAATACAATCTGTTCATCAGATTGTTAAAATAAATTTATGATGGATTATATCTGTTGAGTTTTACGTGATACTTATGATATATATATATATATATATATATATATATATATTAGAATCAGATTAGAATAATATATATATATATATATATATATATATATATATATATTTAGAATCAGATTAGAATACTAGCTGGATGATGTTATTGAGAATATCAAAAGAACACTAGAAGACTTTGACTTAGAGGTTCCTGTGATGTGCACAATCATCAGAGAGAAACGTGAAATAAAGTTAGAAATCTATCGTATCTATAGAGGGATGTATAATCCCGTGGTCAGACTTAAGTCTAGGTGACATTAACACACATATACAATCACACATACACACTATAAAGCAGCGGCTATACAACCGCCTACCACCCATCACGAAAACTATCAAAGTTATACGAACCAGACATGCGGAACACAGTTGGAGACGTAGGGACGAGCTCATAAGTGATGTACTCCTGTGGATCTCTTCACATGGCCGAGCAAAGCCAGGACGACCAGTTTGAACCTACATACAGCAGCACTATGTAGATACGGGACGTAGCCCTGAAGACCAGCCGGATGCAATGGACTATAGGGAGAGGTGGCGAGAGAGGGTCAAGTATACCTGTGCTGATGGCGAGTCATAATGATGATGATGATGATGTATATATATACGATTTAAGTAGAATAAATATGGAAGTAGTCAGATAATAAATGACCGAGGAGAATATATTAACTTCGAAATCAGTTCGGTTCTTTTGAGCAGCAATTTATTTTGAGTGTATTGTAGGGTGTAATATTTTTCTTCTGGAAACAATCTGAAACTATTGTCATCTGCTATATATATATATATATATATATATATATATATATATATGTGTGTCTGTGTGTGTATATGAGATAGCTGGTAATTTGAATTCGAGTATGACTATCACATATCAACTTGTAACAATCACACGATATCAAATATTATGTCCGCCTGAAGTATTTTAGGGGAAGACAGCGCCCCGGGTTGATCTCACTCATTTAGGCTTAAATAAAATGTATCTGAAAAGAAACACCAGCCTACATCACCAGGAGTCATTGAGGCCGCAGATTTTGTACCACAATATCTTTCTTCTAGTTGAATGAATCAAGAAAATCTAAATTCCATCAGCCCTAATTTTACTACAGAGATGGTTGGATTTTATGGCATATACATATTTATACATACTTACTCTATACACACTTAAACGAGAGTAAAAGACTTTTCCTTCTAATGGAAAACAGATGGATAATTTTGTAGGTTATGTAATACCAAATCATGCACACATATATATATATATATATATATAGTCATCCACAGAGAGAGTTTTTCGTTGTATCCCAACTGATCAGTGTGGCTAGATACGCAGGACGCTTCAAGCTGAGATTGAAACCCGTCCCACTTTATGTTTGACTTGGTATCATACAGCTCAGCCAACAGTCGACATACGTCAGCGTGGGAATTATAAGGCATCATGTAGTAGCTTTTGATTGTTTACATTTTGGTCTACCGGATACCAGAGTATCCATACGAAGCGTTGTGCATTACTCGAGTGGCAGCCATCAATTCGGGAGGAGCGTATAAACAATTTAAATTTTGCAAACAAAGGACTCCTGATTGGTTTTTAAAAAGTGATATATATATATATATATATATGTATGTAAAGGATTTGTAATATTTTAAAACAAATCGGGAGGCGTTTGTTTGCACAAATTTAAATGGTTTCGATTAAGGCAATGATTAAATATTTCTATTTCATCCATAGATGGGACAATAACAGGTACTACCACAGAGAATTATGCTGGACGTGAGACTAATGGCAAAAAAAAAGTACTCCACATTCCCCACAAACTGCAGAACCAAGGTGTCACAAATAGATGTCGTATCTAGGACATCCGTCGGGGTAGGTTCTGAGCATTGCAGACATGCAGTCGGCCGTTATCTACAGCCCCATCCGACTGGGTTGTTTCGACCACATAATCTTTCTTCTTAGGGCCCATCTCTTAACATGCATGTATTAGAGGACCTTAGTTAAGGGCGAATGTGCCCTTCGACAGCTGTTATTCTTCATCATATAGAGTGTTTGCTACCACTTATATTACATAGTACTACATAATATTACAGAGTACCAATACACCTCTTCGAGTGAACTGAATATATATATATATATATATATATATATAATTGATTTAATTTGAGGGCAATTGCAAATAATTATTATTTCGCATTGCAATAGCCCTCTAAACTAATTCAATACTATAAAATAAAATAATTCGTTCAATGCTTCAAACAAATTAATATATATATATATATATATATATATATATATATATATATTTGTAACAGTGTTGGTTGTCACTAATTTACTTTTTTGGTCTGTGGCGAACCAAGTGCAAAATAATTTGGAGAGGGCAATTATATAATAATAATAATAGATAAATATATATTAGATTTATCTTTTTAATGCTATGGAAGTTTGTCTGCAACCTTTGGTTTCGTGAAGTTTTTACAAACAACAATCTTCAGGCAGATAACGAAAGGAAATGAATAAATCAAAAATTGAAAAATACAGTCAAAAACCGTTGGGTTTGTGTAGAAATCTTTACATGAACTTCTCTGTGTGTGTGGGGGGGTGCAAGTGTGTGTGTTTTTGTGGGTTATAGTTGCGTATTATTGTGTGTGTATGTGTAAGTGATGTATAGTGTATGTGTATGCGAAGGTGCTTGTGCAGCACGTTGTTTAACCGGATGGGAGACGCAGTTGTAACAAACATTACTACAGTAGGGCCGAGAAAAATTCTTTATTTATTTCTATATGTGTAGGAGATTATAATCTTGGAATAAAACATCATCATTCCATGTCGAGGGAAATAAGATAAAGATAGGATTTATAAGCGCAATCAAACAAGTGTTGTATGGTAGGCCAGAATCACAGTAAATATCATGATGTAGGGATATGTTGTATTGCAGTAAACTATGGATTATTATACAATATTGGTATTTTATGTAGGGAAGAGATTTGAGTTAGATTACAATAATAATCCCTATCTATGTTAGATGTAATACATTTGTTGTAATATCATCTAACATAGGTAAGGACTTCCTAAACTTAATTACCAAGCACTTCCCCAATAATTGCTCCATGCTAAAATCTTTAACAGAAACAACACTAAGGTCAGCTACAGTTGCACAAGCAACATATTGCAAAAAAATTAAAAGAAATCAATAAAAAATCGAATCCATCAGCAGTACCAGACACCTCTCCAACCAATGCAATTGTAGGGTCAAAAAATGCCCCCAACTAGGAAATGCCTATATAAAAACATTGTATACAAAGCCTCTGTAAAAACTATCAACTCTGTGAAGCATTACATAGGTGCAAAGGAGGGCACCATAAACAATCATAAATTTACTTTCACAAACAGAAATTACCTCCTTATCCTCATACATATGGCACCTTAAAGACATAAGCATCTCTACCACAATCACCAGGGAGATTCTAAAACTAGCAACTCCCAACAAAAATACATCAAAAAATGCTTTCTTTGCCTCCATGAAAAACTAGCTATCATCACATACCCATCACAAATCACCCAACTAAACAAAAAATCTGAAATTCTTTCCAAATATTGGCACAAAAACAAACATCTCTCAAACTTCGACCCATACACATAACCCATCTAACACCAATAACTCAAAAAAAAAAGCAAAAAAACAAAAAAACAAAACAAAAAACAAATGACACCGCACCATACTTGAAGCATAGTAAGTACCATTTTCTTCCATCAATCATCACACCCGCCACAATGCATGTATCACCTTTCTCCATTAATCCGCCTATCCTTCTTCATCCGCCCCCACTATCTGTTGAAATTATGTTTTCATGGACGTAAATAATAGGCCTCGACACTCCATTATTAATTACAATTACGTATAAGTCATATAACGTTCAAACAATACAGATAATTATTAAGACTAACCATCACAAACCCAACTATTACCCACACCTTCGAAAACCACCATCTATTTCCTTAATTTTGAAAAAAAACAACACTTTGCTGTTCAGCCATAATCATCATCGTACATAAAAAAAAACAAAAAAAAACATAGCTACTACTAACTATTATTGCAACCACTTCATTATATTCCTTAAGTACTTACTATCATGGATAACTATAATATATACGCAACATATAAGAATTTTTAAAGGTTTTCCTTTTATATATATATATATATATATATATATATATATATATATATAACTCTTGTGATATGTAAATTAAAAGCTAAGAATTTTTTTATAAAAAGAAGAAAACAGATTTAAGCAAGAAATAAAATAACAAGGCAAAAAACAGCAAAGTTTGACGGGAATAATTTTCATTTTCTTTATATTCACCACATAAACAATTAATAAATAACATATACTATCCAGAAAGGAAATTTATCTCACATAGCATCATCTGAGACTCAAAAGCAAAGATTGAATGGAATTATAGTAATTTTCAACAACACAAGCAAGACCACACAGGAGGCTTGGTTGGGTTTTATGGGATACCAACATTTGTAGGCTATCTAATCCCAGATCACAGACACACACACACACACACACACACACACACACACACACACACATATATATATATATATGTGTGTGTGTGTGTGTGTGTGTGTGTAGTGGGGCAGCAGTCTTTCATTTAGGCATGCTTGATTAAATGATAAATACATGTTTTGTCAATATGATTTTATTAAGATCCTTTCAAGTTTCCTGATAAGTGACTTGGTTTCAGGTTAGAATTAGGGGATAAATTTACTAAAATTGTCCAGAGCGATTTCAGACCTTTCATTTTTTTCTTTTTTTTAGATATTTTAATATTTTTTGCTAATATTCTGTTTCCGTTGATAGCGTTCTGTTTTTTAAATCCATCAGCATCTCAATTCTATTTAACTCTGCGTTTATGTCATAAAAAACTATAAAAAAATCTTCCAAAAAAACTCTTTAAAAACAATTTTTATACATGCAAACAACACCTGATGATGGCCTATGAAAGTACGGAAAGCGCTCGGGACAACTTTCGTAAGTTCATCTTCCAATTTTAACCTGAAACCAAGGCACTTATCAGGGAACTTAAAAGGGTCTTTATAAAATCATATAGACAAAATGTGTCTTTATCATTTAATCAAATATATATATATATAATATTTGTAAACCAATTGTAACTCTCGAAACAAGTCAAAGTTCATTTGTTTGCACACAGTGAAATGATTTTAAGTATTATTATCGAATATTAATAATTCTACTTGATATCAGTCACTTATTTACACACAGTAAAAGGGTTTCACGTATTGCTATTTAACACTAATAAATCTATTCAACTCTATTAATTCATTTGCACGCAGTTTAATGGTTTTAAGTGTTGCTAACAAATAGTTCTTAAGTATACGAATAATTCAATTTACGAAGATCATTAAATAAGTTTCCAGACTTTTTCGTATTGTCATTTTATTGATAGTACATACATGAAACTCTAGTCCCCTTCGAAGTAATCTCCTCCGGCTGCAATGCACTTATTGTATCGTTCCAACAACTTCTGGAAGACCCCATGGATGTCCGCTTGTGTGAGCGTGTCAAAGACCTTCGTCACAGCCTCTTTCATTTCCTCAATTGTCTCATAACGACAGCCTCTGGGCTTAGGGAATAATCAAATGTCACAGGGAGCAAGGTCTAGACTATAGGGAGGCTGAGGAACTGTCTTGATGCCCATCTTGGTCAAATAGTCTGTGAACAGGATGGAGTTGTGTACTGGTGCATTGTCCTGGAGGAAATGCCACTAACCCGATTTGATGAGTGCTGGCCTCTTCCGGCGGAATCTCTACCTGAAATCCCTTAAAACCTCAACATAGTAACCCTAACCCAATACTTTGGACAATCAACTCTGGTGTTCTGAATTCCTTACTCCTCCCACACCTCTCATCATCCCTCACAGACTCCCTGCCTTCCTTGAATCTCTTATGCCACTCAAAAACCGATGCTCGATTCATGCAACATGGTCCAAAAGCTGTCTGAAACATTCCATACGTTTCTGTGGAATTTTTATTCAAGTTTAAAACAGGATTTTATTGCATATCGTTCTTCTAAAGTGTCGTCACGTCAAGACTGTGACAATCAGGCTTTAGTAGGATGTATTCCAATTCCTGGTGTAGCTGTTCATTTGAACCTGAAGTCATAAAAATTAATCAGTCATCTCATAAGATGTATGGCAATGACAGAGTGAATTTTCAAGAGTCTGCGACAATTTTAAATGCCTGTACAAAAAAGTCTGGAAACCTATTGAATGCACCACGTAATATTAATCATTTGTTAGCACACACTTTAATGGTTTTAAGTATAGAATATTAATAAATTTTACTATTTGCCTTATAGACTGGATGCTAAATGGTTTTATCACTCTGTGTCAGAATGGACCTGATGTTATAACAATTAAGGGTACACAACATTCCCCCAAACCCAAAGACTGGAGCCTCACCATCAGATGTAGTTTAGAACACTCGTTAGGAGGCTTTACCCCTCTATAGAGAAAATTTGGCATTTAAATAACCAACAAGAATTGATATGCCATTAAACAATGACTAAAAAAAACCCTTTGTGAGGTTTTTCTCTGTAGTTTGGAAATTGTATATTCAAAAACCAAAATCTATTCTCTTCATATACATTCCTCTTTTAAATGCACTTATATATATATATATATATATATATATATATATATACCTCTGTGTGTGTGTGTGTGTGTGTGTGTGTGTGTGTGTGTGTGTGTGTGTGTGTTCTCTCTACTAATCTCAGCCAAATCGATCTATCTCATTCGAATTATATCTATCTCAGCCCAGACAGATAATCCACCAACTGTATCTCTGCAGAGGAGTAAGACCCTTCCCCAACGAATGTCCTAGATAAGACATAATATTTCATCTGATGTTGAGGGTCCAGCCTTGGAGTTTTGGGAAATGTTGAGTAGCCCTTCATTGCCATTGCTCCTCGGTCCATTCTGACCCAAGTGGTAGCACCTGACAGGGTCAAATATGAGTCTAATAGAACTGTCCAACAATTTAAACTGTGAGCAAAGAAATGACCTTTGTTATTTTGAATTTTTAGAAATAGAAGTGTTTGACCATTTAACTCTGAGCAAACAAATAACTGATTTTTAATTGAATCGTTCTTGATACATAGCAATACTTAGAACAATTTAACTGTGTGTAAATAAAACTATTTGTGGGGATACTTGAAACCGTTTACCGGTATGCAAATTAGAATTATTGGTATTATATAGCAAAACTTGGAGCCATTTTACTGTACCATTTAATTATACATAAAAAATAGCAATAAATAGGTGCAAACAAATTCTAACTCATTTTAAAATAGAATTACCTTCTAAATGTTCTCTCACAAAGGATTTATTTATAACGATTTTAGTGTGTACATACAAGCAACTGATATGAAATCAACTTGTTAGTGTATGTGAAATCATTTAACAGTGTCCAAACATTCAATTAAAAGTAAATAGAATTATTTGTATTCGAAATACTTGAAACCGTCTAAGTGCGTGTAAAAGAACGAGATACATCATGTTTAAATATGTTATCTGCAAAATGCATTCACAAATCATATTTATCTAAATGAGCATAATGAGGATTTGATATTAAATAACACAACGGAGTGGATACGCCAAAAAACCAACCAAACCAAATCTGTCACCCTATTGTCTGTCTGTACGACAATCTCTATTGGACCAAATCTATCTATCTATCTATCTATCTATCTATCTATCTATCTATCTATCTATCTCAATCGGATCATATCTATCTATCTATCTATCTCAATCGGATTATATCTATTTATCTATCTATCTCAATCCGATTATATCTATCTATCTATCTATCTATCTATCTATCAATCTATCTCAATCGGATTATATCTATCTATCTATCTATCTCAATCGGATCACATCTATCTATCTATCTATCTATCTCAATCGGATCATATCTATCTATCTATCTATCTATCTATCTCAATCGGATCATATCTATCTATCTATCTATCTATCTCAATCGGATCATATCTATCTATCTATTTATCTATCTCAATCGGGTTATATCTATCTATCTATCTATCTATCTATCTCAATCGGATTATATCTATCTATCTATCTATCTCAATCGGATCACATCTATCTATCTATCTATCTATCTATCTATTTCAATCGGATCATATCTATCTATCTATCTATCTATCTATCTATCTATCTCAATCGGATCATATCTATCTATCTATCTATCCTGGATAGTCATTTTACCAATCTCTCGTCCTTAATGAGCAATGATTTCAATAACCAAATTTTCTCCTCTGCTTGACAAACATTCATTTACTGCACTTCTTTATTTTTCCCGCCTTCGATTTGCACCCGTTCTTATTTTCTTCGACAAAATGGCGCTGCCCTATTTGCTAATCTACACACAAATTACCGTCTCTTCAGTGTCTTGTTATTTGAGACGTTGAATCGGAGGACAAACTTATTGATTTTCTGTAACACATTCACAATTTACTCGTTCCTTTCCCATTCTTTTCCTTCTTTCTTTTCGTTCATTTATTTTTTTCTCTTAATAATTCGTACATAAATTTGGTTCTATGCTTTCTCCGAAATATTTTTTTCTTATGTTTACGTCATTCATATATTTCTATTTCTTTATCTTGCTAACGTTCTACATTTATCCTATCTTTAGTCTATGTTCACTAATACGCTCTGTATTAAGAAATATCAAGACTTTTTCCAAGACAGAAATGAACAATGAATGAACCACTAATTTTATTTAAAGTAGCCTTCTGACGTTCAACACTTATGTTCTTTTATTCCAACGAGTGTTCCGTTTGTCATCTGAAACATGTAAACCTGTGCCATGGTGTGTCTTTTAATATCCTCCTTGTGTTCAAATTTTCATTTAAGGAAATTAGAAAATTTTCAGTAAAGGAAATAAGAAAAAGTTGCACGCAGCTTGATACGGTAAGTATGGGTTGTGGTGCACTTTTACAAGTCGGTTCAAAGGTATCAAAATCGACCTCATAGTTTTTCGATTTGGAAAAGTATTCGTCTAGATGTTTTAACTGTTTTTTAAACGTCTAGAGATCACAACATAGTCGATTACACACACACACACACACACACACACACACATACACACACACACACATGTATGTATATATATATATGTGTGTGTGTGTGTGTGTGTATGTATGTGTGTGTGTATGTATGTATCTCTATATGTAAATATATATCAAATATTTGAATATATATATATATATATATATGTATTACATATATCACATATATATACATGCATATCCATATCAACACATATACATATATAATCATATATATATATATATATATATATATATGCTTATACGTATATATACCTATATAATCATATATATATATATATGTGTGTGTGTGTGTGTATATATATATATATATATATACTTAACATATTATCTCATATATATACATACATAATTATCACACATTTGAACTCATATATAAAACTTTTAGGCATAAAATAAGCCTAGATGGGTTAGCATGCCGTTAATGTCTATCGTTTGGCTTTCATTTTAATTGGTTTTACATCGTTTTCTGAGGTTATTTTACTTATACAATATCACCAATAACTTTTTTTAAAAAAAGATAATTTTCTTCTAACCTAAAGATACTAGGATGTTATTTATAAAATAATACGAAAACATATCTTATTGGATTTTACTTATAACCAAAATATATTGTGTTAATACTTTACAACTATTAGAATATGAATAATTAACCTTTTTTTTACAGAATTTAAATAAAGCTTACCTAATAATACACATTTTATCTATATTTTGTTTCACTAGAAATGATAAAAAGGATCTACGTTTGGTTTTGTAGAAAATCATCTTTTCATTATAAAACTAGTCAGGATATATTTGAATTGCTTTGTTTGGTTTGGTTTTACGGCATATTGTACATTATTTAATGCTAAATTCATTTTATACATATAAACAGTTCTAATTCAAAGATTTCAATTTAATATAAGTACAGTTTTCTGTTTACACACAGTTAAATGTCAAAAACAGTTCTATTTCAAACAACTCGGTTTAGCGTGTGTTCAGTTTTTTTTTACACAAATATGTAATAACTGTTCGATTTCAAACAATTCAGTTTAGAATAAGTACAGAGTTTAGTTCTATTTTACCCATGCATAGGACCCAATCAGGTGCTACCACTTCAGGCCACAGTCGTCCTGGGAGTGATTGCAATGAAGTGGTACTCTGCATTCCCCAAAGTTCTAACATTACTGGAGCCTCACTATCAGATTGTTTAGTGTCATATTCGGGACACTCGTTCGGAGGGGGTCTTACCCCACTGCAGAGAAGCAGTTAGTGCATTCTGTCGCTCCAGCCAACTGGACCATATATATTCCTAGCAGATAGTGTATATTTCTACTTTAAAGACATTTTCTTGCTTTTCATCTCCATGTATTTTTCTTCTTTATACTTATGATTTTTTCCTTAGATTATCTTTATTCACTGATATATCTATGTTTTCCTTCTTGTTTTCCTGTAACATATTGACCCCGGCCAAGCTGTCAAAATAGGAAATGCACCAGTGTAAATAACAGTTGCATCCGGTCGAGGAATATCAGGATATAACCTTGACCGTGGACGGGTTGAATGAGTGCGATTTGTGACGCCCACAAAAAGAAGGTGGGTGTCGAACAATTATATAACCCGGGGGAAGACAGGAAGTCAGGCTGTTGGAGTTCAGACCAGTTGGAGATAAGATGCAGTAGAGAAAACCAACACCCAATAGAGGCTGGGCCGCCAGGCCCCCAGTTGAGCAGCCCAGGAGAACGGGAAAGAAACGCTGTTATGGCCATAAGAGTGGGGTCAATATGTTGCTGTTCTGTTCCGTCTCTAACTCACGTCTCACACAGTAAAACCTTTAGTAACCCTTTCGAACCCTTTCAAATAAAGGGAGAGGTGTATTTTTCTAAAGAACTGTGTCGCTCGTCTTTATTGTATCTTTGTTATGATTCTGCATGCATATGTGTTTGTATATATATATATGGCTATACAACATTGTATATTGTATATATATATATATGGCTATACAACATTCCTTTCATGTGATTTCTTTCTTTCTTTCTTTTATGCAACGTGGATTTCAGTTTTTAATTATTGTGTTGCTTGTCGACCTAATTTTCATTCAAAAACTTTCTTTCTTTCTCTCTTTCTTTTAATTTCCTTCACACGTGAATTTTATTATATTCTTTATTATTCGGAATTTTGTTCTGTTTTTCTCTTTTCAGTATTTAATTTCTTTCGTTGCTTCTTTGTTCCTTTGTTTCTTTTAGTCTGCTTGCATTTCTATTTCTAATTCTAGTGTTTGTTGTTTTCATTATTAATCTTTCTTTCTTTCTTTCTTTCTTTCTTTTCTAATCTATCTTCATTTTCATTTTTAGTTTTTGTATTTTCTTCGTCCTACTTCTTTCTTTCTTTCTTTTTTATTATTTATTCTTTTATTTTCTTTGTCCATCTCCTTTTCTTTCTTTCTTTCTTTCCTTCTGTCTTTCTTTCTTTCTTTCTGAAATTCATTTCCCTCTTTATTTTCTTTCTTACTTCGATTTTTCTTCTGCTTTTTCTTTTGCACGATTAATCTGTTTTTTTTTTACATGTTTTCCTTTCCCTCGTCTTTTTCTTTCTTTCTTTCTTTCTTTCTTTCTTTCTTTCTTTCTTTTTTATTATTTATTCTTTTATTTTCTTTGTCCATCTCCTTTTCTTTCTTTCTGAAACTTATTTCCCTCTTTTATATTCTTTCTTACTTACTTCGATTTTTCTTTTGCTTTTTCCTTTGCACCATTAATCTGTTTTTTTTACATGTTTTCCTTTCCCTCGTCTTTTTCTTTCTTTCTTTCTTTCCTTCTTTCTTTCTTTCTTTCTTTCTTTCTTTCTCATATACACACATATCCACAGTCATCTGTTTTCCCACCTCCCCCTTTTTGCATTTGACTTTCACTGTCAAATTTAGACAAATAAATGTTGAGTGTCTATCAAATCAACATATCGTAGAAGACTCATCTGAAAATCCAAAAATAAATTTAAAAAAGCAATGAAAAGAAAAATCTAAACAATACGACGACCAAAATTAGATCCACAAGGCAATAAATCATTAAATATAACGTTAACACTGGTGATGATCAAGTGAACCAATTCAAGCATTTCTGTGTCGATAAATAACATTCAAGTGAATAGAATAGTTGAGTTATTTGTTTTATTTATTCTATTATTTTTTTCGACCATTCATCGAATGAGAGTGTGTTCAATTGTCAGATATCAAGTTCCCGACAATAATTATTTTCGAGTCACATGACGCAATGAAATATGCTAATTGGTAGTCAGGATGGAGTTGTAATTTTAGTATATCGAATTGTTAATTCAATTTACATCTCTTTATCGTTTCAAATTTGAATTTAAATTTAAATTGAGCTACTCAAAACGGAGAACATGTCAGCAGGTTAGCATTGTATATATTTCCGTTTATATAATTCCTCTTCATATAGTGCTTGGCTTGAACAGTCTTGTGCCGTACTATTTTATTATACTTCAGGCTTACGATACTGAATAAGGATTTGTGAAGGAGTGCCTCCTTCACAAACCTCCGAAAACTTATGAAGGAAGCAAAATAGCACCATTATATAGAGCATATTTTCAGCTAGAAACGATGTTTTCCCCATAACTTCTGCTATTTGCCAAGTCTTTTTGTCAGTGAATAAAGAAATGCGTGCATTCCGTGGTTTGCTTTAAAAAATAAAGCATCCTATTTTATTATATTGGCTTTCGATTGTGGAGGCGGATGTTGGTGGTATGGTATTAGAGGTTAAAGTTTACATTATTAACTAACAATTAATTTTAACTTAAAACCAATAAGACCTGGTTAAAAGTCCAGCAAAATGCTACCTGGCGCAAAAGTAGAGGTTTGCCAATGAATTCCTCTTTGTAGGAAAATGCACCTTTTTGATATTCATCGACTCATGCAAATGCTTATGAGGACTAAGAGGTGGATGTGAGCATTTCAAAAAGGCACGTTCAATACGACTGTCAGCCAACGAAATGAAGAACGTCATGATCATGAAGGACTACGCTTGCCCAGTCGGCTGGGAATGCATAATACACCGACTGCTTCTCGGCAGAGGGGTAAGACTCCCCGAACGAGTGTCCTAGATATGACACTAAAACAATCTGATGGTGAGATTCCAGAAATGCTAAAGCGTTGGGGAATTCGGAGTACCCCTTCATTGCCTTCGCTCCCAAGCCCACTCTGGCCCGGAGTGGTAGCACTGGATAGGGTCCTATCTATAGATAAAATAGAACTAAACTGTGTACTTATGCTAAACTGACTTATTTGAAATAGAACTGCTTTGCCATCTAAACTGCGTACTAATGCTAAATTGAATTATTTGAAATGGAACTGTTTTTGTATGCTAAATTGGATTGTTTGAAATAAAACGGTTCTTGACATTGTAACTGTACTTATGCTAAACTGAATTGTTTGAAAAAGAACTGTTTTGGCATTTAAATGATTGTAAACAAAAACTATATTTATACTAAACTGAACTGTTTGAATTAGAACTGTTTGACTAAACTGAATAGCTAGAAATAGAAATGTTTTTGACAATTAAACTGCATAATATGCTAAACTGAATTGTTTGGAATAGAATTGTTTATTTGTAAAAAAAATTAATTTGGCATTAAATAAGCAACAGAATTTGAAATGACATAAAATCCTAAAAAAACAAAAAAACAAAAGCAAACAATGAAGGACTCAGCAGATAAGATTTTGCTTACAAAGCCACCATCTTCAATGGTATGAAAATGTGGGCCATCTTTTATGATCGTCGTATGCAGGTTTTTCTTCATAGACGTCAGAAGGGCATATCAGAAAGTGGTGACAATAAGTAGAAATAGGTTTGTTGCCAAAACTCAAAGGATCCAACAATGTAGTATTATTCATTGTATATGTTAAAAAATAAATAATTCTGTCATGATTTTAATAGGCTCGAAAAAAAATTTCTTATACCTGTGATTGTGAGAGCCTCTGTTACACAACCCTTGCTGCTTTGTGTCTGATAGATAGATTCATTGTATCATTTGGAAAAAATAGGATGATTTGCTTTCAAAGCAGCTCTTGTATATAAAGAAAGAGTTGGTACAGATGATACACAACTGGGATAGATAGGCAGATAAATAGATAAATTCGATCTCTGACAAGAGACGGTAGTAATTTACGGAGCTCTTTTCTTCGATGTAGCACAAGGCCAAATGAATGGGGCACCTAATGAGACTCGAACTCACTTGTGGAGGTTTGTTAGTTTTCTGACAAGAGACGGTATCTCTTTTCCAAGTCTTTGTCATTTCTAATTCTTATCAACTAAATGCATTTCAATCATAAATGTCCTGTTTTGTCAACAAGCCGACTTCAATCCCACGTTGTGTGTGTTTTTTGACGATTAATTGAACGTAATTTTTGGTTAAAGCAGTTTAAGCCATGGGTCAGCTCCACACAGAAAAGAAAGACGACTTCCAGAATGTACGCATATAGTCGTTTTAAATCCTGGTTGTTATGGAGGCGTGTGACACTTCACTTTATGTATACATACACGCATATATGCATACATACAGACATACATGAACAGAAAAATGCATACATTCATTCATACTCGCATACATACAGACATACATGAATACATATCGACATACGTATATACATAGATACTTACATGCACATATGAATACATTAACAGATACATGAATACATGTTTGCCTACTTGAACGCATGCATACATAAATATATGCATAAATACATTCATACATGTATGATTACATACATACATGCATACACATATATGCATACACATATTCATAAATGCATACCTACATGAATGCATACATACATACGTATATACTTGAATACATGCATGAATACATATGGGCATACACACTTGCATACATACATTCATACAGGCATACCTACTTGAAGGATAACATACGTACATACTTGAAAACATACATGTATACATATATGCATGAGCACATCCAGGAAAACAAGCATACATACCTCCCTGGCCTTAAGTGGGCCGTCTAGCATTCGTGACGGATGGGGTATCGAAATCAATGGCAGATTCAAGACCGAAAGGCCTCCTGCTTCGGCTGGCCCATCTTCGGGTGGGCGAGCTGCAATATTGATAACTTTGCCCCCCTTGTATAGCACTGGACTTTGCTGTCCAGTTTAAGCTATAACCAGGCATACGAGCCTGGACCCAAATTTGGGTCCAAAACCAGCTAGGCTCATTAGGCCCACGTAGCACTAGGTGGGTCGATGACCAGCATAGACCAGCAGGGTTCGAGCCTCACCTCGTGCCCGACCTTCCCCTCCCCTAAATACCCACTATAATTATTGACCTTGTGTCCGGTCCTGTCTGGTTGGAGGCAGCGACGAATATCATACATACGTACATGTCGATATACTTGGGTGCTTGTCAGTTTTCTTTTCGATCTGTGTCAATCAGTAAACGACTAATTCATTTCTGACTGCTTCTGTTCCTGATGACCGATACTGCTTATTATTTTAGTCTCGATTTCTCACTGCACTATTCAGTCTTGAATATTTAATTAAGTATATGGATTTCAGACTTCCGGTAAAGAAATCCGGCCACCGGGCTTGCACAACTCAGAATTAAAGTATCTTTAAAGAACGAAATACTTGTTTACTGACCACAGAGCGTACTAAAGCCGAACGCTTCCGACCAAAGACTTATTTACCAACCTTAAAGTCAAGTAAAAAGTTAAAATGGAAACCATATTCTAGAAGGACCCAAGGGCTCCCTTTTCTATAGCTACTACACTGAGGTGTTGAGAAGGGCGCTACTATTTTCCCTGGATTGCTCCACTTTATCCTTGAATCATACCTAATAATGCTGAGTGTTAAGCAAGGAGGAATCAAGGACCATTTTTGAGTCTTTGGTATGACTCAACCTAGGATTGAGCCCTCGTCTCCCGGACTTTTGGACAATTCTTTTCATAAAGACTGGTCAGCATTAAAACTAACTTATTATCTGTAAAAATCTGCAGATGCCCTCATTTTGTGTAGGTTTTCTTTTCATATCACATCCATGAACATACATGCATATACACTACCTATGATTCACACAAACTCATATAGACACTCTTGCAAGCACATGAATGTAAGTAAATATAAGCATACATAGTCATGCAGACACACACGCCCCTACATACATATGCTTTGCTGTACATAAATATATACAATCAGGGGCAGAAGAGCTTATAACGTTAGATATAAAGCAGGAAGTGTAGAGTGAAATATCATCTTTAACCAATTTTCAATAAAACAGAAAAGAAACAGCCTTTTGCTACCACAAGCCTATTAGATAATCGATGAAATTTTGGCCTAGTTTGTATCAACAGGCTGACGTCATTGGCTGTCTGAAAATTTTATTAGATTTTTACAAAACTAACACATTTTAAAGTACATTTTAACCCTTCAAAATGGAATTTTAGCCAAAAGTTCTCATTAGGAGAGAAGATTAAGAGATAAGAAGCATTATCTGAGCTTTTCAAAAATTATCTGAAACTTCCCTGAGAAAACTGGAGTTAAAGTTATAGATTTTTTAAGAACCGAAATTTAAAGATAAAAACGGGAGAGCTGAATTAGAAGATCATATGCCATTCCAGCGCTTGAGGAACTCAATAATTATTTATGAAAAGAATTGTCATATAGGCTTAGAAATTTTAGATGTTGTGTATTGGGGTTCAAACCCAATATAGCCAATACGCAGAAAAATCGTAAAATATGCTAGAATATCAAGATTTTGCCGACTTTAGACTGCCTTAAATCAAAAAGTAAAGCAGCCAATTTACTTAATTTTTTTTTTATTGATGCTTATATTGTATCAAAGAATAAGAGTACAAAAGATTGACTTGTTTTTATGTCTGACGAATCTAAAGTTGGATATATCTAAAGATGAAGATAACACAAAAAAAATCTGGGATTATGAACATTTACATTATCATATTTACCAACTTCTCCGCTCGGGCAGGATATGACACAAGGTCAATTTTTAAGCGGGGTTTAACAGGTTTGAATTCAGAGTTTTCCTTCTCCTAGACTAGTTGCCTAACCAAGGCTGAAGAACCTAGTCCACCCTACTATTTACCCATAGCTGGAGGGAGAATAATTGGATTCAAACCTTTCCCAAGGGTATTAGTGCTATGTGAAATGCAATCAGTCAGGTCCAGGATTTGAACTCGTGTCGCCGTATCCATATCCTACTACGATAACCATTACACCACAGTTACATTATAGAGTTTATAATGTAATTTATTTATGGACTAAAGGTAGATTGAGGGAAGTATCGAACCACTTGTTTATGAAAATAAAAGTTACAGATCTGGAAGTTTCACATTGAGAGAAAATGTTGCTTTTCAGTGGTAAATAATACTCTCATGACTTTAAATGGACCGAAAAAATAAATCTAAGACCTGTAATTGAGAGAGGCTTTGTAAGACACTCCTTGTTGCTTTGTGTCTGATAGATAGATAGATAGATAGATAGATAGATAGATAGATAGATAGATATTAAAAGTCCATATGTGATAACTAGATAGGAAGGGAAATTAATAAAAAGAAAGATGTGAACAAACCAATAGATAGATAGATAGATAGATAATTACATGTGCATATATGCATACATATGTGCATTCATGCATACATCCTCAAATACTTGCAATTATGAATTCACACATGCATACATGCATACATACGTACATCCATACATGTTTATACACATACATTCATATTTGCACAGGGGTAAGATCCCCAACGAGTGTCCTAGATATGACACTAAACAATTTGATGCTGAGGCTCCTGTAATGCTGAAGTTTTGGGGAATGCGGAGTACCCCTTCATTGCCATCGCTCCCAAGTCTACTGAGACCCGGAGTGGTAGCACCTGATAGGGTCCTATCAAAAGGCCAAATAGAACTAAACTGTGTACTTATGCTAAACTGAATTGTTTGAAAAGGAACAGTTTTTGATATTGAAACTGTACTTACTGAATTGTTTGAAATAGAACTGTTTCGACATTTAACAAAAAACTATTCTTATCATCATCATCCTCATCATTTTGCACCGCCAGCACGGATATCCCTGACCCTCTCCTGCCACCGTCTCTATCGTCCATCGGTCCCAGTAAGTCTTCAAGGCTACATTCTGTATCGGGACAGAGCTATTGTACATTGGTTCAAGCTGGTCGTCTTGCCTTTGCTCATCCATGTGAAGGGGTCCACAGGAGCATGTTGCTTATGAGTTCGTCCCCACTTCTCCAGCAGTGTCCTGCATGTCTGGTTTGTCTAACATTAATAGTTCTCGTGATGGGTTGTAGTTGGCCGTATAGCTGCTGGTTTGTGGTGTGTTGCCTCCAGAACTTGGTCAATATTGCTCGCAGAATTCTTGTGTAATTGCCGTTAAGTTTTTTCTCCATACTTTTTGTTAGCGTCCATACAGTGCATCCATATATCAGTATCGACAAGACCGCTGCTTAGAAAAAACTGCGTTTTATTTTATCGGTCAGGTTTGACTTCCATATGATCGATTATCTAGCGTTAGCTGTCCACGCCTTTGCTAGTCGTGTGTTGATATTTAACTGCTTCTTAGGTGGGTGAACTTGTCCACTAGTTTCAGAAAACTACCCTTTAGTGTAGAGATGTTAACCTTTGATTAAAGCACATATATTCCGTTTTGACATGGAAGTCTATGCCAGCAGCCGCTCGTTCTAGACTATGTAGCAGGGTTTCGGCTTGGGCGGGCGTATTTGCCAGAAGCGCTATGTCATTGGCGTATTATTTGCAGGGTAGATTCTGCTCCTTTTTTTTGCCTGCTTACTTATACAAAACTGAATTGTTAGAAAGAGAACTTATTGTCTAAATTGAATCGCTTTAAATAGAAATGATTTTGACATTTAAACTGTGTAGTTAGGGTAAATTGGATTGTTTGAAAAAGAACTGTTCATTTGAATAAAAATGGATTTGGCATTAAAAACCTTTCAAAGCTTGATATGCCATACAACCCTAATATACATACCTACATACATACATACATACATACATACATACATAGATGCACAGACGCGTACGTACATACATTTATGCACTCATATATGCATATATATTTGAATATATACACTTATATAATAAAAAATGTTCTCATGACGTTAATGGGGTCAAAAATAATATATGCATATACACATGCATATATACATGCATGCATAAGTTTATTCATGTATGCGTGAATATATGCATACATATACATGTGTATATACATGCATGTATACATTTATATTTGCACATATTCATAAAATATTTGCACTAATCGATATATATATATATACATATGTGCATATTCATAAATATACACATGAATACATACAGACTTACATGTATACATTACACATATATATGTGCATATGTACATGCATACACATGTACACATGCATACATATATGCGCACTTGCTTAAATTCATACATGTATACAAACATATATGAATACAGTGATACATACGTACATAATGTATGCATATATGCATACATGCATACATCCATTCATGAATACATACATACAAGCGTACCTACATATATGCATTTATACATATTTGTATACATGCGTACATGCATACATGTATAACTACGTTCATAGTGAGGTGCCCGAGGTGTAATGGTTATCGTCGCAGGATGTGGACACGACGACACGAGTTCAAATCCTGGACGAGACTGATTACATTTCACATAGCACTAATACCCTTGGGAAAGGTATGAATCCAAATATTCTCCCTCCAGCTATGGGTAAATAGTAGGGCAGACTAGGTTCTTCAGCCTTGGTGAGGCGACTAGTCTAGGAGAAGGAAAACTCTGAATTCAAACCTGTTAAACTCAGCTTAAAAAATTTACCTTGTGTCATATCCTGCCCGAGCGGAGGGGTTGGGTAAATAGGATAACTACGTTCATACATTGATGCATGAATACAAGCATACATACATATATTGATTCATAAATATTTGTATAGAGGCGTACATACATACATGTATAACAACGTTCATACATCGATGCATAAATATACACATACACACAAGCATACATACATATATACATACATACATACATACAAATGTGTATACATACATAGATACATAGATGAATACATACATACATGCACACAAGCATGCATGCATATATAAATTCATACATATTTGTATACATGCATACGTGCATACATACATATAGACGTACACACATACATACATACATACATACATACATACATGAATACATACATACACACAAAAACATACATACATATATACATACATACATACATACATACATACATACATACATTTAGACGAACCAGACATGAAGGACACTGCTGGAGAAGCAGGGATGAACTCATAAGAGATGTACTCTTATGGACCCCCACACATGGCCGTGCAAAAGCAGGACGACCAGCACGAACATACATTCAGCAGCTATGTGAGGATACGGGATGTTGTCCTGAAGACCTAACTATACGCCCACCTACCTCCCATCACGAACACTCTCCAAGTCAGACGAAGCAGACATACAGGACACTGCTGGAGAAGCAGCGACGAACTCATAAGAGATGTACTCTTATGGACCCCCACACATGGCCGTGCAAAAGCAGGACAACCAGCACGATCATACATTCAGCAGCTATGTGAGGATACGGGATGTTGTCCTGAAGACCTACCTAGGGCAATGAACGATAGGGAGGAGTGGCGAGAGAGGGTCAGGGATATCCGTGCTACCAGCGTGATATGATGATGATGATGACATATTTGTATATATACGGACATACATACGTGAATACATACATATACACAAGGATACATAGATATATGCATACATACATACATACAGGTATTCATATATATTTGTATACATACGTTCAAACATACATGAATACATACGCACAAGCATATATACATATATACATTCGTATATATTTGTATACATACATACACATATGTATTCGTACATATTTGTATATATAAGTTGATAAATGCGTGCATACATATATACATACGTACATACATAGATACATACACATTGTAAAAAACTGTTGAGACTGAACTTTTTACGTCTTTAATTTTGAAATTTAAATTTTAAATGAAAAAGTGAGCACAACTAAGTAATTTACATAATCAAGTGATACTGGGTTCGTCGTTGACTGTGACCTGTAGACAAGTAATTCTTTATCCTTTTTCTCAGCAGTTTAAGACGAAAAGTCCTCCATATTCAAAAGAGCTTCAAGAGGTTTTTGCTTCCAAAAGTATAAAACTTGTCCTAATAAGATATGAGGTCGTATATAAATCTAAAATTGATACGACCATGCAACATGATATGAAAAGAAGGGCTTCAGAGGTGCTTCGACCAGAGAGAAACTGACAGGAATATTAGTATCGAGTTACTTTGAAAAATAACTTTTTTTTTCTCAAATCATAATCATCGTTTCATGTATTTATTTCTCTCATCAAATATTTCTATGTACGTATAAACAATTTCATTACTTCCGATTTTTGACAAGTTCTTTCTTTCTTTCTTTCGTTTTTCTTCATCAAAGTCTATTTTAGTTTCTCTTTCATTGTTTCCTTCTTTTGTTTTCCTTTTAGCACAACGTATATCGCTTTTTCCTTTCTTTCTATTCCTGATTTAATAACTGCCCTTGTTTGAGAAACTTGACCATGAAGAACAAAGAAGGAGAAAAGCAAAGAAAGAAGTCAGAATAAATAAATGAAAGAAAGAAAGAAAGAAAGAAAGAAAGAGGAAACTTCTTTTGTTTTAACAGCTTTTCACCATCTTTGTTTATTTTTCTTTCAGATAATCAGTTTATCTTTCTTTCTTTCTTTCTTTCTTTTAGTTACGTTTTCTTTCTTTTCCCTGTTTTGTTTGCTTGAGTGAATGATTGACTAATTATTTTTTTTCATTCATTTGGTCTTTATTTCTTTCTTTCTTTCTTTCTATAATGCTTTTCTATTCATTTTTTTGAAATCTTGACTATGTTCGTTGAGAAAGTGATCATAGATCGTGGAGAACAAAAAAAGGATTATGAGTAACGAAGAAAGAAAGAAAGCAAGAAAGAAAGAAAGAAAGAAAGAAAGTCACAGATAATAACCCAAAATGAATAAAGAAACGAAATAGAAATTTAAGAAGAAAGAAAGAAAGATCAGAGAGCAAGAAACAAATCGATTTAGAAAGAAAGAGAAAAAAGATTTAAAAAGAAAAGCGAAAATAGATATACAATTATATATATATATATATATATATATATATATATATATATATATATATATATATATAAACGAAGATGCGCAGGACGTGTAGAGACGGTGGATAAAATGTCTTTGTGCTTTGAAAATTCTAAGCCATTATTAATCATTACTCGCGATAATAACAGTCACTTTTGACCTGAATCTAAGAAGACGAAGCAGCCATAAAATGGCTAATTGCCGAGAAACAGGGACTAAAATGAGAAACAGTTGCTATGCAGAGTAAAGATGTATAACAGTTTAGAAAATAATTGGACATAAACAAAATGAACCAAATCAATGGAAATCCCTTCTCTCGAATAATACGAAAAATAACAAACGAAGCCCAATATAATTTATAATAATTGAGAAAAAAATTCTCTCTGTTCTCAGTAAAGAGCAACACAATTTCAATTTGAAATATCAATTCTGATATGCATACATTGTAAACCAAGAAAAAGAAGGTTATCTCGACTGACTTCATAATATGTGAATATTTTTTTGAAAATTGTACTGACTTCATTTAAATGTCTAGACGGCTGTCTAGGTGCCTAGACATCTTCACTTTATTGCATAAGTTGCTCGATTCTTCATATGATTTCATTGAACTCTAATATTCTTAAATTGAAAAAAAAATTCGGTTTTGAATCTTTTTCATTGCACCTCACAGTAAGAGAATGTAGCCACAATGACGAAGACAAAAGGACTAATTCAATTCATAGATCTTAAAAAAAAACGAGAACAAAACCATAAAAGGTCAAGAGTATCGTACAGTATTGAAATATCCTAACTTCAGGATTAATTGGCTTTGATTTCTTGGTTTAATAGTATATCAACCTTCACAGGTTATTTAATACTAAAGCCATCCTTTTTTAAGGATAGTAGTAGTTAGAGGGATAAATAAACGACTTTATACCTTTCCCAAGGGTATTAGACCAAAAGAGAAGGCAGTAGAGCGATTGGAGTTCGAACTCGCTTACTACGTTCAGCACGTTTTCCATTACGACACGTAGACCTCCACCTTCGAGATTAAATGAATACATTAACTCATAAAGCCATTCACACTTAATGAAACGTTACAAATTACTGTATATAACAGCGTATCAAGCTACTTTCTAATACCTAACTTAATATTAGGAAGTCGTACCATATGTGAGATACAGAATTTGCGATTGTAAATAATTGGCCAAACCTAAGCCTGGGCCATGTGATACGTCCATAAGTTCCAGCTTCTAAAGTCAGCTAGCAGCCTACTTTGTTGTCGGATGATACTCTAGTAACTACGGTTGTTTTTTTAGTTGAACTGAAGAGGTAAAATAATTTGATAGTTATGACTAACACGCAATATAATATCAGTAGCACTCCGCTACAGTAGTCATTATATTGGCCCATAATTAGCGGGAAAACCTGTGTTCATTGTTTGCAATGATAACCCATGCGTGTCCAGTACATTGTCTGCGTTTGGTAATGTATTTTTTCCCTTTGGTCCACTAAATGAATGAGAGTACCAAATAAACCCTACCCGTTTTGGAAATGTCCTTTCATAGTCTTTAGACGATAACAATTTGTTCTTTTTCAACGTCACCGAAATTTTCTTTTTGCGGTTTTTATGACATCAAATTAAATACTCTCAGTCACTTTACTTGATTTTATAACTCTGAACTTGATATGAGCAATTCTTAATTCATATGAGACAGTACTTTATTGTTTTCTTCTCATGTCACTGGCTCATCTGTCTCTTTTTCTCTTTCTTTCTTTCGACATATTTTCCGTCTTTAGTTAAGTTTTTAGCTAGAGAAGAAATAACATAGAATTCAAAGAAAGATTGTATTTGCCTCTACCTCCCACTAGACAGGGCTTGACACAAGGTCAATGACCCGAAGGCCGATTAAAGTGGAGATTAAGGGGATGGGTAGGTCGGGAACGAACCTAGACACGAACCCTGCTGGTCTGTGTAGCTCATCGATTCACAAAGTGCAAGGTGAGTCTAATGAGCCAAGCTGTTGCACGGACCCAAATCTGGGTCCAGGCACGGATGCCGGGTTATAGCTTGAACTAGACGGCAAGATTTAGTGCTATACATGGGGATCAAAGGAGTGAATTATGCAGCTCGCCTACCCGAAGATAGCCCGGCCGAAACCAGGAGCCTTACGGCTTCAAGTCTGCTATTGTTCCTTTTTGGGGTCTCGCTCTGGCCAAAAAGGCCAGAGAAAGGCCGAGAAGCAATGAATTCAAAGAAAGATGTTACTTTTTCAATATATGTATACAATTAAAAAAAATTTTTTTCACATAATTAAAAGAAAACTATCAATCTATCTATCTATCTATCTATCTATTACAAACACCTCCGCACGGGTAGGATGTGACACATGGTCAACTTTTTGCAGAGTTTAACTGGTTTGAATTCAGAAGTTTCCTTCCCCTAAACTGATTACTGTACCAATGTTAAAAATCCAAGTCTGACATTATATTTACTCATTGATGGAGGGAGAATACTTATATATATATATATATATATATATATATATATATATATATATATATATATATATATATATATAATTTGGTATATTCACTAATAAACAATGCTCAATATCTATATAAATAAAAATGTAAATGTTTGTTACTAACCGATAATATCCAGTTTTATACCACTAATTGGTTTAAAATTTTCAGAGAGTATTTTATTCGAATTCAGGAGTGTTTTTATATACTTATTATCCAAGAATATTACAATAATAAAAAAAAAATATTTTTAATAAGTCGTTATTCTCCGAGAAAATCCGAACGCGAATAATGATGGAAAATATTACTTCCATTTTCCAAGAATTTGTAAGGAACGAATAAATAAGTAAAAAAAATTAAAATTGAAAATAAAAAAATAAAAAAATAAAAAGAAAACTATTAATTTTGCAGAAAACTCCCAGAGGTCTATAACCGGAAAGGGGGATGACGCATGCGTAAAAGAAAAAAGGCTTTCGTTTTGACAAACGGAGCAAAGTAATCTTTCTCTTTCAGGCCGTGTCCGTCGAACCAACAACACCATTTTGCTGTCTGGTGTTTTGGGCACCACGCATACGTCTTTGGTAGAAGTCCTCTCTCTATCGGTCAGCATTATGCTGAAATATACAAGACCCACGAATGAACTGTAAACTAACTCTTACCGGACTTTGACAAAACTTCCAAAAGAAAACTAACTCTTATGGAAGCCCGAAATACCAAATGCGGACACACACATACATGAAACGAATTAATATGTTTTTGAAACCTTAAACTGGGGGATTCAACCATTTCAATGTATTCGGGAAAACCCCCCTCATCCACGGAATGGTTCTTGAACCCAGTAAATAAAGGAAAGTTTAAAAGAAACATCTTCGTCTCTTATCAATTTCTATCTTTTCTTTTTGTATATTTCTTTTGGGACATTCTTTGGGCAAGGCATTGCGCCAGCCAGTCAACGTGGGGTAAAATAATATAACCAAAATATGGAGTCAGATATCTAACGGCAACACAGGCTTGCCCCTAACCCCTGATTCCTCAGCCACTCAAACCTCACAAATTTTACATGTGATTTTTTTTCTTCTTTATTGGTTGACTTAAACAGAGACACTAAACTTTAAACCATATTTCTTTGGTTCAGTAGTAACGAATTGTTTACAAAATATTTTCTTTTCTTTTTCTTTTTTTGTTTAAATTCAACGAAAGACATTCCTTAAAAAGTGTTCTTTCGTTAATAAACTTTAAGCCATATTTCGTTGGTTCAGTAGTAAGTAAATTTCTTTTTATTCTAAAAACTTATTCTTAAATTTTTTCTTCACTATTGATATCCCATTTATTTTGTTGTTTAATAAATATTTTATGGTGTGCCAATTATCATGTTGCGAAATATTAACCAGCCTAAGCTTTGTGATGGCACACGTCTTTCAGTAAAAAAATTAATGACCAACATCATAGAAGCAAACATTTTGACAGGGCCTTTGAAAGGAGAAGATGTCCTCATCCCGTGATTTCCTATGATTCCAACATTTCAATTTAAGAGATTGCAATTCCCAATTCGATTGGCAATTGCAATCACGATCAACAAAGCACAGGGACAATCTTTAGAATTGTGTGGCTTATATTTACACACTGATTGCTTCTCACATGGGCAATTATATGTTGCCTGTTCCAGAGTCGGCAATCCAGACAATCTCTTTATCTACACGGAAACTGGAACTACCAAGAATATTGTGCATCCACAAGTATTGGAAAATTAAACATATTAGAAACATGCATTTTCTTCTTTTTTTTTCCCATTCAAACAAACTGAGCCACAGCAACGCGTGGCCGGGTACAGCTAGTCGGCAATAAAGATTAGATAGATCAAGGATAGCGTAGACATAGTCAGCTGTGCTTCTTAGTGAATCTCACTTTCTCACCAATGAGATCCCCAAAGCAATATATATATATATATATATATATATATATATGTGTGTGTGTGTGTGTGTTTGCGTATGTATGTGTGTGTGTGTGGATAATAAGACCAGTATATATATATATATATATATATAGTGGGTCTCAGCATACATGGAACCCATGTGACTGCTAATAACTCTACTACTACTAATAAAGCTGTGCTCTTTTTGTTTCAGATTTGAAAATAGTATACTATAACAACTAATAATCCTCGATCCCAATACCTTAGACAAGAGAGTAAAATATTTTTCGTCACTACTTATTAAGAGACAAAATCATTCAAAGCTATCTGAAAACAGATGCAACCCATTGATATGGTAATCATTAATTACTGAAATAAGAAACTAAAAAACAAAATTTTGGATGTCCTGGAAGCTGATATAATAGCAATTAAAAACATCAATTCGATCTCTCTAACTCAAAGGATTCATTTTTTAAAGGACGTGTTCCAAATGACCACCATTACGTTTGTTTCAGTAATAAATAGGTTGCATCTATTCTGAAACATCCTATATATATATATATATATATATATCATGATTATAGGATTGGTTCGATGATTGTGTGATTGATTCTGCATTGATAAACACTGTCAATGCCGCCACTGTAGGTGTAGTAATGCTTCTCAGTCCTCAAGTCTTAAAATCACTAAATAGCATAGAGAAAATCCAGCCGTGAATGATGTGTGATACATTTAATAGCAACCCTGCACAACAGTCATCTCTTGCTACTGTCCCGTTGTTCAACACATTACCAAGCACAACGTTTTAATCATCGGTGGATATTTGAATACTCATATAAGTAGAAACGCCCGTGGTGTAATGGTTATCGTCATAGGAACTGGACACGGTGACACGAGTTCGAATCCTGGACGATACTGATTGCATTTCACATAGCACTAATACCCTTGGGAAATGTATGAATCCAATTATTCTCCCTCCAGCTATGGGTAAATAGTAGGGCAGACTAGGTTCTTCAGGCTTGTTGAGGCAACTAGTCTAGGAGAAGGAAAACTCTGAATTCATACCTGTTAAACTCCGCTTAAAAATTGACCTTGTGTCATATCTGACCCGAGCGGAGGGGTTGGTAAATATATATATAAGTAGAAAAGAAACTTCTTCTTCTTCTTTGTTTTTAATGACATATCAACCTTCGTGGGTTATTTAATGCCAAAACCATCTTTCTAGAAGAACAGCAGTGATACTATTTAACCCAGTGCAGGAAGGATAAGGGGGTCCAAACTTTTCCCAAGAGCATCTGTCCGAAAGTGAACGTAATAGCGCAACTGGAGTTCGAACTCACTACGAATCCGTAGTCTAGCGCTTTAACCATTACACCACAAGGACACTTCCGCAGAGTCAAAAGTATTCACTTCTGTTAACACAACTCACCAAAAAAAAAAAAATGGTTAAATATCTAGCAGAGTTCTCACGTGAACAGTCTTTTATGACAAAACACTAAATTTTAAGAAAGAGGAAGGGAAAATTATGAGCATACACCCACCCCACAAAAACCCCTCAAAAGCGTGTCTAGTTTCCATATTTATAAAAGAGGTGTGCATAAAATCGTAGTAAATTTTGATGGATACTTGTCCTTTGAAGGATTATGTTCCGATCACAGAATCGTCTTAACAACGATTCACCTAAGCCAATGCAGAAATAAGAAAAAAAAAAACAGGTTAAGTTTTACGACATAAATGGTCCTCATTTGCCAACAATGATATAAATAATTGATATAAAGTAACTGCTTGAGACAAGGTATCTGAAAATCATACTGCAAATAATGATTATGAAAACTTTGTTACCGCCCACATATAAGCAGCAACTGAGTGCATTCTAACCAAAGCCAAATGTAAAGTTCCTTAGGAGTTTGGTAAAAAAAGAGATAAAGTGAAAAAAAAATATCCTTAAATAATGAAAAGGAACCGATCGATCACTCCTATACAGCCTGGAACAAGTAAGAGGAACGCAGAGAAGACAAGAAATATGAATTAGAAAAAAAGAGTTTACCTACCTCGGTAGCAATATCTCATCTTCTGAAAGTGAAGGTAATAAACGCATGAGAATAGTTTGGGCTACTATTGATAGGTTGTCGATCATACGGAAATTTGATCTCTGATCGAGTAAAGATTATTTTTTCAAGTAGCGGCTATGTCCGTTCTACTGTATGGGGGCACGTTCTTGACTTAAAAAAAACGCTTGGAGACAAAAAGCTAAATGAGAGCTATACAAGAACAGTACGTGCGATTTTGAAAAAAATCCTGAAAGCACCATTCCGTAACACAGCAATTTTTCGACCACCTACCTCCCATGGTACAGAGTATCCACGTATTAAGAACAACACATCGTGGGCACTGTAGGCGAAATAGGGATGAATTCGTTTGTAACGTTTTCTTATGGATTCCTGCATATGGACTCACTGGTGATGGCTGACTATCAGCTCTGCGCGGACTTTGGATGCTGTCTTGAGGACCTGTTAGGAGCGATGGAGAGAGAGGTAGAGAGGAGAGGGAGTCAAAGGACTTAGTCATATATCATTTAGAGTATTCAGACTATTTTCCGCATCTTTGTGATTATCTTTAGAACGTTTCGACAGATGCGTCTTTCAGCCTTCAGATGTTTCGTGTTGAACTCGGGAGCTCACACGGATTGGCATAATGGTTAGAGTATTCGCCAATGGCTCGGGAAACCTGGGTTCAATCCGACGTTGAGTCATACCAAAGACTCAAAAAATGGTACTTGATGCTACTTTGATTAACACTCACCATTATGATGTAAGGATCAAGGGTAAAGTGGAGCAATCCAGGGAAAGGAGTAGCGCTCTCCCTACACCTTCGTGTAGTAGGTATCGAAAAAGGAGCTTTTGGGTCACCCTTGACAACGGTCACCAACTTTTTATATATATATCATCATCATCATGTCGTGCTGCCAGCACGGATATCCTTGACCCTCTCTCACCACTTCTCCCTATCGTTCATCGCCTTTGGCAGGTCTTCAGGGCTACATTCCGTATCCTCACAGAGCTGCTGTATGTATGTTCGAGCTAGTCGTCCTGCTTTTGTTCGGTCATATGTGGGGCTCCATAGGAGTACATCACGTATGAGCTCGTCTTTGCTTCTCCAACAGTGTCCTGCATGTCTGGTTCGTCTAACATGGACAGTTTTCGTGATGGGAGGTAGTTGGGCGTATAGTTGGTGCTTTGTGGGGTGTTGCTGCCAGGACTTGTTCAATATTGCTCGCAGCATTCTTGTGTAATTGCCGTCTAGCTTCCATATGGAAGTCTATGCCTTCGTTAGCCGCGTGTCGACGTCTTTTTCGGCAGATGAGACACTGCTCCCTAGGTAGGTGAATTTGTCTACCAGTTTCAGAGAGCTTCCGTCTAGTGTGGAAATGTCGCGCGTTTAATTAAAGCACGTGTATTCAGTTTTCTGTGCATTGACATGAAGGCCAATGCCTGCGGTGGCTTGTTCCAAACTATGCAGAAGTGTTTCGACTTTGTTGGGTGTATTTGCCAGAATCGCTATGTCATCGGCGTAGTCGGCGTTTTTGCGGAATACCTTCTGCTTCTTTTCTTTGTCAGATCGAAGCCGTTTTCTTTGATTTTATCAATCGATGTTGTAAGCACGTAGTCTAGACAGATGATAAAGAGGTATAGGGCTAGTGTGTCTCCTTGTAGTACTCCTGCTACCATGTCAAAGTATTCTGTGTCTCGATCCGGTGAACGTACTTTCACTTTGGTGTTTCTATAGAGAATCGTTATTACTGCGACGGTCTCTTTTGGTAGGCCGTATGCTTGTAGGATTTGTTCCATCTTCCCTCTGTGAATGGAATCAAAGGCCATGGTAAAGTTGACAAATAGTATTGTCACCTGTAGGTTTTTTGCCCGTACTCCTTCAAGGATTCTACAGCTGTCAATATCTGTGAGATCGTGGATCTATTTCTTCGGAAGCCATTTTGGTTTTTCCCTGAGAATGTTGTCAATTTTGGGTTCTATGCAGTTTCATAGTAGGGCATAGTAAATTCTGGCTGCTATAGATGTAAGTGTGATACCTCGGTAGTTCTTGGCTAATCCAAAGTCACCCTTTTTAGGGAAGGGGAGGATGTATCCTTTCATCCATCTGTCTATCGGATTTTGATTATAGAGTGCGTTGCAGTGTCGGAGCAGTATGTCGTCGAATTGTCTGGTCTTCCATACTTCTGGGGGAATCTCGTCAAGCCCTGCGGGTTTCCTATTTTTAATTTTTCTAAGAACCGAGACGAGTTCTTCTTGAGTGGGTTTTCTAGTAGATTTTCGAAATGCTGTTTCCTAAATTTTATTCTTTCTTGTTGGTTTGTAGCTTTTAATTTAGCTTTGGCTGTGCTCTTCCTTCTACTCACTTTGTTTATTGTTTGCCAGGCTATCCTAGATACGTACAAAATCCTAGATACGTACAGGCTATCCTAGATACGTACAAAGCCTAGATACGTACAAAAGATACGTATTGTTTGCCAGGCTATCCTAGATACGTACAAAATCCTAGATACGTACAGGCTATCCTAGATACGTACAAAATCAGATAGATAAGATTAGAGACTCAGTGGAAGATAGACATCTTCCACTGAGTCTCTAATCTTATCTATCTGATTTTGTACGTATTCTGTCAGTTCGTTTAGATATATGCTTGCTAATTCATTTTGTGCCTTTTTTAGTTTTAGGGCATTTGTGTTTTTTAGGTTCTTCCTATAGCTTTTGGAGGCAGTTTTCACATCTGCGCGTTTTTCTCTAACCGCTAACGTTTCCTATGAGACTCCATATTTAGTTCTTGGTTTTATTGGAATACAATTCGCTGCTGCGTTGAGGTGCGCGTTGACGAAATTCTTATATTCGTCATTTGGGGTACCTTTTTCTGTCTTCTCCTGTAGTGTTTAGAATCTTTTTCTCAATTCTAATACATATATATCTCTAATAATTCTGTTGTTAAGAAAGGCCCAGTCATAGTGCTTGGTGGTCACTGTTCGTGTGGCATTTTTTCGTAGGCTTAGTCGTATTTTTGCCCTGACTATTCGGTGGTCGGAGGACACACCCTCGAAAGAGGAGTATGCCTAGCAATTCATTGCGCTATTTTTCCATTTCTTGTTTATATCACTGAACTTCTTTAAAAAAATGTTTTCCAACTATTTAATGGAAGTTGTATTTTTGAAAATTCACACTAGTTACATTCTTCTCATTAGCGGGCTTAACCTAATGGTTATTATCGTTAAATATAGAATCGGTGACTTGACTTTTACTGGACAGAGCTTGTCGGCGTTTTACTTCACTTTAAAAAGTAGAAATCCGTCTCTAATCCATAAGTAATGACTAAATAATATGGTTGACAGGGCTCTTTCACCTTGGTAAGACAACCAATTTAAGAAAAGGAAAATTCTAAACTTATACCAACCGTATTCCACTT
Source organism: Sepioteuthis lessoniana (assembly GCA_963585895.1). Classification (NCBI taxonomy): domain Eukaryota; kingdom Metazoa; phylum Mollusca; class Cephalopoda; order Myopsida; family Loliginidae; genus Sepioteuthis; species Sepioteuthis lessoniana. Next base: position 39,666,787 of record OY757938.1, read on the forward strand.
AATGATTGACCTTCTGTAATGCATATTACTCATGGTGGAGGGTTTAAGTATAAGCATACATCGTTCTCAATCTCATTTTGTTGTTCTGAAATACTATTCTGGAAGTCTTTTAGAGGGAGATTGTTTACGTGTCCCTGTCCAACTCTCTTCTCTCATATATATATATACATGCATATATATAATTTGACGTTTAAATATGACAGGCTCAATACAAAATCGACAATTTAATTCGTCAAAGGATTATTTGTTCGGGACACTTTTGAAAAATTAAGTAGAAAGTGAATTAGGGACTGCGCAAGAAAGATGGAGGTGGGGAAAAACACACACAAACGATGTAAAGCGCATGCATATCGTTATTAAAACCAATGGCTTTGAAATATGAATGATGATTTAAGAGAATGTTTAAAAAAACATCACTGAACTAAAGGAAACAAAATATGTTCACCGTTCCAAATAAAATGCTTGTCAAAAATCGAATTCAACTTGAAGTTGAAATTTGCATATTCAATTAGCATATTCCGTTTGCTTAACCAATATAAAATCCCCCTCAACGGCCACGGATGTATAGGAATAATACAACCTCCCATGACCATTATATCGATTAAAATGGCTCGATTTAATCAAGTAATTTTTCACTGCTGGAGTGGCAAGTATTGCGTTGACCAGTTCACGATTCTCACATACACACACACGCACGCGTGCATACACGAACATAAACAGATAAATAAACACACACAAACATATATATATTAGCGATTCCTATAGTTTTTTTTTTTAGGAAGCAGCCGGGGAGTGAAATTTCCCTGCAATTGTTCGCTACTCAAAACAAGACACTCATACATTCTCGTATTTAGAAAGAGAGAAAAAAAGAAACGTCAGAAGATATCTCTTCTCAAGGTTGAAATTAAAAATGAGAAAGAAAGAAAGAAGGAAACAAACAAACAAATAAACCAACAACTCAGCACAAGGAGCAGAAATGTCAAGAGATATCTCATCCCGAGATTTGGAAAGAAAGAAAGAAAGAAATGAAGGAAGAAAGAAAGAAAGAAAGAAATCATTTCCACATTTAGAAATAAGTAGATAAACTAATATATAAATAAAATGCGGAAACACTAGGAGATACCTTCTTCCCAGATTTAGAAAAGAAGAAAAATAGGTAAATAAAGTAAGAATGCCATATGTCTCTCCCAGATTAAAAAAAATGAAAGAAAATGAACGAATAAAGGCGATATATATATATATATATATATATATATATATATATATATATATATATATATATCATTGCCTTTATGCTTCCCTATGGGGGTTGAGCTCTCTGGCGAAGGAATTGTCTGGCGAAGGAATTGTTCGAAAGAACTGAGCACTCTGGTAACCGATAGGGTATGAAAAATGTAAACAAAGGCTGCTGCTGCTATTGCTAAAATAAATACCTTAAAAATTCCCTTAGCCAACGTGGTCCGCTTGGTGGCAGAAAGGTCTGAAACTTAGTCTAACGTAAAGTTAGATGGGTTTCGATCCCAGCGTCCTGCGTGTGTAGCCACACTGAAGAGTTCTGATAGAACGAAACAGTCTGTCTGTGAATAACTATATATAATTTTTTCGCCATCAGCTCTAGCAGATGGTTTCTCACTGGAGTTTAAGTGACAGCAAGTCTCTTCAAGTCTGAAAGGTTCTTCTCAGTATTCTGGCCGATCTTAATAATGGGGTATCTGGATGTTCTCTACTTGTCCTCTGATTTTTAAGTTTTCTAGTTCTTTTCTCAATCCTTTATAGATTTTACCTAGCGCATCAGTTACAATCGGTATCACCGTCACCTTCACGTTCCATATTTTTTTAGTTCTCTGACAAGGTCTAAATATCTATTTCTCTTTTCACCTACTCTTAATTTTGCTCTGTGGTCTGCCGGAACGGTAAAGTCCACTATTCGGGAAGTTCTCTTTTTTTTTTCGTTGTTGTTGTTGACTATCACTGGTCGTCTGATCGAGATTAGGCGATGAGTTTATATATTTCAAAATCCTCGAGAAGTATGCATGCTCATTCTCCAAGATGGATTCTGGGTTGTGCATATACTACTGGTTCATTTGGTCAAATTTCAATTTTTTGTACAATTCCCATGGATCATCTTCCCCACTCAGTCGTCTAGTCTAATTATCTTTTTGCATTAAGTTGCTGCATTCGTTAATTATATAATTGATTTTGCCTAGTTCATCGAAACTATTAAATTTTTAAACAATTTTTAAAAATATCTTGAATTTGAGAATGGTATTAGAGAAAGATGAAAATGAATCCGAAACTATGTATATATAAAATTTAAACCCAGTCGGCTGGCAGAGGTTGCAGTCAGTGGGTCCTAAAGGTGGTAAGACCTCCCCCAACGAGTCTCTCGGATATGACATTAAATTATCTGAGGCGGAGATTCCATTTTTTTAAGCTCTGGGGAATATGGATTACCTTTTCATTGTCAGTACTCCCAGGTCTACTCTATCCTAGTGTTGTTGTTCCTGTTAATGTCCGATTTACGTGACAAATCGAACTGTCTAACCAGATACCGTGTGAAAACATACTACTGATCATAAGTTGGTTGACTGTCTGGGGTTTGTGGCATATCAACCCTTGTAGGTAATTTAATGCCGAATCTTTTTTGTATATACATACATGAGCCCAGGTTTGTTGACAATGTAACCGAAAAACTTCGTTTATAAATCATATAAATTTAATATGCATATTTGTATAAATAGGATTTGATGTTAGATATCCCCCAGGGGTTGATATGCCATAAAACCCATGTAACCAACCAAATATAAAATATTCAGATGATATATTCTGTACATGAAACTTGCCATCTTTTCAGTTTTTCAACCATCTTCAAGGCAATAAGATTAATGTTAAATATTACATGAGAAAAAATGATTTTCAAATGAAAAAAATCAAACGAACAAATTTAAAAAAAAAAATGTGATTGTTCTCAAATGTTAACAGCATTCAATTTTATGCTAGACTCTCGGCATTTTAATTCGAAAAAATACATAGTGAAAAAAATACAATGTAGTTATATAGGACTTTACACTCCTATAATTTAATTTGGGCGGTATGCCACTTGTTCCCACAACAAAGTGGCGGACGCACACATATTCAATCTCGGGAAACCATTGGCCAGGAGAATCACGTGACCTGCGTAAAACTACGTCCGCGCGTAAATTTCGTCCTGCGTTTGGAGCCACTTCCAAGACACGTATTTTCTATAAATACATCGTCTTCAAACACTCTTCCTCTTTTTACACAAAGTCTTTGCAGCGGATACACGCTCTCTCTTTAGTGTGACATTCTTCTTATTTATCAACAGGGGTGAAAGGCAAAAAAATGGATAAGCCTCGCGGACATTCATTTCTTCAATATACATTGACTATGAGACTTTTTCCAGTCTCAGAGAAACCGACTGTTTCGAACCACAAAAAGAAAGACATTTTAAATATGTAAATATAGAAAAAGAAAGACATTTTAAATATGTAAATATAGTTGTGTTAGTCACACACACATACACACATACACACACATACACGACTATTATTTATGTATCAATGTCTGTTCTATTATAGTATATAAATTTGTTTTGTTCGTCGCCTTGTTTTGAATGTTCCTTTTGTCCGTTCCGTTTCATATCCTTTATTCACTTGTTTCATATCTTCATTCTCCATGTGCCTATTCTACCTTTTTATAAACATAAACTAAACACTATATCAAACTTCAACATTAAAATTGTGGGAAACTTAAATACTAAATACGGATCACTCCCCCTACAGTTATATTGGTTTTGTTTTGTTTCATTTGTTTAATGGCATATCTACTTTTGTAGGTTATTTAATGCCAAAGCCATCCTTCTTGAAGAACAGTTATGGTACCATTTAACTCATAGCTGGGAGGATTAGAGGGGTTCACACCTTTCCAAAGGGTATTTGTCCGAGTGTAGTTATATTATCAAATTATTGAATATGAATAAGATTTAGTCATAATTTAAAAAAATACCTAAAAACTGATTAAAATAAAGTTAATTGTTTTTATTAAGAATTTATTCAACTAAAGAAAGAGATAAATTGGAAGAACCAGGGTTTTTTTATAGTATTAAAAGTAGAAATAACACTTAATTGAACAAAATTAATTCGTTGATTATGCTCCCCTCTCAGGGGCGGGCGTTGAGGGCTCTAACGAAAGAATTGACTGTTGCCACTCGCGTAATGCATAGCTCTTCGAATGAAATGAGCGCTCGGTGACCGTTAAGCGTAATTGTGTAAACAAAACAAAAGGGACACATATGCGTTAAAATCCCATCGCTTTCGCTGAATTTCCTCGTAGAACTGTTTCGTTCTATCAGAACTCACCAGTGTGGATAGACATATTAGCTTCCCGTAGCTGGGATCGAAACCCGGTTGACTCGCGGTAGAATTTCCGGCTTGCGTAAAAGTCAGCCAGGTTTCAATCTCTGCTTCAAGCATCTCGTATGTCTAGCCCCACTGAAGTGTTGTGATAGAACAAAATAATCTGTATGTGGATAACAATATATATATATAGATATATATATATATATTGTTATCCACAGACAGACAAATATGTCTAGCCACACTGATGAGTTCTGATAGAACGAAACAGATCTGTCTGTGGATGACTATAGAGATATATACTCCCCTACGCCGGTAGGGTTGAGTCTTCCGGCGAATGAAGTAATTGTGTTGCCATTAGCGTTTATTGCAAATCTCTTCGTATATGAATTGAGGTCTCGGTAGCCGTTAAACGGATGTATGTAAACAATAGTAATTGTGATTCATAACAGTTTAAAATTTACTTCACTGCTACTGGCTCCTCGTGACTGAAGGGTTAGAGGCTTAGGTTGGGATTTGAGTAAACCGGGTTTCGATCCCAGCTACGGGAAGTTAATATGTCTATCCACACTGATGAGTTCTGATAGAACGAAACAGTTCTGTCTGTGGATGACTATATATATATAATTTTTGTTCTATTGATACTATGTAGGTTTTTATCTGTGAAGTGTGCAACAGTCACGATGACTATATATATATAATTTTTGTACTATTGATACTATGTATAAAAAAAAGGTTTTGATCTGTGAAGTGTGCAACAGTCACGATTTGAAAGATGATCATGTTGATCATGTAGTGTTCTTTTTAAAATTATATATATATATATATATATATTGTGTATGGAGTGTTCTTTTTAACAATATATATATATATATATATATATATATATATATATATATATATAAGAACATTCCATGATCAACATGATCAACTTTCAAATCGTGACTGTTGCACACTTCACAGATCAAAACCTTTTTTTTTATACATAGTATCAATAGTACAAAAATTATATATATATATATAGTCATTGTGAATGTTGCACACTTCACAGATCAAAACCTACAGAGTATCAATAGTACAAAAACAAATAGTTTCAAAGTAAGCCGAGTTCGAATACTAATCGTGCTGTTTCGTTCATTTTCGGATTATAAGCGATTGGAACTGTGGGAACTCTTTTTGTTCCCTGCTCTGGATAAGATAGTATCCTTGCTTTTCTAGAAAAATAACCAATGAAGTTTGATACCCCATTAAAATCAACGAATCTGAACCAAAAACAAATATATATGAGCATGTTGAAACTATTAATTAAAATAACTTCTAATTAACCTTCTTTAATTCTTATGAAAACGAATTATAGCATTCTTCAGCATGCTTTATAAAAGAAAGAGCTTCAAGCCAGAATCTTATAACTAAGCGTGTGTGTGTGTGTGTGTGTGTGGTTATCTTGACTTGGCTGTGTAAAACGAAGTTCAACAAAGGAGTGGTCCACGCCGACTGCAATCATATTTTAGGCTGACATGGCTGATACAATCTTTCACTTTTCTCTTCCTTTTGCTCAACAAATGTAAGAAATGAGAGTTCTCTGTATAAAAACATACGTTTGTTTGGACTTTGTCATACGGCCACAATTATTGTTCACTATGTGCGATTCATACTCCTTACAAATTAATTTACAAGGCTGTCTTGCTAACCATTGCCCTAAGGTGAACAATACATACTTTAATAGGACAAAACAGCCTCTCCTTGCCTCGTTCTGATTAGAGATTTCGACCCCCAGTCACTTTAAAATTACGAAGGAAATATTTTTACGACTTCTTCAAAATAGCAAGTTACAACTTCTCAGTTTCATCGTCATCATCATCATATCGGGCCACCAGCACAGATCTCCCTGACCCTCTCCCGTCACCCTTCTCTGTCATCGATCGCTTCCGGTAGATCTTCAAGGCTACATCCTGTATCGGCACTAAACTGTTGTATGTAGGTTCTAGCAAGTCGTCCTGCCTTTGTTCGTCCATGTGAAGGGGTCCACAGGAGTATGTCACTTGTGAGTTTGTCTCTACTCCTCCAGTAGTATCCCGCATGTCTGGTTTGTCTAACTTGGATAGTTTTCATGATCGTAAGTGGCTGTAAAGATGCTGCCTCCAGAACGTGTTCAATATTGCTCGCAGCATTCTTGTGTAATTGCCGTTAAGCTTTTTAGCCATACGTTTAGTTAGCGTCCATGTTCTATACAGCAGTAACGATACGACCTCTGCTTGGAAAAAACTGCGTTTTATTTTATCGGTCAGGTCTGACTTCTATATGAGCGATAGGCAATCGATATCTTTGGCTGGGCTACTTTCGGGTGGGCGAGCTGCTTCATTGACACCTTTGTCCCTTTTGTATAGCAGTGGACCTTGCTTTCCAGTTTAAGCTATAACCAAGCATTCGTGCCTGGACCCAAGGCTCATATGAACCACATTGCACTAAGTGGGTTAATGATGAGGCACAGTTCAGCTGGGTTCGAGCCTCGGTTCATGCTCGACCTTCCCCTCCCCTAAATCCTACTATAATCAACCTTTGGGCTATTGACCTTGTGTCGAGTCCTGTCTGGTGGGAGGCAGTGACAAATATCAGGCTATCGATAGCTGTTCATACCTTTGATAGTCACGTCTTGATGTCAGTCTCGGTTGATGAGACACTGCTTTCTAAGTCGGTGAACTTGTCTTCGAGTTTCAGAGAACTATCGTTTAGTGTGGAGATGTCACCTCTTTGATTAAAGCGCGTGTATTCTGTCTTGTGTGGGTTGACATGGAAGTCTATGCCAACAGCAGCTCGTTCCAGATTATGTAGCAGAGTTTCGGCTTGGGTGGTTGTATGTGCCATCGGTGTCATCCTCGTCCGTAATTGTTTGTGCGGGGTATCTTCTGCTTCTTTCGTTTGTCAGCTTAAAACTGCTCGTGTTCTCAGTTTAAAGCCTTTAAATTGCGCTCAAAAACGCATACAGTTTTCTAAGTTAATTAAGAATGCGAGAAACTTTATTTTAACATTTTTAGTTTTAAAAAAAGTCTTATTTAATTACAAACGTAAATTTGGTTTCGAAGATTACATTAAGTCTTATTTTTCCGTCTATTTTTGCAAATATTTACATTCTCAAAATCTTTTCAAAATTTGTATTCATTATTTCTTTTTACGTCATTAGCACCTGTCTTTTATAATTTGTCCTATTTATCAGGGTTGGTTCATCGGCATATGTCACGGGTAATAATAATAAAAAAAGGTACTGGCAACTGGCTGTGGAATTATTACGTGGAAGGAATATATCAGAATGACTAACAAAATAGAATTCAACACAACGGCGATTTCCACAACAGGTAAAATACATTTCTTCTTTTAGCATTCAACTAACAAAATAATATTAACATATAATAAAGTTCAAAAGATATATGGAGAGTACTTATCTGAGGAGCGATATTTAATGAGAAGATTCAATATGGGCATGAGAGAAAATTATGTTCTCTCAGGCCTCTTCTCTGTTGTCCATTTTCTCGTATATGATCATACCTTTTCTTCCCAAATTCTCACACCGCGTTTCTCTTTTAAACTGTCCCGTTTTAGACTATCCTGCCTCTCGTTCCAATTCGCATGGCTTGGCAAAATGGGTCTCCTTCTATTTGCTCCAGCGATATCCAGTCATCAACCTCCCTCTACTGCTCTTCCAGTGTGTCTGCTAGCAGCTGCTAAGTGACCGACTCAAGTAAACTGTACGTCACAATATATATATATATATATATAGAGAGAGATTAACTTTATTAGCAATTCTTTTAGCTGCTACGTCCTTATTAATATATACAGACAACTATAAATATATGTGTGTGTGTGTGTGTGTGTGTGTGTGTGTGTGTGTGTGTGTGTGTGTGTGTGTGTGTGTGAAAAATAAGAAAAAAGGTATCGGTCTTGATAGGGCTTGATTGCATAGCATTGTGGTTCCTCTTCCTATGCTTTTTCTCATTGTAATCGGCCCAGTGGTTGTTTTCAAAAGAGGAGATAATATGGTTGGTAGTGAGACACCGAGCGTAATGTTTCTCAGCTAGGGTGGACCATCGCTGATGATTATTGCGATAGGTACCAAAGGTTTTTCTAGCAACCCTTGAATCAGTTACTTGTTGGCCTCTGTAACTATGCACACCGGAGAGATCATCGTACAGTGTGATCCTTGGCAGTTGTTGTTTTTCTGCATAGAATACGGGTCCTGCCCAGCGTAGTTGCATGGCCTCAGTGGTAGTAATCCTTGTCTTTTCAAAGATTTCAGTACTGTCCATATATAACCCACAAAATAATGAACTATTCGTGGAATTGTACAGCGAATAAGAGCCTACCGAAAAACAAAAGTTTTAATTAAAATTTAGTCAACCAATCAAAGGTAATAGGTCATATTGCGCAGATGATGTACTTAAGACCAACAGAGTGATCATGGATGGAACGATATACTAATCGCAAAGCTTCTGTCAACAATGAACGATACACAAAAAGCGCAAGGCTTTAATTATATACGGGAATATAAACAAAGTACAGTTTTGGAATTTGTAAATTCGGCAGCAAAAATTTGTTTGAATACCATTGGCTTATTTCAAATTATGACCGTTACTGTACCTTTATGACTATAAAAGTGAATGGCCTTTTCCCTTTTTCACTTCTTCCTTTCAGTCAGTTTGATTTAGTGTAAAAGTTGTTCGGTGGCCAGTTTGCCATGCAGCGTTTCAACCATTCAACCAGCGCTTGGACGTTGAGCTGGGTCAAAAATATAGAGGAGTTTTCCGTTAGACTACTCTACCTGAAAGAAATGGCGTAACAGTTGTAAAGATACCAAGAATGTGAGAATCACTGAAGAAAAAAAGGTTACACACCACGGCTTCCTCAGAGAGAGAGAGAGAGAGAGAGAGAGTGAGAGAGAGGGTGTTTCCGGTGACATTTTTGAGAAAAAGGACTATGAAAAATTCTACACGAAATTTTTTACTCCTCGGAGGACCTACGGCGAGAATTATCAAGAAAAGCCACAAAGAAAAGAAAATATTTAACACCAGATACTAAGTATTTTTCATGGTTGTAGGCAAACTATTTGTCCACTGGTTCGGCATGGTAGCACCTGATTGGGCCCTATCTTTGGGTTAAATAGAACTAACGGCATATTCATACTGAATTGTTTGACTAAACTGAATAGCTTGAAATAGAAATGTTCTTGACAATTAAACCGTACTCACATTTAAACTGCGTGTTTATGCAAAACTGAATTATTTGAAATGGGACTGTTTTTTTTTTACATTGAAACTGTACTTATACTAAACTGAATTGTTTAATATAGAACTGTTTTGACGTTTAACTGTGTGTAAATAAAATCTGTACTCATACTAAACTGAATTAGCTGAATTAGAACTGCTTGACTAAACTGAATAGCTTGAAATAGAAATGTTTTTCACAATTAAACGGTGTACTCATGCTAAACTGAATTGTTTAAAATAGAACTGATTATTTCAATAAAAATGGATTTGGCGTTAAATAACAGACAAAGTTGATATGCCATAAAATCCAACCAACCAACCAACAATCATTTACTTTATTTTATGTTATTTTACTCTATTGTATTATATATATTTTATGTTTTTTTTTTAGTAACCCTTTACCGTATAACTCTTTCTGCATAGTAAAATACATGCAATGCAGACATAGTAGATTTTGGTAAAATATATTTCTTTGGGAATAAATTTGTTATAGTGGGAAAAAAAAAGTTTTGTCTCAAGAAATATAATCGTCACTTTTTTGGTTGGTTAATGGTAGAATAACTATTCCTCTTCCCTTGTTTCTATTCCCTTTTTTTTTACCTTGCTTTCTCTCCCCTCCTCTATTAAGCCTCGGTTCACTACTATCTAGGTTTACTACTATAGTCGAGGCTAAGTAAACTTCCAATGCCTTCTTTTAGTTCCCACGTATTACAAGCTCGGGAAGATTCGGTGAATTTTGCATAAGATGTTAATTTCGCATATGTTAAATTTTTAAATCGGAGTACACCCAGATCTTATATGGACTATTTTATAAAGAGCGTGTGTTTGTAATGAGTGTTTAGGAAATTGTAATTGTTGTATATTGACCTCCGACCCGGCCAAGCTTTCAAAATAGGAAATGCACCTGTGTAAATAACAGGTGCATCCGGTCGAGGAATATCAGGATATAACCTTGATTGTCGAGGGGTTGAATTGAGTGCGAAGTTGTGACGCTCGCAGGAAGAAGAGTGGACGTCAAATTATTATATAACCCCGGTGACAGGAAGATCGAGTCAGTTGGAGAGAAGATGCTGGAATGAGGAATATGTCCTAGAGAGATTAGGCCCCCAGGCCTCCGGTTGGGCAGCCCAGGAGAACGGGAAAGAAACGCTGTTATGGCCGAAGAGGGGGGGTCAATATGTTGCAGTTTTGTTCAGCCTCGAACACACCTCTCCCACAGTAAAACCTTTAGTAACCCTTTCGAACCCTTTCAAATAAAATGAGAGGTATATTTTTCTAAAGACCTGTGTCCTCTCGTCTTCATTGCGTCGTTATGTTTCTGCACGCATATGTATGATGTGGCTATACAACATTATTTGTGATAAGAGAAAAATAATAACGTAAGTTTTCCAGATTCAAATTATTTCCAGAATAAAAGATTTGTAACAAAATGCTACCACGAAAGTTAATATTTAGTTTTTAATTTGGTGCCAGATTGAACCACGTGATTTCGTATGCCAACCTCATAATTCTCACGTGATTATAAAAGCGTACATATCTGTTCAGTTGAATGCGAATCAGACATAATGAATACTCGATCATCAAAGGCTCCATAACGTGGATCTCTGTGTCGTGAGTTGATGTTTTCCTATTTTATGATAATCCTATTTTTATACTTGAAAAAACATAGTGTATGAACACGCACACCCATACATACAAGTATGTTTATATACTCTGCATCTGAACGGATATGGCATTCGTACAGATCAAACATCATCCAATAAAGTCTGGTAGTATTGTGAGATACAGCTTGGGCGCCCTGGGTTAGTGGTAATGATGCTTCGGTCCCTAAACCCAGGGTCATCCTCTGATGAAGACTTTACTGGAAGCAAAACTGCTTTTTTGCGGCAGTACTTGTACATAATCTTTTTACTGTGTCCACAATGAAACTGATGTTTAAATGGCCTGTCAATGAACCTTTTAGCAAGTTAATGACTCGAATTTTTTGTCCGTCAAATTAAAAAAAAAAATCCCCTGGTGAAAATTGCTTGAAGGAACGTGTGTGCAATACGTTTTAACATTTCACTCCTTTGGCGGCTTTTCACACCAGCTTTAGCTGAAGTTCTTCCATTGGAGTTTGATAGACAGCAATTATCTGCCAGTCTCCAGGAATCTTCTTAGTATTCTGGCCAATCTTAATCATACTGTTGTTTGGATGTTTGCAACTTGTTCTCTTATAACAAAGTCTTCAAGTTCCTTTGCTCATCTTTTGGTGACTGTACCGAGCACACCGATTACAATTGGTATCACCGTCACTTCTATGTTCAATAGTTTTTTCAGGTCTCAAGCAAGGTCTAGGTATTTATCTCTCTTTTCACTTTATTTTAATATTACTCTTAGGTCTGCCGGGTCGGTAAAATCCACTGAAGGACCTCGACGTGTTTATGTAAAAATCTGTTCCAAATTATAAAGAGAAAAAAAGGATGCAATACAAAATATAAAGTTTTTTCTAGTGATAAAGGAGACTTTAATTCTATGGCTTCAGTGGTTGTGACCTTCGTTGTTTCAAAGGTTTCAGTATTGTCCATTAATACCAACAAATAATGAACTAACAGTGGAATTGTATAATGAGTGAGTGCCCATGGGAAAACAAATACTTAAATAAAAATTTAGTCAACTAATCAAAGGTGAGAGGTCATATCGGGTAGTGGATGATCTCCATAGGATTGTTTGAGCCACACAAAATGTCAGGAAAGATGACTGCGTTTCAAATCGGTGATATTCCATCCAAAACTGACTTGAATGTACAATGGCATCGTTTCACTTAGCCATTTGCTACAGGATAATATACAGTCGTCCTAATTCTTTTACCCACCCAAATTTTAATCAAACTGGTTGAATAGGTCAGACAAATTGCCGAGACCTATCTGAAGTAATGACAGCGGGAACACCGAAACGGAATACCAAACCTGAAGCAAAAGCTTTTACTGCGGTATAAGCATTGATAGACGGCATGGGAAGAGCCTTACACCAGTGGGAGAAACTATTAACACATGTTGATTAATAGCTATGTCTTTCACATAAGTGATGACTTTCTTTCTGTCTTCGCTTTTTTTATTGCATATCTTCGCAATTACATCTCTTCCTTCCTTCATTCCTTCCTTCCTTCCTTCCTTCCTTCCTTCCTTCCTTCTATATCTCACTCTTTTTATCTCTTCCATCCTTTCTTCCTTTTTCATTCTATCTCTCACGTTTATATCTTTCTGTACTTTATATATTTATTTCCTCATACCGTCTACTTCCTTGCCCTTGAATTTCTTTCTTTCTTTCTTCCTTCCTTTCTTTCTTTCTTTCTTTCTTTCTTTATTTATTTATTTTTCTTCATCTATATATATATATATATATATACTTCTTTCTCTTTTTTCTTTTTCATTCTCTTTTTCCTTCTTCTATATCCCTATCTTAATATATCTTCTGTTCTTTCTTTCTTTCTTTCTTCTTTCTCTTTTTTTTCTTTTTCATTCTCTTTTTCATTTTTCTATATCCCTATCTTAATATATCTTCTGTTCTTTCTTTCTTTCTTTCTCTCTTTCTTTCTTTCTGTCTTTCTTTCTTTCTTCTTTCTTATTTTCACCTTTATATATCTCCCTTTCTTCTTCTATCTTTCTTTCTTTCATTCTCTCTTTTTTTCTTTTATATTCCAATCTTTTTATATATTCTTTCTTTCTTTCTTTCTTTCTTTTTTTCTTTCTTTCTTTCTTTCTTTCTTTAATTTATTGTTTTTCTTAACCCATTCAACATTTTTCTCTTTTACCTTCTTTTTCGAACTTATTCAATTTTTCTTCATTAACCTACAGTTCGCGGCAAGATTTAAAAGAAGGAAGCTGAGAACAACTCGCACATTTTCTTTAATAAAAAGCAGATAACCAAATCCACTCTCAAACTCAGTGATAAACAATAAAACAAATGGAAGACCACAAAGTCAAAACGGGAAAATTAACGAAGCAGAATTGAAAAGAATGACCGACTAAAGATTAAACGTTAAAGAAAAAAAAAAACAAAAAAACAAAAAAAAAAAAAACACAGGAAAATAAAACTGATTGAAGCTTTTCACGAAGAAATAAAAATGAAGTGGTAGCAAAAGTATCTGGTATCTGGCGATGTTCGGAAATAAAAACAAAAGAGGCGACCAGTTTTAATGAAATAATAATAATAATATTATATGAATAAATACATACATACATACATACATACATACATATATTTATTGATCTGACGATCACATGAGCGAGAAATTGACAGACACTAAACAGCGGTAGCAACAATGTGGCAGCCGGGTGGTGAAACGCCTTTAACACTTTTCCCGCTAATTCTTTCTCTTACCTCTTGTAATTTCCTGTCTTCAGTAAATAGATCTGACACTTGTTCTGACTAATACTCTGTATATGAATACATACCACACGTTAGTGAGTTTGTCGTGGCACTGTTAGTTTTCCTGCAGATGGCACCAGTTGGGTCCGAAAATACTTAGGGAAAATATGGTCACTTTTCAATTTATTCCATCCAGTTATCAAATGACTCATACGAATACTTAAGTCGATCAACTATGAAAAAAAAATCACAAGTGAAGTGTCTGTCCTACTAAATCAAACAAGTATATATATATATATATATATATATGTGTGTGTGTAATTATCTCCATATATATCTGTAATGACTATCTGTCTATTTATCTACGTATAACATCTCCCTCTGATGACGCAATTCACGATTAGTGAATTGTCGAAATTAATTTATAATGGCATATCTGTTGAGTTTTCTTTGATATTTCATATACATATTTGCCCCGTATGAAGGTTTCTTTATATATTCTTATGTATTCATTGTCATACATTGATCTCTCAGTTAAAATTAAATGACACTTCTATATTCTACATATGAATTTTCCCATATAATTCATTTTTGAACTTTAGTTTATATGAATGATATATATATATATATATATATATGTGTGTGTGTGTGTGTGTGTGTGTGTGTGTGTGCGTGTGTGTGTGTGTGTCTAGCCACACTGAAGAGTTCTGATAGAACGAAACAGTCTGTCTGTGGATGACAATATTTACGCTCCTCCAAGGGGGTTGAGCACTCTGGCGAAAGAATTTTCGGGTGCCGCTCGTATAATGCAAAGCTCTTCGAAAGAATTGAGCACTCTGGTAGCCGATAGGGTATAAAAAATGTAAACAAACGGACGCTGCTGCCGCTGCTGTTGCTACATAAGTACCTTTAAAATTCCCTTAGCCAACGTGTTACTCTTGTTGGCCGAGCGGTCTGAGATTTAGTCTAACGTAAAGTTGGATGGGTTTCTATCCCGGCTTCGAGCGTCCTACGTGTCTAGCCACACCGCAGAGTTCTGAGAGAACGAAACAGTCTCTCTGTGGATGACTATATATATATGTATATATTGAAATGATAGATTATAGTGAATCTGATTGTACGATAGAAATATATGAAAGTTGGATAAATCAAACACTTAAATCCAATTCAGTTGCGTAATATTTCGTTCGTTTTATTCCATCGAACTTCTTCAGACAGAGACGGTTTTCTGAGTTTTTCTACTTAAAAGTAAACGAGGAGAATGATAAGATGCTGGAGAGGATATAGGTGTAGCTGTAAGGAGGGAGGGTTTACAGTCAAAATGTATTAGGTTTCATTAAAGGTTTTTTGTTGTGATAGTGGTGATCGATTTTAGGGAGAGGATAGGAAAAAGTAAGGAAGTGTTTAAGTTCCACTTTCAACTCAAAAATCATTGAAACTTTAAACCCTTCTCTACATTTTAACGCATAGATGTGACCCTAACAGGTACTACCATTCTGGGTTAGACCTCGAGTAATGACGATGAAAGGCTATTCTGCCTTTTTATAGATCTCCAGAACTAGAGTATCAATATCATATGAATCTTTATTGTTTAGGTGGGGTTATCCTCTGAGTGGAATCCCATCGACAGGGCAAATGTGAAAAGGGGTTTTAAATTTCGGTTCTTCTTTGAGAGATTCTTTGGAGCCAATGTTTCTTGTTCATCCATCTGTTACAATCTATTTTTTATTCCATTCACTAGAATATCTAACATATATCTCTTCGTCTCAAATCATAAATAGATAAGAATTGTAAGGAGATCAAAAATAATTATCACGTGATATTTCCAGAAACCCATTTTCGATCCCTGTTTTGTCTCGGTTCTTTGACCTTGTCTCTTACTCCACCTGGAAGCAGTAAATCAACATGACTATATTAATTACGCTTGTTAATTAATCCATTTTCCTTTTTGATACCCCTTATACATACTGCTTGTGTATATTTTGTACCCCTTCTATATACTGTTTGTATATATTTTGTACAACTTATATATTCTGGCCCAAATGGCTAGGGCTGTAGAATACACCGACTGCTTCTCTGCAGAGGGTTAAGCCACCCCCCAATGAGTGTCCTAGATATGACACTATATAATCTAATGGTGACGTTCCAGTAATGCTGGAGTTTTGGGGAATGCAGAGCACCCCCTTCATTGCCATCGCTTCATGGTCCATTCCGGTCCGAAGTGGTAGCACTTGATAGAGTTCTATCTATGTGTCAAACAGAACTAAACTGCGTACTTATGCTAAACTGAATTGCTTGAAATAGAACTGTTTTGACATGTAAACTATGTACTTATGCTAAATTGAATTGTTTAAGATAGAACTGTTTTTGATATTGAAACTATACTTACGCTAAACTGAATTATTTGAATTAGAACTGTTTGAATAAACTGTATAACTTGAAAAAGAAATGTTTTTGACAATTATACTGTGTACTTAGGGTAAACTGAATCATTTGAAATAGAACTGTTCATTTGTACAAAAATAGATTTGGCATTAAATAACCTACAAAGGTTGACATGCCATAAAACCCAAACAAACAAACAAACAACAAACTTCTATATACTGCTAGGGTATATTTTTATTTGTTGTGATACATTCGTGTATTCTTAAAATACCACAGTTAGGTATATTATGTATATTAAATGTGTAGTATTTTTATATGTGTCTATGAATTTGTCTTTCATTCCGTTTATATGAGGTAGCATATTGCGGCTAATACTAGTGTTTGGTGAGCGGCGGTTCGTCTAAAACCCTTTCCTACTACCAACCACATCAATAGCAAGAACTCAGATCTCGTCCCTCCAAATATTCATAACAAAAAAATATTTTGTACTTCACGTCGAAGCCTTTTACTTCTGTTTCTCAAAAACTGTGTATGTTTCAATACGGTGACCTTTAAGAGAAGCAGCGCATGGGAACCGCACACCCTGCAACTAGAGAGTTGGGACGCCGAAGCCCCGGGGAAATACAAAAACATTAAAAACAAACAGGAGTTGTTAATGGGCTACTTTAAAAAAATAAATTTACTCTTTCTTTTTCCTTCTCTTTATTATCCCAAAAAAAATTATTAATTTTCCATTAAATACAAAAAAGTTTTTGATCTAATTTATGACGAAATATTCATGAGTACGAACTCTAAGTCTCTCTCTCTCTCTCTCTCTCGCTCTCTCTCCATATATATATTTTTATATATAATCTTTTATATGAAGACAAAAGAAAAAATTCACTTTCTTGGTTTCATTATAAATTTATTTCAAGCTTCTACAAATTCTTATAAGTTTAAAGTTTAAAGTTTTATATATATATATATATATATATATATATATATATATATATATATAGATGAATAGAGAGAGAGAGATTATGACTGTATCCGTCTCAACCTATCTATTTCACTAATTTAGCTAGTTATCTATCTATCTATCTATCTTTTCAAAGATATTTCAACTTTATTTTCTTCTAAAATGTACTATGTGCTAAGAAATGTGTTGGCCAATCTATAAACATTGATCATTTTATAGAAATTAGATAAATATCTGACTTTTAGTAGATTTTTAAAAATCCATTTGCAATTCGCCAACAAATTGTCTTTACGCCAATTATTACACAAAATATTGCTTTACAAGGAAAAGAAATTAACAAATAGATAATTCTCCTGATTATTATTATTATTATTATTATTATTATTATTATTATTATTAACTCCTTTAGAGCTTTTCACATCAGTATTAGCTGATGGTTTTCACTGGAGTTTGAGTGACAGCAAGTCTCCTCAAGTCTCCAGGACTCTTCTCAATATTCTGGCCGTTCTCAATAATACTGTCCACCAACTTCCAATTCCACCAGGCCCTTTAATAACTCTTTAGTTACTGTTCCAAGCCCACCAATTACGAGGTGCCTTCAATAAATTTCCAGACTTTTTTGCACAGACATTTAAAATTTTTGTAGACTCATGAAAATGGAATATGTTATTGCTATACATCTTATGAGATGACTGACCAATTTTTATGATTTCAGGTTCAAATGAACAGCTACTGCAGCAATTGGAATACACCCTACTAAAACCTGATTGCCACAGCTGGTGAATTTCAAAAATGCAATCTGAACGTGAGGACACTTTAGAAGAACGATATACAATAAAATTCTGTTTTAAACTTGGAAAAATGCCACAAAAAAGTATGAAATGCTTCAGACTGCTTTTTGATGATCTTGCATGAATCGAGCATCAGTTTTTGAGTGGAATAAGAGATTTAATGAAGGTAGGGAGTCTGTGAGGTGTGGGAGGTGTAAGGGAGTCAGAACACCAGAGTTGATTGGCCAAATAAAGAATTTCATGAATAAGGACCGTCGTGTGTCTATAGAGACAATAAGTGCAACAGTTTGTTGTCAATATGGGAACTGTACACACAATTATTCAAGAGGAAATGAAGATGCGGAAGATTTGCTCGAAGTTTGTCCCAAGGGTGCTCAGAGAAGATCAGAAAGAAAGACGTTGTCATTACAGCAGGGAGATGGTCGAGCTGATCAATTCCGATCCCGCAGTTCTTGATGCTCTGGTGACCTGCGATGAAAGATGGATCTACTGCTATGACCCAAGAGACAAAAATCCCAATGGAAGCATGCTGGCTCTCCCAGACCAAACAGACCAAATCCACCCACAAACTTTTGATGATCCCTTTTATTGATAGCACTGGCATTTTCTACATGCACTGGGTTCCCACTGGACAGACAGTCAACAAGAAATACTATGTTGGGGTTTTAAGGGAGTTTAGGAAGAGATTCCGTCGGAAGAAGCCAGCCCTCTTCAAATCGGGTCAGTGGCATTTCCACCAGAGCAATGTACCAGTCAACAACTCCATCCTTGTCACAGACTATTTGACCAAGATCGGCATCGAGACAGTTCTACACCCTTCCTATAGTCCAAACCTTGCTCCCTGTGGCTTTTGGTTACTCCCTAAGTTCAAGGAAAAACTTAGAGGCTGTCGTTATGAGACAATGAAGGAGCTGAAGAGGCTGTGAGGAAGGTCATTGACATGCTCACACAAGAGGTCTTCCAGACGCAGTTGGAACGGTACAACAAGTGCATTGCAGCTGGAGGAGATTACTATAGTTTCATGTGTTTACTATCAATAAAAGTGCCCATACCAAAAAAGTCTGGAAACTTATTCAAAGCACATAGTACAATTGGTACAATTGTCACATGCATGTTCCATAGTTTTTCAATTCTCTAGCAAGGTTGAGGTACTTATCCTTCTTTTCATACTCTTTCAGTTTTATTCTGTGGTCAGCTGGGACAGCAAGGTCGACAATTTTGCATATTCTTTTTTTTGGTTGATTATTATAAGGTCTGGTCTTCTGGTTGAGATTAGGTAATCCGTGTGTATATCAAAGTCTTATAGAAGTTTATGTGTGTCATTTTCTAGGACAGGTGCAGGGTTGTGCATATACCATTTGTTGGTGTGGTCAAATTTGAATTTCTTGCAATATTATTATTATCAATATTATTAGTAGTAGTAATTTAATTTTTATTGGTTTTTTCTCTAAACATTTCTTTCGAATATAACAACTTTTAATTTGGGGAAAATTAAAAGATTTTCAAATTAGGGCGTTTTCATCAATCCTCATCATCATCATGTCGTGCCACTAGCACGGATATCCCTGACCCTCTCTCGCCACTTCTCCCTATCGTTCATCGCCTCTGGCAGGTCTTCAGGGATACATCCCGTATCCTCACATAGCCGCTGTATGTATGTTCGAGCTGGTCGTCCTGCTTTTTTCGGCTATATGTGGGGGTCCATAGGAGTACATCACTTATGAGTTCGTCCCTGCTTCTCCACCAGTGTCCTGTATGCCTGCTTCGTCTGACTTGGAGAGTGTTCGTGATGGGAGGTAGCTGGGCGTATAGTAGGTGTCTCGTCGGGTGTTGCCGCTCGGACTTGTTCAATATTGCTCACGCAATTCTTGCGTAATTGCCGTCTAGCTTCTTCTCCAGCCGTTCGGTCAGGTCTGATTCCTATATGATCGATAGCCTATCAATAGCTGTCCATGCCTTCGTTAGCCGTGTGTCGATGTCTTTTTCGGTTGATGAGACACTGCTTCCTAGGTAGATGAATTTGTCTACCAGTTTCAGAGAGCTTCCGTCAAGTGTGGAGATGTCACCTGTTTGATTATAGCACATATATTCTGTTTTGTGTGCGTTGACATGGAGGCCAATATATACTCAAAAACTCATGCATATTCATTTGGGATTCTAGGAAAGAGCTTGGACGTGAAATGGGAATCACGCATGATATCGATTCACATGACAAACGGCTGCTTCCTCGGAGGACACGTGAAGCAAGGCATTCTTTTGGCTTCACTTAAGCGAAGCTTCCCTCCAATTATTAATACAAATTTGGATTTTCTTATTTTGTATTTATTTTTGAGGAAGAGTGAAATTTGAGACATTTCTCTAGTTGAAATAATTAGTTTCAACTGAATATTTTATTTGAAAATAAAGATGTGATTTTTACAAATTCTCTCATTCTAGGTCGAGTGGCGAGATACGACGCGCTGATCCTAGAAATATATGTAATTTGTAGTTGGCGACCGTAGTCGAGGGTGACCCAAAATTTCTCTTTTCATTAGCTTCTACATCGTGGTGTTGTTACATAGCCACCATTAACGCCATGTGCGAAATAGACATGGCATGTTGGTAACACATATACATCGAACATTTAAAGAACATAGGAATCTCGAAATTCGAAAAAACGTAACGACTTCTTGTTCAGGTACGAAACCTTTTTATTAACTTTGAGTTAAAGGTTTCGACATAAGGAGGAGAGACACAATCTTCTATGCTGTCTTATTCATTTGGCCCCCATCTCGAGCGGCCCCCATAGGGCGCAATTTCGCCTCGCGACTGCGAGCTCCAAAAGTCGAACCTCCTCGTTTGGCGTCTAGTACTCAACTCTCTAACTTTCGTCAAATTTTAACACAAACCTCCGCGCGCATCCGATGCGTGACGTCACCCGTACCCTGTCACCCCGTTTCGTTTAAGCTTGTTTGTTTAAGTAATATTAGCTGAAGTCAGAATATTTAGCTATTAAAGAAAAAATGTTTCGCGTCTTAACTGCAATTAGTTTATTTACCGCTATTAAATATAAAACCTCAGTGAGCAACATCTAATTGTCCTAATTCCAAAATGCTTACAAGCAATAGTTAATATGAATATATCTAAGTGCTTTTTATTTCATTTCTTTCTTTCTTTTTTTTTCTTTCTTTCTTTCTTTCTAAATCTTGGAATGAGATATCTCCTGGCATTTCTACGTTTTTCTTTCTTTCTTTCTTTGCATTCGAGCTTTCAATATCACACGTCTACTCTTTTCATAAGATTTCCGTCTATTTCCTCTTTGAGTGGTAAAGAACTGTCTCATACTACGTCTACGTAAGTTTTGAATCTACATTCTTCATACATAAAAAAAACAAACTCAATTTCAATATATATATATATATATTTCCGCTCCTGTACACAAATACGTCTGCCACCCCACCTTTCTCTGCAAAAGTTCTCCGTCTTTCTCACCATGACTTCCTCAAATGTACCAAACGAGACTCACACAACCACACTACGACAACACAGTGACTTGCTACTTTGATGCAGTAGAGAATTTGGCGAATAAGAACAGAAATCACTTTACGTTCTTATGTCTAGTTAAGTTCCTGACTCTTTGATCAAAGAGGAATTTTATGTGAAAAATCTGCTGCGCGAAAATGGAAAGAAAAGTGAAAAAAAAAAGAAAAAAAAGTAGCGTTTCTAAGTTGTGTTAAATAAATCGATGTTAATTACCAATAAAGATAATTACATAAGCCAGTTCCCGACTCTTTGTAGCACATAAAACATGTCGCTTGTTTGATAGAAAAGTGGTTGACAAAGGCAGAATTGCTGCTTGAAGAGATTAGAAGGAAATCTAAAACAAATCCAAAGGATGCTCCGAAATTGATGCCTCCTTCACGGGAATCCCAAAGGATCCAATGAGAACAATAACCGTTTTGATTTGGTTTAGCTTTCTTTGTTTAATAGCATATCAACCTTCGTGGGTTATTTAATGACAAAGTCATACCTCCAGAAGAACAGCAGTGACACTATTTAATACATAGCCGGGAGGATAATAGGATTCATACCTTTCCCAATGTTATTTGTCCGAAAGTGAACGTAATAGTGCGACGGGAGTTCGAACTCGCTTACTACGATTCCACAGTCCAGTGCTTTAACCGTTACACCATGAGAACATCATAAATATCAAATACCCCTAATAGAGATACTTTGCGTAAGGTTCAACAGCCCGCAAAGAAGCAGCTGTTCGGCCACCAACCACCTATCACGAAAACTATCCAAGTTAAACGAAACATACATGTAGGACACAGCTGGAGAAGTAGGGACGAGCTCATAAGTGATGTACTCCTATGGACCCCTTTACATGGCCGAGGAAAACCAGGGAGACCAGCTCGAACCTACATACAATAGCTCTGTGATGATACTGGGTTTGGCCCTGAGAAGGTGCCGGAAGCGATGAACGATAGGGAGGGGTGGCGAGAGAGGGTCAGGGATATCCGTGCTGATGGCACGGCATGATGATGAGATGATGATCATTCCTTTCAATGATTATATCGTTAAAAGTAATATGTTCTACTTAAAGCTAGACATATTTTTGTACTCTGTTATACGCTTTCAAGTACCTAATAATAATTGTTAGTTAACAATTAGAGCTACAAACAACCCTTCTTAATACATTTAATCTACACACAATTATATGGAAACAAGTATTCCTATCAAATACAAAAAAATTGCACAGGGTTATATGATGTCAAATATTTCTATTTAATACAAATAATTGTATGATTTAAAGTAATTAGCTTTATTTAAAAAAAATATATAGATATATATTTCTTTTAAATACCCTGTCCGGTGGCAAAAGCTGCTTGGTAGAGCCAGGAGTGGAAGTACCACCTTGGGCTACCGAAACTGTGTTATCACCCTGGTTAGGGGCTGATGAGGACAGAGTATCGTACGTGCTTCCACACGTCGTATGATGAAAAAAAATAATGATAGTCGTTTGTTTTGCATAGTTATATGGTTTCAAATAACTAAGAATAATCCTTAGTAAACAATTATACCTTCAAGTAACTATTCTTCATAAAAATATTTTAGTTATATGGTGTCTAGTGTTTCGATCGAATACGAATATTTTTAAACCGATCTATTTAACCCATAGAGATGTACCACCGCTCCAGGTCAGAGTGTAACTAGAAGTAATGGCAATGAAAGAGTACTCCACATGCATAGATCTTCAAAACTGGAACTCCACTATTAGATACAGTTTAGTGTCATACACAGTACACTTATTTCTTGGGGTCGTTTTGCCTGTCTGTGTGGGATACAGCCAGCGTATTCTAATATCTGTTTCGTCGGCGGGGATTTATTTCATCGAAAGTAACACTATTGAATGAACTATTTATTACGCATATCATGTCTTTCTGTATCATTCACGACTCTTCCAATTTCACCTGCTAAACAAACCCAATCCTACGTTTGCTGCTCTTATCAATAGGCTATCGATTATATGGAAATCAGACCTAACCGATAAAATGAAACGCAGTTTCTTCCAGGCAGCGGTCGCATCGATACTGCTATATGGATGCACTACATGGACGGCAATTACACAAGAATGCTGCGAGCAATCCTGAACAAGTCCTGGTGGTAACACCCCACAAGACACCAACTGTACGGCCACCTACCTCCTATCACGAAAATTATTCAAGTTAGACGAACCAGACATGCAGGACACTGCTGGAGAAGCAGGGACGAACTCATAAGTGATGTACTCTTATGGACCCCCACATATGGCCGAGCAAGAGCGGGACGACCAGCACGAACATATATTCAGCAACTATGTGAGGATACGGAATGTAGTCTAGAAGACCTGCCAGAGGCGATGAACGATAGGGAAAAGTGGCGAGAGAGGTCAGGGATATCCATGCTACCGGCACGACATGATGATGATGATGATGATTGATATTACATAGCAATACTTGGAACCATTTGACTGCGTGCAAATTAATATATTGGGTTGAATTATTAGTGTTAGATATCAATACTTGAAAACATTTAACTGAGTGAAAAAAAAATGAGCAATGCCTCGTTTAAAAATATCATCTACGAAGTATACGTTTAAAAATCATATATATCAAATACGTATAAACATCATTTGCTATTAAATAAACTAGAAGGTTTGATATGCCATAAACCCCAATAATCCAATCAATCTACTGATATATTTGCTTTTAAGAAAAAAATTAGTCGGTCGCAAGTTTTGATCGAAACTGTTCAAGCCTCGTGTCAGCTCTACAAAGAAGAAGAAATAAGAAACAAACGGAATTCAAAAAAACAAATATATTGTTCTTTTTATTGACGTTTCGTATTCACTCCAACATCGGTGGACAGTTTACCCTTTCGAATGGCCTCAGTGCGTAGACACTCACAGTCGATGGTCTTGGCCACTGTTAACTGCTCTATGGCAATCGGCCAACTGCTAACTCTTTCTCTACCACTTCAAGTCATCCACGACTGATCATTTCCCAAAACTCGAAATTGTGTCATACTTGGCTCTTTTTCTGACCATTATATATATATATATATAAGAAAGTGAACTTGGTTTTCTGGGCCATTAGCCTAATGGGTAGAGTGTTTGCCAATTGCCCGGAAGACTGTGGTTCAATCCCAGGTCGAGTCATACCAAAGACTAAAAAAATGCCCCTTGATGCCTCATTGCTTAACACTCAGCCTTATAAGGTACAGTTCAAGGTAAAGTGGAGTAATCCAGGGAATGGAGTAGCGCCCCCTACATCTTGGTGTAGTAGCTATTGAAAAGGGAGCCTTCGGGTCGCCCTTGACTACGTTCGCCAACTTTACTTACTTATTTCATATGCTTCTGCCTTACACGTGTTTCAGACTTCATGACCTTTTCAGGAGATTGATAATGGGTAAGGTGGTCTTTGCTGCTAGCTTTTATTGTGAAGGTTGTTTTGATAGTAATGTGATCTTTTTTAATTTCATGATTTGTATCTATGAAAGTCTTATTAGACTTAATTGTTCCTGAAACCCCTGACCTCTGCAGATGTTATTTTTATGCATGTGTGTACAAGTATCTACTCTTTCTGTTTGTGCGTGAGTGTGTGTACATCCGCATCCATGCACGTGCGTCCAGGTATACACACGCCACTGCACACATATATTTTCAGAGTGGTTGTTTTTCTTTTCTTTCTCTTTCTCTCTGAGTTTGATGTTTGAGAGGACAGATTTGACTCTCTAGTTTTTTTGCGTTTGTGTGATTGTGTGTGTGCACGTTTGTGTGTGTGTTTGCGTGTGTGTAGTGTGCTTTGAGTTAGGCCCCGTTTAATGCCGGTTTAAGCCTGTCTATGATATTTCTTTTATATTTGTAGTAATTAATTGAGATCTGTCTGGTATATGGGCAATATTTTAAAGTGTTCGTTGCTGCATTGAAAAAAGTTTTTTTGACACAAAGTGTTTTCTATTTGTTTAAGGCAGGTTTGAATCTATCAATGAAGTTTTTCTTTTATTTGGAGAAACGAGTTGACAGCAGTCAGGTATATTAACATTATATTAAAGTACCTATTGCTGCATTCAAATAAACACACACACACACACACACATATATATATATATATATATATATATATATAAGTTTTTTCCCGGCAAATACACCCGCCCAGGCCAAATCCCTGCAGTATAGTCTGGAGCAGAGAGCCTTCCATGTGAATACACACAAAACGGAGTACCTGTGCTTTAATTAAAGAGGATACATCTCCTCACTAGTTAGGGGTCTCTGAAACAAGTGGACAAATTTACCTACCTCCAAAGCAATGTCGCATCTACAAAAAACAATATGAATAAGTAACTAGCGAAGGCAAGGACAGCTATCGATAGGTTGTTGGTCATATGGAAGACAGATTTATCAGACAAAATAAAGCGCAATTTTTTCAAAGCAATGGTATATATATATATATATATATGTATGTATATATATATCTGCTTGTATTTGCTTGTGTGAGAGGATATCAATATAGGGGAGTCTTCGTGGCGTATTATTTACGTGGTGGAATCTGCCATCGTAGTAAGCAAGGGTGGATTAGGTATTAAATTACACAGGTTTATTTTGGTTTGGTTTTATGGGACATCAAACGTTGTAGATCATTTAATGTCAAATCAATTTTCATACATATAAATAATTCAATTTCAAACAATTTAGTTTAGTATAAGTATAGTTTTTTGACACACAATTAAATATCAAAACAGTTCTATTTCAAACAATTCAGTTTGCCCTAAGTACACACTTTTAATGTCAAAAACAGTTCCATTTTAAACAATTCAGTTTAGCATAAGCACACAGTTTAAATGTCAAATATTGTTTTATTTCGAACAACTCAATTTAGCATAAGTACGAAGTTTAATTTTATTTTACCCATAGATAGAATCCTATCAGGTGCTATCTCTCCGGGCATTACTGAAGCCTCATCATCAGATTGTTTAGTGTCATATCAGGACACTCATTGGGGGGGGTGTTACCCCTCTGCAGATAAACAGTTGGTGTATTCTATCGGGCAAAAGTAACTCACGAAGTGTAGATGCCATTTAACGAAGGAAACTAAAAGAACTAAATTTATATTTAATCCAGTTTTAAAGATATTTTATTTGTGTATTAATGTGTTTTTTCTCTTTATTCCTATAGGATCACTAAACCCTATTGTTTCTCTGAAAGAATTAGGCTAAAATTACAGAATAAAATGAATTAAGTCGATATTCTCACCACAGTAAAACAAGATAGAGAGAATACAGGGTGCGGACGCTCCATATGGAATAATTTCTAAAACATATTTCGGTGAGATTAGTCCAATTTTTGAGGGAAGAAAAAACGATAAATCTAAATTTTCATAATCAACTCAATTATTCAAGCAGTTTTCCATTAAAATTCAGCCCAATGTGAGTGAGCAAGAAAAGAAACGGCATAGAATCTATGATTTGCTTAACGCCGAAACCAAGCTAAAGTTTCTTTGTCTACTGTATACAAAGCAAAGAAAAATGTTTTACTGTAATAGAACCTTTTTGATGAAAGGGGTGTGTGGAACAAAAACAGAAAGAAGGCTTTTCAACTGCTCTCGCAACGGTGATTAAGAAAGACGCCACCACGTCAATAAGAAAGCATGCCCATGAATTGAAAGTCAACAAAAAAACTGTGAGGACAGCAATTAGACAAGATTTACGCCCAAAACTTAGTCCCCTTGATTGCGCTATATGCGGCGTTTTAGAAAACAAAACAAATGCAACTTCCCATCCAAATATTGGTTCGCTTAAGTCTGCTATTGAGGATGATGGAATAAAATGTCTGAAGAATTTATTTTGAAGGAACGCAAATAGTTTCGAAGGCGTGTTGATAAATAAATTGAAGAAAATGGTTGCGATATTGAGTAAATTTACTCTTTTGAGTCAATCTTCTGATTTTGTTGTTTATTTTTTTAAATCTTAATTATTTTGTTCTATTTAAGGGGCGTTTATTATTATTATAGAATATTCCAAATTTTGCTTCCGCACCATGTAACAATTTTATTTTTCTTATTTACAATATATTCTTTATCCTTTATTCTTTTTTTTTATCACTTCCCCCACTTTTATATTCATTTTGCCCTCTTTATCACTTACAGGAGCCACTCGCGTAATGGTTATCGTCAAAGAAAATGGATTAGGCTATTCGGTTTCAACCTGAACGAGGCTGTTTGTATAACATACTCATATGCAGATGCATGCAGAAACACATTCAACACAATAAGGACGAGCTGACACAGTTCTTTAGAAAAATATACTTCTCACTTTATTCGAAAGGGTTCGAAAGGGTTACGAAAGGTATTATGTGTGAGAGGTGAGTTGGAGACTGAACAGAACTGCAACATATTGACACCACAACTCTTCTGGCTATAACAGCATTTCTTTCCCGTTCTCCTGGGCTGCTCAACCGGGGGCCTGGGGGCCCAACCTCTGCTGGGACAGGGTTCTCATTCCAGTATCTTCTCTCCAACTGCCTGACTTACTGTCGCACCCGGGTTATATAATTATTTGACGCCACCTACTTCCTGTGGCGTCACAATTCACACTCAATTCAACCCATCAACAGTCAAGGTTATCCTCCGATATCTTCGACCGGTGCACCTGTTATTTACACAGGTGCATTTCTCATCTGACAGCCCGGCCGGGTCAGAGGTCAATATGTTACATTTGCAATTCACAAAGTGCTAATAACCTAAGGAAAGATATGAATCCAATTATTCTCCCCCAGGTACAGTTAAATAGCAGGGCAGACAGGGCTCTTTAACCTTGGTATGACAACCAGTCGAGGAAAAGGAAAACGCTGAATTCAAACCAAATCTGGAAAGGAGTGAGATCCACCAAAAACTCTTTATAAGTGTAGCACCCCAACAATTGAACCAAGTGAAAGGATAAGTTTTCTTTTTTTTTTTTTTTTAGGGTTTTCCTCATCTGTGAGCCCGTGCCAAAGCTTGGCAAATATCTATTTAGAACAGATGATAGTTTTAGATATAAAACGAAATTGAAAATTTCCTCGTTTATCACTTTAGATTCTATTATATGCTTATTTGTAGTTGTTATCTATACATGATTTTATGGCTGGTTTGCTTTCTTTTTTTTAATGGGATATACAACTCTGCGGGTTATTTAATGCCAAAGACATTCTTGTAAAAGAACGGAAGTCGTACTATTTAACCCATTACTATACCTTTCCCCAAAGAATCCGTCCGAAAATAAACATAATGCCGTGATCAGAGTTTGAACTCGTTTATTACGATGTGGCAATCCGTCACGTTATCCATTACTCCACAAGGACTCTCCACGTTTTTCGCGGCCGAAATAAAGCAAAATTGTGAATGTGATTATCTTGGAAGATGTGACCGATTAAACGTTAATACAGAAAATAAACTCATGAAAAACGTTTAATTCAATTTTGCACGCAAATTGCTATCTAGTCCTGAGTCAATAAAGATTATATAATCCAGTTAAGGAAATCCAGAAAGGGTAAAGTTCCAAATAGGTAAATTCAGTTTGTACATTCAACATCGGCAAGATGTTCTTTTGCTTACTGGAAACTTCGGATTAAATGGCTTACATATGTCAGGTTTTGTTTATAGCAATTAGATTATTTCACCCAGAATGCAACGTTGACGTTCATTTATTTCAGTTTGGAAGTTGTTTATGGTTTATACCCAAGACAATGGATCAAAATATTTCCTAACAATATTTAGAGCCAGAACTACATAAGATATATAACTTCATTTATGAAACAACATTTTGTATGAAATATTCAATGTACATATAATATATACTGATACAATATATATATATATACATACATACATATATATATATATATATAGTCATCCACAGACAGACTGTTTCGTTCTATCAGAACTCTTCAGTGTGGTTAGACACGCAGGACGCTCGAAGCCGGGATCGAAACCCGTCCAACTTAACGTTAGACTGTGTTTCAGACCACTCGTCCACCAACGGACGCCGTTGGCTAAGGGAATTTTAAGTTTATTTTTTTTTAATTTTTAGAAACAGCAACAGCAACCTTTGTTTACATTTTTCATACCCTATCGGCTACCAGAGTGCTCAATTCTTTCGAAGAGCTTTGCATTACGCTAGCGGCGACCGATAATTCCTTCGCTAGAGAGCTCAACCCCCATGGGGGAGCATATATATATATATATACTTTATAAAAATACAATATACATACACAATATGAGATAGACAATATACACATACAATTTACTTATAGCCTACACAATATACATGCACAATATACAATAAAAATATCTTATATACATATACAATATACAACATAAAATATACAACAGACAATGTTATTATACAATACAAACCTACAATATACAATATGCATATACAATATAAATATACAATATGCATAAGATCTATATAAACTATATATATATATATGTGTGTGTGTGTGCGTGTGTGTGCAATATACATGATACATGTAAAATGTAAACATATGATATACAATATAAATATGCAATACACAATGTGCATATACGATAAGGTACAAACAAACTAAATATAGTTTTGAAAATATACTTACGATACAGAATTTTGTATAAGAGTGTAATTATTTTTAGACTGACAAATATTCCAATTTTTCTTAAGTACTGATTTGCTGAAATTGAAGTCAGGTATATATTCTGTTGGCTTGGGCAGCATAATATTCCAACTGAACCTCTGAAAACATAGAAAATCCTCTCTCAACGAGTATCCTAATGATGGCACTAAACTCCATCTAAATGTGAGTATCCATTCCAGGATCTTTGGGAAAATTTGGAGTACCCCTTCATTGTCATTACTTCCAGGTTCACTCTGAATCTGATGGGAGTACCTGTTAGGGGCGCTTCTATAGGTCAAATACAATTGTTCAATCATTTAAAAAGGATTATTATTAATCATTTGATAGCATAAAGTTGTAAGCAAACTAAATGTAAGAATACTTGATATGTATAATTGCTAATGTTGAGTGGCTCTACTTGAAACCCAATTACCGTGCAAATAAATGATTGATATTAAATAGAATTATTAGTGTTAAATACCAATATTGAAAAACATTTTACTGAGTTAGAATAATTTAGCCGTAACAAATCGTTTAAAAATAAACTACACGTTTGTAAATCAAGAAAAAAAAACAAAAACAAAAAAACGAATGCTGAACTACCGTTTGTGTTAAATCCATATATGGACAACCAGTTAACGGTAAACTTCACTTCGTCCTGTATTTAGAATAACTTTTTGAATTTAACCACATGTTCTATTTTGTCTGCATTATTTTTTTACTCCTTGAGAGATTTTCACATCAGTTTTAGCTAATGGTCTTTCACTGAAGTTTGAGTGACAGCAAATTTTCTCATGTCTCCAGGCCGATCTCAATAATTCACTAACTTGGATGGTTACCACTCGTCCTGTTATTCAATCCTTTGGTGACTGTACGAAGAGCATCAATCATAATTGGAATAACCTTCACTTTCATGTTCCACAATATTTTTAATTCCCTAGCAAGGTTGAGGTACTTATCCTTCTTTTGACATTGCTGTACCGGCTGTAGTCAGCCGGTACAGCAAAGTCCTCAATTCGTCAAGTTCTTTTTTTTGTTAATTAATTTAAGGTCGTTTCTAGTTTTGTACTCTTTCTGTGCTAGTTTGCCGCATTCACTTATGTGATTGACCGCTTCGTCTCTATCTCGACATAACCTATGCCTGCTGTTTTGTTACGTCTTATCTATTCTTACTTCGATATGAGTGATCCTTACGGCGTTGTTTTGTATTGCTATTAGAAGAGATTATGTTAAAGTTTCCCTTTTTTAGCCACTTCTCGTATTAGATTTCACTTGTTTGTCATTTAAAATGTCCATAGTAGTTTTTTCTCTTTGTATTTTCTGGTTATTTCCATTCCGTTGGTTTTTGCGTTGTCAGTATTATTTCTGGTGGCTGTAATCAGTCTTCCTCAGTGCTTTTCTACGTAGTCTTTGAGTCGTTGTATCAATGCATCAAATACTGTCTTCAGTGCTGATAAGTCCTCTTCCTCCCTCTTTTCTTGACACATATAGTCTGTAAACATAATCTCTGGCATATAAAGCCTCATATATGGTCATTAGTTTACTTGTTCTGTGGTCCATTTGTTTAATTTCTTCTCTAGTCTACTTCAAAAATGGTCCTGAATATCTGATGGGAGGGGGTGCAGGCCATGTATTTATCCCTTCGATAAGGTTTCTACTATATATTTTTGTCTCGAGTAGTTTTCTGGTTCTCCTGAGATACTCTTGCTTAATTTTTTCTCTAATTTCAACTTGTTTTGTGATGTCAGCTTCCAATATTCCCAAGTATTTGTAGGTTTCCTTTTCTCTGAGCGTTCTAATTTTTTTTGATTTGGAAGTTCCATTCCTTCTGTCATGTGTCGTTTCCCGCATTTCATTAGTAGCATAGAGCATTTTTCTTTGCCAAATTCCATATTATTATTATTATTATTATTATTATTATTAATCCTACTGCAACATTTATCTGAAAGCATGAGTGTAGTATCTGTTTATTTAGATGTGGATGCCTTGTAAAAGAAATAAAGAGGGATGATAAAGCGGTTGAAAAGTAGCAGTAAATTGATGACAGGTAGAATAATTTCTGAAGTCATGTGATCAACTTTCAGAATAAAAGTTAAGAAAATTTACCATATGAAAGCAGGTGTCGGACTTACGTGCCCCACATTGGAATTACAGAAAATAAATAATTAATTGGACTTTAATTATGTTAAATTTGACATTTTCATTAAAAAAAAAAAATGCACTCAAAACATTTAACATCAGAAGCCACAAGAAGCAACATGTTGATGTGATGGTAGACGGAGAAATCCAAAGTTAGGTCAACGACACATTTCACCGGATACTAGGTGGAAGAACCAAACGGACAGCGAACAGAATCAAATAGTTCTGTCATAAAACTACTGGGGTCTATTGATTAGATAAAAAAAAACAGCCGTCTAAAGATTACCATGCCTCTAATTCAAACAATATGTCCAAACAACATCGCTCTTCAAGCAGGAAAAGAAGGAGCGCGTTCCGTTGATGTTGGAGCTTTGTCCGCAGTGTTTGAAAAATCAGATACAGAACTCAAACTTAAACCCAAACCTAAACCAAAATAATTTAGATGCAAAAACTCAGTACACATAGCAACATTTAATGTTAGAACTTTAAATAAAATAGGCCGATAACCTGATGGTTTCTTTGTTTGGTTTGGTTTTTTTGTTTAATGGCATATCAACTCTTTGTAGATTATTTAATGCCAAAGCCATTCTCCTAGAAGAACAGTAGTGGTACTATTTAACCCATAGCTGGGAGGATAAGGGGGTTCATACCTTTCCCAAGGGTATTTGCCTGAATGTGAACGTAATAGCGCGACTGGATTACGAACTCGCTTACTACGATTCCGCAGGCCATCGCTTTAACCATTACACCACGAGGAGCCCCCCGATAACCTGAGCAGACTGCATCTGCGACAGAGTACAATATAGACATTGTATGCATACAAGACCATTGATACTAATATAGCGTACAAAAAAATTGCCATGATACCTGCAATGGATGGATGTTTGTTTTGAGTATCTGCATAGAAAAACTCCGTCAATGCCGTCGTAGGAGGCTTTTGACTGCTTCTCAGTCCTCGAGTCCTAAAATCATTTAATAGTACCGAGAAAGTACAACCCAGTATGAAAACGAATTCATCACTTTCTGCAACGAGCCATCTTCCCTTGTCCGTTGTATTCCCAAACACAACGTTCAAATAATTGGTGGAGACATCAATACTCAAATAGTTAAAAACAAATACAACAAATTCTGCCCAGAAAATAGTCAAACACAAACGGGGAACTTCTAACAGACTTCTCACTGGAAAACAAACTAACATGCTTTAATGCTAAATTCAAGAAAAGGGAGGAAACACTGCGGACCTACCCTGACCCAAGTAATGCAAAAGATTACATATTCATAAACAAGAAGTAGATTAACGGGTTCAGAACTGTGAGGCATATTCCTCTTTTGAAGGAGTATCTTCCGATCACAGAATTGCCACAGCAAAGATACGCCTGAACCTACGCATAAATAAGTCATAAACTGCAAAAACCACGCTCTACGACTGGTCATCTCTTAACAATAGAGATATTAGCAATAAATAACTGTAAGAAACAAATTTGATTCTGTTCAGGAGATAACTGAAACACTTAGTCCGAATGACGAATAATAAAACTTCACAACGCGGACATGGAAGCAGCAGCAGAATGTATAGCAACCAAGTCAAGAACCAAGTGTAGAGTTCTATGGGAGACACGAGCAGTTAGGAAAAAAAGAGATAAGAAAAAACTGCATCCTTACTTAATATAAGAAACTTAACAAATGTCAACGCACAAAAACTTAAGAAGGCGTAAAGAGAATTAACACATACCAAAAAGAACAAAAAGAATATATTCATGGTCAGATCAATAAAATAAAAAACTTGGTTGATGATAGACAATCGCGAATTGAATCATCATCATTATCATGTCGTGTCACCAGCACAGATATCCCTGACCTCTCTCGCCACTTCTCCTATCGTTCATCGCCTCTGGCAGGTCCTCAGGGCTACATCCCGTATCCTCCCATAGCTGCTGTATGCATGTTCGAGCTGGTCGTCCTGCTTTTTCCCGGCCATATGTGGGGGTCCATACGAGTACATCACTAATGAACTCGTCTCTGCTTCTCCAGCAGTGTCTTGCATGTCTGGTTCGTCAAACTTGTATAGTTTTCCTGATGGAAGGCAGGTGGCCGTATGGTTGGTGTCTCGTGGGTTGTTGCCGCCAGGAATGGTTCAATATTGCTCGCAGCGAATTGAATAGTAGACAGTATATGAAGTGAGTCAAAATAAGAGCACCTCCAGAGCAAAACTAAAAGCTGCCATCCAAGAAGAACGATTACAGATGTGGAAGGAATATTACAAGAATCTGCTTGGAAACTCCCCTAAGGTTACAGATAACCAACTAGACATCAAAGTAGGACAGTTTACTCAAGAAGAACTCAACGTAGTACCGAGAAAAATCAAAAGCAGAAAAGCTGCTGGCCTCGAAGTACCGCTAAAATATGGAAGACAAGGACATTCGATTTTGCAACGCCGTATATAAACAGAACACAAGAAAGATGGACAAAGTGCAGCATCTTTCCTTTCCCTAAAAATGGTGAATTCCAAACCAATAAGAAATACAGAGGCATAACTCTTACTTCTACAGCGGCTAAGGAAAGAAAGGAAAAAAGAAGAGAGACATTTGTGTTTCACATTGCCGACCTGGCTTAACAAAGCAGAGAGTTTAAAAGAAAAGAAAGAAAGAAGAAGGAAAGAAAAAAGAAAAGGACACTCGAGAGAGACATTTGTGTTCAAGACTGTCTGCTGGTGTAATATAGCCGGCACCTTAAATATTTGTTTGGTCCTCACCTATCAAAATTTTCTTATAGTTTAAATGTTCCCTTATGTTGAAATATATTCGTTATGTTGTTGATCTGTCGAGTTGCCTTCTTTTGCACATATCTTTTTCAGCTTCATTCGCTTTAATTTATTCTCGCTAAAGGTCTCTTTCGCCTTAAAAACATTATACGGGAAATTGGAATTTCCGACTACAGTGAATAATATATTGTCTTAACCTAGAAGTCTATGTTTTCCGTTATCCGATGGGGTAGGAAAACGAAGGGACTTGGTGGGGTATGTATAACGTGAAATTGGAATCCCCCTTGCCTGCGTCGGGCTGAGTCTAGCCCCAAATGAACCCCCACATTATTTGCCAGTTACCTTATGCCCGAAACAGGAGTCTTGACTAGGACTTATTCTGCGAGGGGTCAAGTACAAGACTGCCCCGACGTCACACGTGCGTAAAATCAACTATCGTCTTGAGATAGAATATTTATGCACCGTTACAGAAGAAAAAAATGACGGAGACGAAGATAGGAGATACCGTTTGAATTTCAACTTCATTTTGGGATTTCATACGGCTACTCTATGCCGAGGAAATTACTTCCTGCATTATTTGAGAACAGTCACGTCTCCCAAATGAGGTATTGAGACGCACTCTCCATTTACGATGGTTGATACGCCCAAATTCGGTGAGGCCGAGTCCCATGGGTGATTTTTCTGTTTTGTTTTTGTTTCGGCGGTGTCGGCTCGCAAGCAGCAGACATTTCTCGGTATCAGGCTAAAAAACCTAATCAGCACATGTGTTCGCTGCTAGCGGCCGCGTGAAAGTGCGGTCCATTCAGTGTTACGATGGAGGCTGAAGTGAGATAGAATTTCTCCTTTGCACATGGACGATAGTTTTGCCGGGCATAGGCTGCCAATCTTACTGTCAGGAGCTTCTGGGAATTTGTACACTGTTTGAATTTATTCTATTTTATTTATTTTATTTTTTTCTAATCCCCACAATTCTATACGATCTTAAAAGTTCAGGGGTCGGGTGAGTCTCGATATTTCCTCCGATCACCAGTCCTCCCAATCACTTTTCCAAGCCATTGGAGACCGTTTCAGGGACACCATCTAAGATCGGTATTACCGCCACTTTCTGAGCTCTCTATCATGATCCAAGTATTTTCTGTTTTTTTTTCTTTTCATACAATTGGAAAAGCAAAATCGACTAAACTGTAAGTTCTTAATTTTTTTCTAATTAATAAGTACTATGATTCTTATTTGACGGGGATTAGATGGTCCGTTTGTCATGATGATCATCATCATGTCGTGCCGCCTGCACGGATATCTCTGACCCTCTCTAGCTACTTCTCCCTATCATTCATCGCTTCTGGCTGGTCTTCAGGGCTACATCCCGTATCCTCACATAGCTGCTGTATGTATGTTCGAGCTGGTCGTCCTGCTTTTGCTTGGCCATATGTGGGGGTCCATAGGAGTACATCACTGATAAGTTCGTCCTTGCTTCTCAAGTAGTGTCCAGCGTGTCTGGTTCGTCTAACTTATATAGTTTTCGTGATGGGAGGCAGGTGGCCGTATAGTTGGTGCCTTGTGGGGTGTTGCCGCCAGGACTTGTTCATCCGTTTGTAATTATATGAAAATCCCTGATAATTTTATGTATCTCATTTTTTAGGACATATTCTGGTTTGTGTATATACTATTTGTCAGTATGATCAAATTTCATTTTCTTGCACAATTCACAGTGTATTGCCTTTATCACCAGTCGTGCTTACTTTTGTATGCTTACTGCATTAACTGATGTAATTAAGCATTTAATCTCTTTTATCACAAAACCTACACTTGCTTTTCTTCTGCATGTATTAAATTTTGCCAGACATCAATTTTTACTTGGACATACAAACGAGCTAAAACAATGCAACTCTCAAGGACCCACAAAGCCCTGAATAGAACCGATATTGTAGAAAATATTGGTATTGAAAGTGACAACATATTTGCCAACCTCAATGTTGCATATAGATATAAAAAAATATAAGATATATCAACAAAATAAGATCTACAAAGCATACACTTGTAAAAAAATATCCACTAATCTTTGTCTCACACTGTAATAATTATTTCAAAACCGAAAATATTTACCTACTAACTAGTCTGTTACACACACACACACACACACACACACACACACACACATATATATATATATATATATAGGTATTATTCGGTCCAGTTAAACCAGTGTTGGGAGTAATTCCTTCAGGGCAAGAAAATTATTCAAGAGCTGAACATTTAAATTTTCCTGGTAGAGAGCTCAATGTAATTGATTTTACAGAGCAATATTTTTTTAAAGAAAAAAACAAAGACCGGTTATTTTTGGATTATAAATTTATTTCCATCCTGTTTTTCGTTTCTGGTGTGAACCAAAAACACGAAAAAAATATATATAACAGGACTTCTTCAGATCTAATGGATAAATAAAACAGAATAGACACTCTTTTCCTCACCCCCGTGTTTATTCTGTATTATTTATCCATTAGATCAGAAGAAGTCCTGTTATATATTTTTCTTTGTGATTTTGGTTCACACCAGAAACGAAAAAAAAAGGATGGAAATAAATTTATAATCCTAAAATAACCGGTCTTTGGTTTTTTCTTTAAAGAAAAAAAAGGTATATATATGTATATATATATATGTTAGCCGACCGTTGTCACGGGCGACCAGAAGTCTATTTTTTCAATAGCTACTATACAGAGATATAGGAGAGGACACTAATCCTTTACCTTTATTGCTCAACTTACCCTTGATCAATATCTGATAATGCAGAGAATTAAGCAAGAAGATTTCAAACACCATTTTGGTTATTTATCGGGTATTGAACCCTGGTCTCCCGGGCGAACACAGTAAGTATTACGCCAAAAAAAATATATATTTCAAAATGAATAGGTCTACTGTGGGTTTGTATTTTTTAAAGAATTATCTATTTCGTTCTTACATACGTGTATGTTTACAGCTGTTGCTTTTGTCTTGGAACATTTGTGGCAAAAAGACAAACCTACAGGAATATCCAGTCTCATTGGATGACCCATCCACATGGCATTGTTCCACATATGTTCTCTGACAAAAGCAACAGCTGGAATAATGCGTATATAAGAACGCAATAAAGAATTCTTGAAGAAATACAAATCTTTTACTAGACCTATACATTTTGAAATATCTTCTTTATCTTCTCTTTGGACCTACAAAAACATTTTTACACACACACATATATATATATATATATATATATATATATATATATATATATATATATATATATTCTATAGTTAGGCAGCAAGTCGTTTTCTGAACATGTCCAGTTAAAGACCAAGAATTGTTTCCTTTTGAAAATCTTCAAGTGAAGAGGTTCGAATATTCTTGTTATTTTTCTTATGTCTGGGCAAAGATATAAAAGAAAGTTGCCCATACTAGCCCCAGCGCTTTCGACCATTTGGCTGGCCATCTTCAGGGACTGTGTTTGGTTCTTTGTTGCTGTGAGTTCTATTTATATTTGTTTGGAGTGATTTTTTTTGCTTTTTATTTTTAGATGTGGTTGGCTCATTCTTTTAGGGCTGGTGATTGGATTATATATATATATATATATATATATATATAAACAACATATATATATATATATATATAAACAACATATATATATACATATATATAAACAACATATATATATATATATATAGATATGTTGTTTATATATATGTATATATATATATATATATGTTGTTTATATACATATATATATATATATATATATATATATATATATATATATATATATGTTCCTTGTCGATATTTGTGCGCGCGTCTTATACAAAAACATTTTAAGTTCACATATTAATTCATTTTCTTAAGACACGACCTCGATCATCGAAATTCAATGAGCTGGCATGAAGGGAAGTAAATCAGTAAGCCTGTAAATGGAGCACACACGTCTGTACGTGACAATCACTTGATCGATCTCTGTTGATCGATCTGCGACCTCTTTGTTCTTTTTTTACGATCGATTGGCTCCCGTCTTAATTGTCCATTCTTTACGATTTCTTTCTTTCTTTCTTTCTTTCTTTCAAAAGTGTTTTCCAGTGTTCTTTCTTTCTTTCTTTCTTTCTTTCTTTCACGTTTCTTGATGTTTCCTGATTTGAATAATTTCTATGCAAGCCTTTGAGTGTGTTTTGTTGATCGACGTTGAAAAACAAGAACAAAAGGATCCAAGTGAAAAAGAAGGAACAGAATTAAAAGTGACTTTGGTAAAACAAAAAGTAAGGAAGAAAATATATCAGAAAGTGGCGTAAACAAACGAAAGTAGTCACATAAAGTGGGAAATGCGCAAGAAGAAGAAGAAGAAGAATCCTGATATCTAGATAAGAGAAGTTGAAAGGAAATGAAGAATAAAATTTGAAAATGAACTCAGCATACAAAAGGAAAAAAAAGAGAACGAAAGAAAAATAGAATGAGAAGAAGAAAATTAGGGAAGAAATCAAGGAAGAAGAAAATTAGAAAATACTAAAAATGAACGAGAAAGAGAGAATGTTGTACAAAGAACCAGAAAAATAGCGAAAGAAATGAAAGACAGTTGAAAATGAAAAACAAAAGAATGAAGGACAAGTACAAAGACGACGATATAAAATAAAAATTTCGAAGAAGAAAGAATTAAAAAAAAAGCAGAGGGAAGCCAGAAAGGAATAAAACTACTATTTGATTATTTTGTAGTTGCCCCAGAAAATAGTTCTCAGGTGGCGGGAAAAGAAAGCGGATGAACGCAGAAGAAAAGACAAGGCGGGAAAAAATGTTGGCAGCAAATGCGCCATATTTTTTTCTCTTTAGATTTTGGACTTTTGCGTATGTAACTTCTCTTTCTACCATGACTACAAAGAGATCTGATGTTAGAGCCTAGTTATTTCTATATTCGTCTGGGATAGTGGTTCCTTTTTTATTATTTAGTTTTTCTTTTGAGACTAGTGCTTTGATAAAATGGCGGCCGAATCTTTAGAGTATGAACCAAAAATGAATAAATGAATAAATATAAAGAAACAAATGGAATATTTGTTGTTACTGAATATTGGTTCCTATCCAAGCTGCAGGCCAAGCGTAGTGAGTATAGCAAACTCCTTCCTTCTATGCAAATATCACAAAACATAAGATTGTAGGGACTGGCACAACCAGACAAATATGAGGTATTAGCGGCAGAACTGTCAGCGAGGCCAAGAACATGGTGTCTAAATCACCTGCAGAAGGGTAAAATCCCCCACAAAAAGGTGGGATGCAAAAAAGTGTATCCGATAGTGAGGCTCCATTTCTGGTGCTTTGAGATGTGTGGAATTACCCTTTTCTTACTCTCTGATCACAAGAGCAAGTACCTGTAAGAGTCTTATCTACAGATCAAATACATCTGTTTAAGAATTATTCGTATTAGATAGGAATAATTGATGCCATAAAAAGGGAATTTTTTTTTACCTTAAGAATAGTTAATAAAAGCTACAACAACATTGTAAGAATTATTATCACTTGAATCAAAATTACGAGCAAACAAAGGGTTTCTTTTTGATAGTTTGTTTGTGTTTTATGACATATCAACCTTTGTAGGTTATTAAATGTCAAATCCATTTTCATACAAATAAACCGTTTTATTTCAAACAATTCAGTTTAGCAAGAGTATACATATTAGTTGTCAAAAACATATCTATTTCAATCTATTCAGTTTGGCAAACAATTATTTATCAAACAATTCAGTATAACTTAAGTACAATTTTAATGTCAAAAAGAGTTCTATTTCAAACATTTCAGTTTAGCATACAAAAACGGTTCCATTTCAAGCAATTCAGTTAAGCATAAGTACACAGTTTAAATGTCAAAACAGTTCTAATGCAAGCAATTTAGTTTAGCAAAAGTACCCAATTTAGTTCTATTTGACCCATAGGTAGAAACCTATCAAGTGCTACCACGCCGGGCCAGAGTGGACCTGGAAGCGATGGCAATGAAGGGGTGCTCTGCATTCCCCAAATCCCCGGCATTGCTGGAATCTCACTATCAGGTTTTTTAGTGTCATATCCAGGAGACTAATTTGGGGGTCAGTGTGTTCTACAGCCTCAGCTGACAGGGAATCATCGAATTGTGTATAAATTATGTCTATTAGGGAGGTGCCCGTGGTGTAATGGTTATCGTCGAAGGAATTGGACACGGCGACACGAGTTCAAATCCTAGACTGATTGCATTTCACATAGCACTAATACCCTTGGGAAAGGTATGAATCCAATTATTCTCCCTCCAGCTATGGGTAAATAGTAGGGCAGACTAGGTTCTTCAGCCTTGGTGAGGCAACTAGTCTAGGAGAAGGAAAAGTCTGAATTCAAACCTGTTAAACTCCGCTTAAAAAATTGACCTTGTGTCATATCCTGCCAGAGCGGAGGGGTTGGGTAAATATAATAAATTATGTCTATTAGACCGGACTTCTTGATACTATATTGAAATTACAAGTAGTTGATAATATATATTTATGTGCAAATGATTAGCATTAGGTAAGAATACTTGAAACAATATAATCATGTGGAAGGTAATTGTTGTATTCTACGAGTTCAAAGTTCCTCATCAGCACTGTTAGCATATGAGGGTGGTTTTATTTGTCCAAGTGATTTCTTGTTTGAAAATCTCAGTCGTCAACTGTTAGGTCCTGAGTAGGTTTTTCTTTTTTCGCCGTGTTTGAATTCGAAATTCGTCACCAAACTTGTTGAGTGGGACGATAGAATTCTTTTGTGTGCTGAGTTCGGTTCCTTGAGGCCAAACTGTTTCAGGGCGAACGAATTTTGTTGCTGCGTGTGTTCGATTCCTCGTAGCCAACTGTTGCGTTCTGGTTAGTGAACGCTTGTAATATCAAATAAAGGACAAACCACGATATGAGAGGAAATAGAGATATATTCTCAGGAAAAAGTATATACAATAGAGAGACTATTAGTAGACAAGAACATAGGAATAGTGAATACAGAATAAAGATATAGTCCAACGATAGTATTAGCTTCCGTTATTACGGTAGCAAGTAGGTGATCTAGTGCGATCTCCAGTCTCCAACGCTCTAATACTATTCCTATAAGAAGCTGCGGTATTTGTTCCACGCCCCACCGAACTTGAAAGTGTGGCACAAGGCCTTTTTTGGTGGGTCCGACCGCAGGGCCGTAGCCCACATGCGCCCGGCATTTCCCAAAAATGCCTACGGCCCCGACGGCATTCCCCTTATTAGGGGCATCTCAGGCACCGGGCGATTAACCCAACCCCCCGAAGGGGGTAATAGCCTGGGGGGAAGGCCCCCTGAGGCCATAGGAAAAATCCAGCTATCGAGACACACTCGGCCAGATCTGCGCCATAGCCAGCACGGCCGGCCGAAGTGAGACCCGACAACTGAATCAGCAAAAAGCTGCTCCTATAAGAAGCTGCTCTTCACCTTCTAGTTTACCCTGGTATTAGTAGCTACTGCTATATATGGCAGATGGACTAGTTCATTGTGTGAAAAAATGTGGGTGATACCCAACACTAATGATTATCATTATTAAATAGGATTACGAATTTAAAACCTTATAATTGTCTCCCAAGTATTAATATGGGATAGGAATTTTTGAATTCATATAATTGTGAGAAATGTGGAGTAACCCTTCATTAACATTACTAACAGGTTCACTCGGACCAGGAATAATAAGACTTGTTTGAATCTCAAGTATGAGACAAATAGATGCATTCAAACGTAATCAATATTGGATAAGAATAATGGAGACCCTATAAGTGATTATCATTAAGTAGGTATAGTTATATAATTGTTTATAAGTTAATTATATAAAGAATACTCATTTGAAGTTATATATTTTTTTATTATTTAAATCATTAGTTATTGAAACCATATAATTATCTGAAATAAAAGTATTGAGTATAAATCATTTGTATTAGATAAAAATACGTGATACCATATAACCGTGTAAAAATGTTTATTGGCAAATAAAAAGAGCAAAAAATGCAGTGGAACATTAAAAACAGTTATGAATATTATACATAAATTATAAGCGTAAACAACATATATACAAATTAATCTCTCAGCATTATCAAGGTCCAGTCGGCCGGGGCGGTAAAATAAAATGACTGTATTTCAGCCAAAATGCATCCTAGGTAAGTGAATTTGTCTACTAGTTTAAGAGGGGTTCCGTCTAGAGTGGAGATGTCACCCGTTTGATTATAACACATTATTCCGTTTTGTGTGCATTGACGTAGAGGCCTATGCCTGCGGCTGCTCGTTCCAAACTATGCAGTAGTGTTTCGGCTTGGTTGGGTGTATTTGCCAGTATCGCTATGTCATCGGCGTAGTCGGCGTCGGTAATTGTTTTTGCGGGGTACCTTCTGCTACTTTTCTTCGTCAGCTCCAAGCCGTTTTCTCTGATTTTGTCAGTCGATGTTCTGAGTACGTAGTCTAGACAAAGGATGAAGAGGTATGGGGATAGCGTGTCCCCTTGTTGTACTCCTGCTACAATGTCGAAGTATTCTGTCTGCATCTGGTGATCGTACTTTTACTTTGGTGTTTCTATAGAGAATCGTTATTGCTGCTACGGTTTCTTTAGGTATGTCGTATGCT
Organism: Sepioteuthis lessoniana; assembly: GCA_963585895.1. Taxonomy (NCBI): domain Eukaryota; kingdom Metazoa; phylum Mollusca; class Cephalopoda; order Myopsida; family Loliginidae; genus Sepioteuthis; species Sepioteuthis lessoniana. The sequence goes on from OY757938.1 coordinate 39,710,570, forward strand.
AGTAGGATTTGTTCCATCTTTCCCCTGTGAATGAAATCGAAGGCCTTGGTAAAGTCGACCCGTGGCGTAGTCGCTAACGTGTCTGACTTCAACATTGTTGTAAGCAAGTTCGAACATAGCAATACTTGGAATTATTTAACGCAAATAAAGCTCTTACTGTTAAATAACAATACTTGAAGCCATTTAAGTGTGTGCATTTAAAGGATTAATAGTAGCAGAAGTATTCGTGTTTGGTAACAATTCCTGAAATAACTTCTCCATATGTAAACTAATGATTAGAACTAGATTGAATAATCAGTCCCAGATAGTCTTTATTTGGATCATTTTGAGATGAGGCTTCTTAATCTGAGAATTAATTTTTATTTATTGCGTGGTGCGATAGACAACAACTATGGAAGGCAGTAATTACTAGGGATACGGTTACAAGACTCATCATTCCTATCCGAGGTCGCGGTAAAATCACCCGAAGAGGGCCAGAGGTGAAATTTGGCGTTTGATAGAAATACTTGAATGCATTTAACTGTGAGCAAAAAAAAAAAAAAAAGAGATCAGGCTCGTTTAAAATGTTATCTACAAATTATGCGTTTACAAATCATATATTTAGTATATATTAGTAAAGAAGGATTTGGCATTTAATTATTTGCAAGGATTGATTTGCCGTAAAACCCAACCAATTAACAAACCTTTATAAGAGGTGAATAAGAATCGATTGATCAAGTAGACGAGTTGCCAGATATCGTACACCTAGGAGAATAATTGGGTCTGAAACGTTCTTAATGAATAGAATTATCTATCTATCTATCTATCTATCTATCTATCTATCTCTTTATATTAACACACACACACACACACACACACACACACACACACACACACACACACACACACACACATATGTATGTGTGTGTGTGTGTGTGTTAATATAAAGAAATAGATAGATAGATAGATAGATAGATAGATAGATGTGTGTGTATGTGTGTGTGTGTGTGTGTGTGTGTGTGTGTGTGTGTTGAAAATCCTCGATGTTATTACAGCAGAGCTGGTATGAGATCTAAAATAATCGAATTGGTAACACTTGAATTTCATTACTTGTCGTTTCATATAAAGTACTCAATAATATGACAGAAAAGGAAACCTCTATTAAAGGACGTCAAGGTACATAATTCGAATATTTTTGTATATATATATATATATATATAATTTCACGAAAAAAAAACAATATTCGGTCACATTAGGATCATAAATTTATTTCCATTCTGTTAAGAGCATTGATATGAATCAAAAACTACCCCCCACAATTTTATTACATGTTGGATCATAAGAAGTCCTGTTAAAATTTCAGAGCAAATATTATTTCAAGAAAAAAAAAAATATTCGGTCACATTAGGACTATAAATTTATTTCCATCCCGTTAAGAGCATTTATATGAATCAAAAACTCCCTCCAAAAAGTTAACATAACATCTTCAGATCCAGCATAAAAATTTTTTTTTTTTTTTTACATGTTGGATCTGAAGAAGTCCTGTTAAAAGTTTTTTTTTTAGTTTTTGATTCATTTAAATGCTCTAAACAGGATGGGAATAAATTTATAATCCTATAGTGACCGAATCTTTTTTTTTCTTGAAATAATATTTGCTCAGTGAAATTATTTACATTGTGCTCTGTACCAGGAATATTTAAATATTCGAATTTTGAATAATTTAATTGTTCTGATGGGATTGTTCCCTCCTTCGAAATTACAGGATTCATTACAGGATATATATATATATATATATATATATATATATATATATATATATATATATACCAAAGACTTTAAAAATGGTACTTGATACCTCCTTGCTTAACACTCAGCAGTATAAGGTACGTATCAAGGGTAAAGTGGAGCAATCCAGGGAAAGGAGTAGCGCCCTTCCCTACACCTTGGTGTAGTAGCGATGGAAAAGGGAGCTTTCGGGTCGCCCTCGACTACGGTCGCCAACTTTACTTACTTATATATATATATATATATATATAGTCATCCACAGACAGACTGTTTCGTTCTATCAGAACTCTTCAGTGTGGCTAGTCACGCAGGACGCTCGAAGCCGGGATCGAAACCCGTCCAACTTTACGTTAGACTAAGCTTCAGACCTGGTGGCCACCAAGCGGACTACGTTGACTAAGGGATTTTTAAGGTATTTATTTTAGCAACAGCAGCAGCAGCCATTGTTTACATTTTTTATACCTTATCGGCTACCAGAGTGCTCAATACTTACGAAGAGCTTTGCATTACACTAGGGGCGGCCGACAATTCCTTCGCCAGAGTGCTCAAGCCCCATGGGGGAGGAGTCAACCGGGTTTCGATCCCAGCTACGGGGAGATACTGTCTAGCCACACTGATGAGTTCTGATAGAACGAAACAGATCTGTCTGTGGATGACTATATAGATATATACTCTCCTACCTCCAGAGGGTTGAGTTCTCTAGCGAAGGAAGTAATCGCGTTGCAGTTTGCATTTATTGCAAGTCTCTTCATATATGAATTGAGATCTCGGTAGCCGTTAAACGGATGTATGTAAACAATAGTAATTGTGATTCATAACTGTTTAAAATTTTCTTCAATGCTACTGGTTACTCGTGGCTGAGTGCTAGAAGGTTGGATTGGCGTTTGAGTCAACCGGGTTTCGATCCCAGCTACGGGAAGCTAGTATGTCTAGTCACACTGATGAGTTCTGATAGAACGAAACAGACCTGTTGGTGGATGACTACATACATATATATTTAGATATATAATCCACGAAACATGCCGCTCAGTCCGAAGGGATCTAGATCTTCCGTTAGTTTCAATATGACCAGATATTTGTTGATACGGTGATAATGTGAATTCAGTAATAATGATTTTTCTGTATTTTAGAAAAATGTTCATCTTGAAACGAAAAGCATTCAAAAAGCCAACCCCACCAAACCCAACCTTCAAATTAAAATGGATTATTCAGGGATAAAAGAAGTGTCGTTATTTATATTCAACTGAATTAAACACGGGTAACTTAGTAATATTTGGTTTTACCAAGCCCTCAACACGAGCAGGATGTGACTCAAAGTCATGTCTTAAGCGGAGTTTAACAGTTTTGAATTTAGATTTTTCCTATATTGGTTGCCATAGTAAGTACCCATAGTTGCCATAGTAAGTACCAAGTCTGCCCTTGTATTTGCCAATCGCTGGAAGGAGAATAGTTGGATGCCTACCTTTCTTATGCGAATTATGTGGATGCACACCTTTCTCATGTGAAATAGTTGGATGCATACCTTTCTCATGTGAAATAGTTGGATGACTACCTTTCTCATGTGAAATAGTTGGATGCATACCTTGCTCATGTGAAATAGTTGGATGCCTACCTTTCTCATGTGAAATAGTTTGTTGCATACCTTTCTCATGTAAAATAGTTGGATGCATAACTTTCTCAAGTGAAATAGTTGGATTCCTACCTTTCTCATGTGAAATAGTTAGATGCATACCTTTCTCAAGTGGAATAGTTGGATGCATAACTTTCTCATGTAAAATAGTTTGATACCTACCTTTCTCACGTGAAATAGTTGGATGCCTACCTTTCTCATGTGAAATAGTTGGATGCCTACCTTTCTCATGTAAAATAATTGGATTCCTACCTTTCTCATGTGAAATAGTTGGATGCATACCTTTCTCATGTGAAATAGTTGGATTCCTACTTTTCTCATGTGAAATAGTTGGATGACTACCTTTCTCATGTAAAATAGTTGGATGCCTACCTTTCTCATGTAAAATAGTTGGATGCCTACCTTTCTCATGTGAAATAGTTGGATGCATACCTTCCTCATGTGAAATAGTTGGATGACTACCTTTCTTATGTGAAATAGTTGGATGACTACCTTTCTTATGTGAAATAGTTGGATGCCTACCTTTCTCACGTGAAATAGTTGGATTCCTACCTTTTTCATGTAAAATAGTTGGATGCCAACCTTTCTCATGTGAAATAGTTGGATGCATACCTTTCTCATGTGAAATAGTTGGATTCCTACCTTTCTCATGTGAAATAGTTGGATGACTACCTTTCTCATGTGAAATAGTTGGATGACTACCTTTCTTATGTGAAATAGTTGGAGACTACCTTTCTCATGTGAAATAGTTGGATGTATACCTTTCTCATGTGAAATAGTTTGTTGCATACCTTTCTCATGTAAAATAGTTAGATGCCTACCTTTCTCATGTGAAATAGTTGGATGCATACTTTTCTCATGTGAAATAGTTGGATGCTTACCTTTCTGATGTGAAATAGTTGGATGCTTACCTTTCTCATGTGAAATAGTTGGATAACTACCTTTCTCATGTGAAATAGTTGGATGTATACCTTTCTCATGCGAAATAGTTGGATGCATACCTTTCTCATGTGAAATAGTTGGATGCATACCTTTCTCATGTGAAATAGTTGGATGTATACCTTTCTCAATCGAAATAGTTGGATGCATACCTTTCTTATGTGAAATAATTCGATGCCTACCTTTCTCATGTGAAATAGTTGGATTCCTACCTTTCTCATGTGAAATAATTGGATGCCTACCTTTCTCATGTAAAATAGTTGGATGCCTACCTTTCTCATGTGAAATAGTTTGTTGCATACCTTTCTCATGTGAAATAGTTGGATGCATAACTTTCTCATGTGAAATAGTTGGATTCCTACCTTTCTCATGTGAAATAGTTTGTTGCATACCTTTCTCATGTAAAATAGTTGGATGCATAACTTTCTCATGTGAAATAGTTGGATTCCTACCTTTCTCATGTGAAATAGTTTGTTGCATACCTTTCTCATGTAAAATAGTTGGATGCCTACCTTTCTCATTCGAAATAGTTGGATACATACCTTTCTCATGTGAAATAGTTGGATGCATAACTTTCTCATGTGAAATAGTTGGATGCCTACCTTTCTTATGTGAAATAGTTGGATGACTATTTTTCTCATGTGAAATAGTTGGATGCATACCTTTCTTATGTGAAATAATTCGATGCCTACCTTTCTCATGTGAAATAGTTGGATGCCTACCTTTCTCATGTGAAATAATTGGATGCATACCTTTCTTCTGTGAAATAGTTGGATGCCTACCTTTCTCATGTGAAATAGTTGGATGCCTACCTTTCTCATGTGAAATTGTTGGATGCCTACCTTTCTTATGTGAAATAGTTGGATGCATACCTTTCTCATGTGAAATCTGTGGATGCCTACCTTTCTCATGTGAAATAGTTGAATGCCTACCTTTCTCATGTGAAATCATTGGATGCCTACCTTTCTCATGTGAAATAATTGGATGCATACCTTTCTTCTGTGAAATAGTTGGATGCCTACCTTTTTTATGCGAAATAGTTGGAGGCATACCTTTCGCCATGCGAAAATATACGCAGCTTTGTCCAGGATTTGAAGTCGGATCACCGTGTCCATTTCCTGATAACTATTACACCATGATCACATCCGTACATAAGTAATGCTGTGTAATCTAATATTCAATTAATTTATTTTGGGGTGGATGGAAACTAAATTAGATTAAAAACGGGTGTATCTAGAAAGAAGTTCGGAAAGCCCTCCTCCCAACTAACGTGAACTACTTCATAATATCTTTAAAATATGTACATCTGTACCAGCTGGATTGTAAGAGAGTAGGAATATTAGATACTGGCGAAATACAAAACGTGTTATCAGCAAAATATATAGTTGCAGTTTATTACAGTCCTTCATTGTCTATCACACATCTTTTCTTTTTTAGCCACGGTGACGAGTGATCTGAGAGTATCGATATTCAATCTGTTAATTTCATCAGTTTTAATATTAAATATTCTAATGGACACATGTGCACAGCTGAGTTAATTACATGATTAATTGAAGATGTCTTGACGTTTAGACGCCGTCTACACAAGTTAAGGCTGATGTTTAACACTTCTTCTTTATTTAATCAAATGTCAGCAATTACATCATTTTTCGGTCAGAATCTTTTGGTAAATGCAGTAAGTCATTAACCCTCGCCCAACTTTCCTTCGATTTATTCTTGTTTCCTAAACGAAGAAGAAGAAGAAGAAGAAGAAGAAGAAGAAGAAGAAGAAGAAGAAGAAGAAGAAGAAGAAGAAGAAGAAGAAGAAGAAGAAGAAAATCATCATCCAAACAGGAGAAGTTGACAGGAAATGAATAGTGAAATATGAGAATAAAGAACATAAAAAAAAATACGAAGTTACAATAGAATTAGAAGAAATGAATTAGAAGAAGCAAAAGAAAAAAAAATGAAATAGAAAAAAAAAATAAAGGAGAAGATAAGTATGAAATATTAAACAGAAAGAAAAACTAGCAAAAAGAATGAAAGAATAATTGGAAGAAATGAATGACTCAGCTGAAAATGAAAAATGGAATGAAAGACGGGAACAAAGAATTTATTAATAAAAGAAAAAAAGAATAAAGAATAACAAAATTTTGAAAAAAGAAAAATGAGCGAAACGTAAGAGAGCAAGAAAGGGACATAACCACAATTTGATTATTTTGTGATTGCTCCAGAAAATGGTGTTCAAGTGGCAGGAAAAGAAAGCAGATGAAGGCTGAAGAAAAGACCAGGCGCAAAAAAAAATGTTGGCAATACATGCGCTATATCATTCTCGAGTTCACAGCTTAGTACTGTATTAAAAAAATGAAGACAAAAAAAAGAAACAAAAAGAAATTTCTGAATTTCTTAGATACGGAGAATGTGCTTAAATAAGTATGTTGAATGCCAACAAGTGTATTTTGAAGTAAATTAACATCTAACGCTTAACAATACACGTTTGAAGGGCTAATGTGGTAACACTTTTTGCAATTCAACGTGACCAATTTTATCAATAGTTTAACGTTATTTTTATCACACACACACACACACACACACACACACACACACACACACACACACACACACACACACACACACACACACACACTTAATATGTATAAAAATACTTATATACCCCACCACACATATATATATAATCCTTGATATTATCATGTAGCAGGTATAAGACCTAAATTATTAACACTTGAAGTTCGTTACACAACGTTTTAAATGGAGTTCAGAATAAACCTACAGAAAAAGGAAAATTTAGATGAAGTGCGTCAAAATTATATATCAGACGGCTTAGCACCAAATCCAGGAGAGCTGTTGGGAGGTCCTTACCTCCCAGCAGAGAAGCAGTCTGTGTATTCTACAACCACAGCCGACTGGACAAGGACATTGTTGGTTATACATATATATAAGGTTGAGTTCTCTGGCGAAGAAGTAATCGTGTTGCCATTAGCGTTTGTTGCAAGCCTCTTCATATATGAATTGAGGTCTAGGTAGCCGTTGAACGGATGTATGTAAATAATTGTAATTGTGATTCATAACCGTTTTAAATTTACATCGCAGCTAATGGGTTCTCGTAGCTGAAGGATTAGAGGCTTGGCTTGGCATTTGAGTCAACCAAGTTTCGATCCCAGCTACGGAAAGATAGTATATCTAGCCATACTGATAAGTTCTGATAGATCGAAACAGATCTGTCTGTGGATGATTATATATATATAGTGATAGAGAGACTTAAGTTTTTATACATAATGAGAATTAAAACTTAAAACATGACCGGTTTCGAATCTCGCTCAAAAGAGGTTAATCTAAGATAATACAGAAAAAAAAAACAAAACAAAACAAAGGGAAATATGTAGGGTGAAAAAATGTATTGAAGACTACATCGAACTAATATTAAGTCCTTGCAGACATATTCTCTGTTTACGGAGAGACGGTCTGATGAATAGTCTCCAATATTCTTAAATAGAATGAAGAGAGTGACTTACTCAATATAGTGATCAAGTCAACACTAATTTTCTTAGCACAGTTACCTTTATTAATAATGTGGTCTACAATTAATGACCCGTATTTATTCTTAAAGTCCCTACGGAAATACGGACGGAATTTTAATATTGGTCCGACGGATAATCTTAAAAATAAACAAAAATATGAAAAAAAAACTCCAGTTAGCTAGCCACTCATTTTTTAAGTTTTAATTCTAATTATGTATAAAAACGTACGTTCTAGTTAAATTTTGTACGACGAAACTTCTCTCTCTCTCTCTATCACTATATATATATTAAACTTCTCTCTCTCTCTCTATCACTATATATATATTAAGCTGTTCACTCTCATTCAAATTTCTATGCTCCAAGTACATTTTTATATGCACACACACTCACACACACACACACACACACACACACACACACACACACACACACACACTCACCTAAATATAGGATGCGATGAGTAAATTGCCACAATTTAAACATTATTTCGCGCATGCGCTGTAAGTGTTCAGTTTTGTTTAGTGTTCATCAAACAAAAGTTAGTTATGGCCTACTTGTGAGCAATGCAGCACCTTGACGCAATTTACTTCTCCAGAAATTTGGAAGTCGCATGCTGTACTGTTTGGTATTCACTACAGAAGTTTTAATACTAATACGTGGTGACTTCAATAAGTTTTCAGACTTTTTGTGTACATGCATTTAAAATTGTCATAGAATCTTGAACATTCACTATGTTATTGCTATATATCTCAAGAGATGACTAACCAATTTTTATGATTTCAGGTTCAAATGAACAGCTACAACAGGAATTGGAATACATCCTACTAATGCCTGATTGTCACTGCTGTTGAATTTCAAAAATGCAATCTGGACGTGAGGACACTTTAGAAGAACAATATGCCATAAAATTCTGTTTTAAACTTCGAAAAAATGCCACAGAAACGTATAGAATGCTTCAGACTTGCATGAATCAGGTATCAGTTTTTGAGTGGCATAAGAGATTCAAGGAAGGCAGGCAGTCTGTGAGGGATGATGAGAGGTGTTGGAGGAGTAAGGAAGTCAAAAGACCAGAGTTGATTGGCCAAAGGGTTAGGCTTAGGGTTACTATGTTGAGGATTAAAGGGAGTTCAGGAAGAGATTCCGTCGGAACAGGCCAGTACTCTTCAAATTGGGTCAGTGGCATTTCCGCCAGGACAATGCACCAGTCATCAACTTCATGCTTTTCACAGACTATTTGACCAAGATGGGCATCAAGACAGTTCGTTACCCTCCCTAGAGTCGAGACCTTGCTCCCTGTGACTTTAGCTAATTCACTAAGCTCAGAGGCTGTCGTTATGAGACAATTGAGGAGATGAAAGAGGCTGTGACGAAGGTCATTGACACGCTCACACAAGAGGACTTCCATGGGGCCTTCCAGAAGTTTTTGTAACGGTACAAGTGCATTGCAGCTGGAGGAGATTACTTTGAAGGTGACAAGAGTTTCATGTGTGTACTAGCAATAAAAGTAACCATAGGAAAAAAGTCTGGAAACTTATTTAATGATCCTCGTATTGCAGTGTGATTTGACGTCAATTTAAAGACATTTGTTTTCATATTGATGAAATTCAAACTGCCAGTCAACGTCATAGCGTTTGGAGTAGTCACTAGTGATAATGATGTTATGCCTCCTTTCCTCTTAGTACATGGCATTAGACACAACACAGAGACCAATATCAAACGTCTGGAGGAGGTAGTATTACCATGGATTGAAAGGGTGGCTGTTTGCCACGATAGGAGTACCCATTGCAGGCTGAGTTAAAATTTCTACAACCAAAATAGCCTTAAAATCTGAATGCCTTAATCCCCTGATTATTAAGTGTAGGGTGCAATAAAGCGATAGACCAACAAAACACCGTGTCACATCAAAGATGAACTGGAGGCCAGGGTAAGCCTGCAGAACATATCAAAGACGTCTGGAGACTGTGGTTGAAGCCAATAACGCTTTCTCAGAATAAATTCAATCTATAGTACTTCAAGATATTTTAAAGTAATTTCGGTATATATATATATATATATATATATATATATGTGTGTGTGTGTGTGTGTGTGTGTGTCCCGAAATTGTCCCAAGCGGCTTCGGTATATTCATTACCTACATAAAACCAAAACACTTGTCAGGAAAATTGAAAGGGTTCTAATAAGATTATAAAGGTAAAATGTGTTTTTATTATTTAATCAAACATGCATATATATATATATATATATATATATAGTCAGGTGTTATGCTACTGGTACTATGTAATCCAGTTCTACATGCCACTTGGTCGGGTCACTGGTGACTAAACTGGTGGCCCAACCAGCTCTGTCTGGTGAAGAGGGTGGCTAGTCTCGCAGGGGGATGAAAAACAATACCTTCAACGGCCAACTAGCACGGGGTAGATGGAGACTCCTCAGCCACTGCAGAGGCAATCAATCTAGGAGAAGGAAAATTCCAAATATCAAACCTGAGTATCTGGTATGGACCAATCGTCCCATTTTTTGTACCATTAGAAAACTATACCACACTCTGAAAGTGGATTGCGTGCTGTGCAAGAGCAACTCACAATAAATAAACTCACGCACAGGTACCTCCTTGACCTCTTTTTTGTGTGTTCTCTTGTGATGTATTCTTACAAGTATCACTCAATTTAAAGTCTCAAGTCCACTGGCGATACATGTTTTGGCGATGCATACAGGTCTAACAAACTGGAAGTCTGCACAGTGGGGACTCTTAACTTATCTTAACAACGCTTTAATGTCTAATCGAGGCAAAAGGCATGATTCGGTGGAGTTAAGGGTGTCAAAGCAGTCTTTCGAGGGGAGCATTGCTTGCTTCGAGCGGGCATTAGAAAAGGTATCCCAAAAAAAATGCTTTGCCTCAAAATCTGTCCAGTAGCCGCGGCTGACGGATTGTTCATTTAGTGGTAACAATATTAAAGACAATAAATCGGCATTATCAAGAAATGACAAGCATACAAATCAGTTTTCCACTTCCGTTGGCATTGAAAGTTGCATGCTGGAATGTACGAACCTTACTTGACAAGGAGTTGTCTGAAAGGTCACACCGCAGAACTGCTCTGTTAGCCAGAGAGCTTTCCCTGTATGATATTGACATTGCCGGTCTCTCTGAGACATCTCTTGCTGATGTTGGTCAACTCACAGAAATAGGCTTTGGTTATACTTTCCTTTGGAAGGGGAAACCTACTGGTGAAGCGAGAGAACACGGTGTAGGTTTTGCCATCAAATCTTCCCTCTCAAAAAACTTGCAGGAACTTCCATTTGGTACATCAGAACGTGTTATTTCTTTACGTCTCCCTCTGCGACAAAAAACATTTTGTCACAATCGTGTCAGTTTATGCCCCAACCAATGGACTTCCCTGAAAAAAACATACTCTCCTTTTATGATGAGTTAAGACAACTATTTCTCAATATTCCTGATGATGATAAGATCATTCTACTTGGCGATTTGAATGCGAGAGTGGGGAGGGATTCTCAAACTTGGAAATGTTTCGGGTCACATGGATTAGGAAAGGCAAACAGCAATGGCCTTCATCTTTTGCAATTTTTGCAACAAGCACGATCTCATCATTGGAAACACGTAAAAAAAAAAAAAACAAATACAAAGGTACATGGCAACACCCACGCAAAAGACACTGGCATATGACAGATTATGTTATTGTTCGCCGGCGTAATCAACATGTTCTGCACCAGGTTCGAGCTATGAGAGGCGTTGAATGTTGGACAGACCATCGCCTGGTAAGAGCCAAAAAGGAACTAAAAATTCACTCCAAAGCACGAAATACCACCACACCACATGCAAAAAAGCTTGAGGTCTCAAACTTTGCTCATCTTCCTGAAACAAAGAACATCTTTCAGAATGCACTTACCTCTATTGAACTGGATGGAACAAATTTAGGGGAGGATTTTAAGGTGAAGGCACTTTCTGCTGCTCACAACACTTTAGGATTTAGGAAAAGGAAGTGCCAAGACTGGTTTGCAGAAAATTATGAGGAAATTGATGCACTCCTTGAAACAAAACGCAATCTTTTCCGAAAAACCTTGTCAAAAATCTGTCCAACCAAGCAAAAATGGAAGCTACAAAAACATACAAGTATTTTCAAAGAGTGGCACATACGAGTATACGCGATATACCAAACCAGTGGTAGATCAAGAAGGCAGAAGAAGCACAACTTGCAGCAAACAGCAAAAACTCGATATTGTTCTACCAAATAATCAAAGAGCTCTTTGGACCACAGCAATCAATTTTAGCTCCCCTTAAATCAAAAGATGGTGCTACCTTGAGACGACCAGATGATATCAAGAAGCGATGGTGTGAACATTGTAGCGAACTCCTTAATCGCTCTCCAGTAGTTGAAGAATCAGTATTGGATCTCATTAAGCAACATGATCCAATCATGGCTCTTCATGAAGTGCCTTCTAGAGGTGAGATAAAAGCTTCTGTCAGTAAAATGAACAAAGCGCCAGGAAGGGATGGCATAACAGCAGAGATTCTAAAGAATGGTGGTGAGAAAATGATTGATCTCCTGGTGCAATTCATCCAAAGTGTATGGGAAAATGAAGTACCTCAAGACTGGAGAGATGCGATATGTGTGTCTTTGTATAAGAAGGGTTCGAAGTCGGACTGCAGCAATTTTGGGGCATATCTCTGCTGGCTATTGTTGGGAAATTGTTTTCAGGGATAATTTTAAATAGATTAGTCCGCACAATTGTCAATGGAATTCTACCAGAATCACAGTGCGTTTTCGTGCAAGCCGTAGCACTGTGGATATGATTTTCAGTGCTCGGCAATTGCTGGAGAAGTGCAAAGAACAGAATCTCCCATTGTACCAATGTTTCATTGACTTATCAAAGGCTTTTGATACTGTCAACAGATTAATTCTTTGGAAGATATTACTGAAATCGGGCTGCCCTGAAATATTTGTGGGTCTGATTCGTTCTCTTCACAATGGAATGAAGGCCAGAGTTAGTTTCAACGGCACTCTATCTGAGGAAATATCTATCAACAATGGGGTCAAACAGGGTGACATTTCTGCACCCAAGTTATTCAATATCTACTTTTCCCTTGTCTTTCTCGTTGCCTTTTATGAAAACTCTGACGGTATCTACAGCAGATATCGGACATCTGGCAGTGTTTTCAATGTTCGTAGACTATTCTCTCAAAGAAAGGTATCTTCTTCATTGGTGAGGGAGCTGCTCTATGCGGATGACTGCAATATTGTTGCATAATCTGAATGCTTTATGAACCATTTTGTATATGCATGTAACTCATTCGGATCAACCTAAAAAAAGACAGTCGTCATGTACGATCTAGCACCCGGATCGCTTTATATAGAACCCATTATCTTCGTTGAAGGTCACAAATTAGATGTAGTGCACTCTTTTGTATATCTAGACAGTACTCTCTCTGTGGGATGCAGCCTCGACAGGGAAATCTCCTTCCGCGTTGAAAGGGCTTCTTGGTCTTTTTCAGCATTTAATAAACGTGTGTGGTCCCACATGGTATAAAATTCCATACGAAAATCATTGTGTATAAAGTATGTGTTTTGACGGCCCTCCTGTATGCAAGCGAGACTTGGACACTCTATAAACACCAACTCAAACTTCTTGAGGGTTTCCATCAACGGTGCCTGAGACAGATACTTCATATAAAATGGCAGTCCTATGTTTCATATACAGAAGTATTAGGGAAAGTAGGGCTACCAAGCACCCAGTCGATGGTAATGAAAAGTTGTCTCCGATTGTGCGTATGGTTGACGGCCGACTGCCGAGACAATTATTCTATGGGGAAATGTGGGAAGGAAAGAGAAGTGCATTAAAACCGAAGAAGAGATTTAAGGACCCAATAAAATATTACCTGAAACAATCTGGACTACCTGTGGACCAATGGGAAAAAATGGCTTCAGATAGAAGTACATGGCAGAAACTGATTCACGAAAGCATAGAATCCTTTGAGAATAGCCGTATGCAGCACAGCGCTTATAAACGTCTGATTGGCAAAGACGAACAAGGTCCAGCACCGGGTCCACAAAGTCACCACGCTAACTGTAACATACGTGGAAAAATATGCCTATCTCTTGCTGGTCTCAAAATTCATCTGCATAAATGTGCAAAATCTATCTTGCACCCAAATAATGTCACTGCAAGCAAAACTGATCGGTTGTGCCAATTCTGTGGTAAAATCTGTCACAGCTTGGTTGGCCTAAAGAGTCACCTACGAACACATAGAATTTAAGTTGGAAGTAGAGGAGGAGGAGAGGATATAAGACAAAGGAGGTGGTCACGCTCGAAACCGAGAAGACAGCTATCATATATATATATATATATATATATATATATATATATATCATAAAGTGAAATGTCAGTGTTATTTTCATTTTTGCGTAGTTTAGACGACAGTTTACCCATAGCAACTGTCTCTATACGCTTGTGATGCGGTTATCATCGTACATAATGGAAAAGAAAAGTCACTGGCTCAAGAGTCACTCCACGTTAATGCCATTGGGAAGGACATAAATAGATCTCTTCTCCCAACAATTATAAAGTTATTTTGCGGCAGACCGGGCCCTAGGTGAATGAAAACTTTGAATTCAAACCCAGCTGAGCCATACTTAAAATTCACCTTGTGTCACATTGGACTTTTTTTTTCTACCAGAAAGTTTTAGCAAGGAAGCTGATATCAGGATGTGAAAAAATTTATTCAAGGTAGATATATATATATATATATATATATATGAAACGAAAATTATAAATTTATTCATTAATAAAATAAAACAGTTTTTTTTCCAAATTGTGACTAATTGATAAAAATAAAACAGGATTTCTCCCAAGCTGTGGTTGTCGAATTACTACAGGATGGATGCACCACCAGGATGCATACGAACTGCTTGTAAAAAGAAGCTAAATTGGAGCTACACGAGAATGCTACGTGCTGTTTTGAACAAGTCTTAGAAGTAGCATCCCACAAGACAGTAGCAATAGGACCGTCTACCTCAAATCTCACCAACAATCCAAATAAGAACAAAATAAGGACTAACTTTATAAGCACTCTTATATAGACACCGACATCCGGACAAGCAAGTGTTGGCCAGCTACCAAGGACTTACTTCAAATGAAGTCTAGCGGACCGGCCAGGAGCGATAGGCATTTGGGATGGATGGTGAGAGTTAGGTTTCTTTGTTTAATGGCATATCAACTTTAGTTGGTTATCTAATGCCAAAGCTCTCCTTCTAGAAGAACAACAATTGTACTATTTAACCCATAGCCAGAAGGATAAGAGGGTTCATGCCTTTCACAATGGTATCTGTGCGAAAGTAAACGTAATAGTGCGACTGGAGTTCGAACTCGCTTACTACGATTCCGGAGCCCAGTGTTTTAACCATCACACCACGAAGACAAGCCTGGATAAAGGAGAGAGAGAGAGAGAGAGAGAGAGAGAGATAGTCTCAGGGAAATCAGTGTTATCGTTATGATTTGATAAAGTTGTAATATATAATTTACCGTAAAATCAGTTGCCCAGTCGGTTGGGTCTACAGAATATACTGCCTGCACCTCTGCAGAAGAGTAAAACCTCCAACGAGTGTCTTGGATATAATACTAAACAATCTGATGATAATGCCGCTGGAACTTTGGGGAATGTGGAGCACCCCTTAATTGCCATTGCCCCCGGGTCCAATCTGGCCTGGAATGGTATCACCTTAATGGGCTCTATGAATCAAAAAGTACTAAACTGTGTTCTTATCCTGAACTGAAATACTTGAAACAAAGCAGTTTTGATATTTAAACTGTGTACGCATGCCAAGCCGAATAGCTTGAAATAGAATTATTTTTGACATTGAAACTCTGCTTACGCTAAACTGAATTGTTTGAAATAGAATTGTTTTGACATATAACTGTGTAGATAAAAGCTATACTTATACTAAACTGAATTTTTTGAATTAGAACTGTTTGACTAAACTGAATAGCTTTAAATAGAAATGTTTTTGACAAACTGTGTACTCATGCTAAACTGAATAGTTTGAAATAGAACTAATTATTTGCATAAAAATGGATTTGGCATTAAATAACCTACAAAGGTTGATATGTCATAAAATCCAATCAACCAATGAACGTAAAATCAGCTTTATGTACAAGAAGACATAAAATACTCTGAGTTCCAGGTAGTCGATCTTCTATTCACCTTGTATTGACAACTCTGGCGTTTCCTTTCGACGTTTTACGATATAATGTGGATTTCTGTATTATTATAGCAAAAACTCATGTCACTATATATAAAGGGGGAGTTTTGCTAGCATATTGCTGGACAGTAACATCGTGATAAGCGAGTTCGAACTCTAGTCACCTCACCACGTTCACTTTCGTTACTAATAATATTGGGAATGATATTAGTTTCTTATCCCTCTAACTATAGTTTTAATAGTACCCTCACCCTCTTCTACAATGATGGCTTCGGCATTGAATAACCCATAAAGATTGATATGCCATGAAACACCGATGCCAAACAGTATATATATATATATATATATATATATATATATATATATATATATATTTATAAGTGTGTGTAGAGATAAAAGTAGAGAAAAAATTTAAAAATAAACGACCATGGATTGATTGAAAGCCAATAAACGTACACTTTATTCCACATATTTATCCCACAATTCACATTTGGCTCTATTAGAATTCTTGTCGCCATTTTGATTTTTTGTACAAAGAATCCAAAGTTGGTAATCCAAAGGATACGTCTTTCTGGTTAAAACTGTAATCAGCAATAAATTATCTGGTTATTTGTGGATAGTTATAACTGCTTTTAAACGCTTTTAGTCTTCGTCTCTGATTGCCCAAATTTACCGGAATTGCCTACAGTTGGTGGGAAAGTTCATAAATTGGAACGACCATCCTCTGGATAGCTTATCATATTTACCCAACCCCTCCGCTCGTGCAGGATACGACACAAGGTCAATTTTTTAAGCGGGGTTTAACAGGTTTGAATTCAGATTTTTCCTTCTCCTAGACTAGCTGCCTCACCTAGGCTGGAGAACCTAGTCTTCCCAACTATTTACCCATAGCTGGTGGGGGAGAATAATTGGATTCATACCTTTCCCAAGGGTATGTGTGCTATGTGAAATGCAATCAGTCTCGTCCAGGATTTGAACTCGTGTCGCCGTGTCCATTTCCTACGACGATAACTTTACACCACCGGCACCCCAACTGCACAGCTTATACCCATGACAGTCCCGGTGTCTCGGGTAGTGTAATGGTTAGCAAGCTTGTTTAGCAAACCTGCAAAAGTGAGTTCGAGTCTTATTGGGTGCCCCATTCACTCGGCCGTGTGCCACATCTAAACAAAAAGTTTAGAAAATTACTAAACCCATGACAATCCAACCAGCACAATGTCTTTAAAAAACTCTTTAAACCTACGAGAAATCAAATATTTTTTCTTTCTTGGTTAAAAAAAAAACAGTTTAAATGAGTAGAGATAAAAAAAACAACACAACCGTGGAGTGATTTACAGCCATGAAACGTATACTTTATTTTACATATTCATCGCACATTTCACCCTTCGCACTGTGAAAGCTTTTCAACAATACCCTCTGTCTCTCTCTCTCTCTATATATATATATATATATATATATAAAAAGAGAGAGAAAGAGAGAGTGTGAGACGGGGAGGGAAAGAGAGAGAGGAAGAGGAAGAAAGAGAGAGAGAAAGAGAGAGAGTGAGAAAGAGAGAGAGGGGGAACAGAGAGAGAGAGAGAGAAAGAGAGAGTGAGAAAGAGAGAGAGAGAAAGAGAGAGTGAGAGAGAAAAAGAAAGAAAGAAAGAAAGAAAGAAAGAAAAATGGATAGGATATGAAAGAGGTGAAATCAGTAGATATGGACAGAATGAGACTTAGAGAGGTTTGTTTTGTTTTGCTTTTTTATTCTGTGCCATATCAAACTGGATGGGTTATCAAATGTCAAAGCTGTCCTTGTAGAACACCAATGATCCTATTTAACCCATCGCTGGGGATATAAGTGGATCCAAACTTTTCACAGGGTATTAACCCGAAAGTGTACGTAATAGCACGACTGGAGTTCGAACTCGTTTATTTCAAGATCACAGTCCAACACTTTAACCATTACATCTTGGTAACTCCCCTGAGATAGACAGATAGATAGATAGATAGATAGATAGATAGATATGAACAATTCTTTTAAGGAAATACGTTGTTGTTTTTTTTTTAATTTCGATCATTAATTGCGTTACACTGTTTTGAAACAGAACGTCACTTTTTTTTTCCATTTTATTAAACAAATATATCTGGAGATATTTCCTCACATACTTAATCGCCCTGATGAAGACTTAACGTAGCGATAAATAAAATCATTCACTAAAATAACTTTTGTTTTACATCGTTGTACATTTTCATACCGTCAGATTTATTTACATTTTCTCATATATACACAAAAATTGCACAAAAATGAAGATGGATTTAGCAATATATGTAAAACTAAATATTTTTTGATACTTTTTGTCAATTCAAATTTTTAAGAATAGATCATTCAAAGAATGTTTCAGACAACCCTTCAAATACTATTTAGATAAGGGGGATTTTTAGCACAGTGAGAACTTTCTTTGAATTGTTAGAGAGTCGATCATTTTCTAAATGTTTTCCGATATAATTGTGTCCACTTGAAGCATTCTAAAAGTATTGTTTCTCCAACCAATTTTCTGTATAAAGAAAACACCAACCTCCTACTATGGTCGTCAAAATAAGAGTTGATTTAAGCCGTTCACGGCTTTTGTTCAGAACATTATGGACATTATTCTTCCTGTGCTTTGTCTTACAATGATTCTGTTTGTGGCCATTAACATCACATTGATCAGACGCACGATTTCTAAAAGAGCAATATTTTATGAAATGTCAACAACCGCACGAACTTTTAATTGTTTTCTTTTATTTTATTGGAACCGAATTTTTACATTTGTGTTTTTCCTTCTGATCAAATTTTGCTCTTGAAGGATAATCAATTTTATTAAATCTAAGCCACAATACGTTTGAAATTTATTAAACTCTGGCATCCCTTGATCGGAGATTGTCTTGATTTTACAGAATTTAAACTTGAAATTTAAAACGAATTAAAAAATAAAGAATTGTTTATCTATCTAAAATGATTATACACATTTAAGGTTTGCTTCCTTTGTTTAATGACATTAACTTTTGTGGGTTATTTAATGCCAAAGTAGCCTTGTCTGCTGGGGCTGAAGGAAACAATGACTGCATCTTTGCAGAGGGGTAAGATTCCCCAATATATGACGCTAAACAATCTGATGGTGAGGCTACAGTAATGCTGGAGCTTTGGAGAATGTGGAGTACCTCTTCATTTCCATCAATCCAAATTCCGCCAAAGCTTAGAGTGGTATCACCCCGATAGGGCCCTATCCATGGGTCAAATGGAACTGTTTGGCATTTCAACTGAGGGCAAACAAATGACTTATGCTAAATTAAATAGTTAGCAATAGTAATTTACAAAGCTCTTTGCTTCGATGTGGCACGGGGCCGAATGAATGGGGCACCCAATGAGATTCGAACTCACTCGTGTAGGCTTGCTAGTCTAGCTTGCTAACCGTTACACCACCAGAGAAATGTTTGATCATTTAACTGTGTGTAAACAAATGACTGATATTTAATTGAATTGTTTGTGATACATAGCAATACTTGGAACTATTTAACATTGTTGACTTATGATAAGTTGAATTGCTTGAAATAGCACTATTTGATCATTCAACTTTGCCTATCTAGAAAATGAGATAATAAATCATATATTTAATATATATGTACATATTGGCTGTAAATAACCAAAAATGTTTGATATGTCTTAAGACCAAACCAAACTAAACGTAAAGCCACCCTTGTCGATAAAAAAAAAGCAGTGAGACGATTTAAAGCATAGCTGGGGGATATGGAATTCTTACCTTTGGCAACGTTTTTAGTCTGAAAGTGAACGTAAAAATAATTTGAACTCGCTTACGTCAAAGCACTTAGTACATTTTTCCATGAGGACTCCCCTATTTTCCCTTAGACCGTAGTCAAGGACTTAATACATTTTTCCATGGATTTCTCCTAACATTTGGGCCGTTGTCAAGCACTTAATAAATTTTCCCTTTGAGACTCCCCTATTTTCATTTAGGCCAATATTAGGAATTAGATTTATAGGTATGTATATTCTCAATCCATCCTCCACTGGCTGGAAGTAACGCTAATTGCCCCCCCCCATGTATAGACACTTAGATTTGTAATAAAAAAAGATAAGGTGCATTAAAGTTTTATAATCCAAATGAAAGAAGAAATTTAGAGAATATTTTGGGGTAGCCCAGGTATTAAACTGATAGCCATTCTGGTTCAGACTCTGCTCATCAGATGAACAGTCAGATTTGAAAACATCACTGAAATATTGTAGTTATTCAAACTAATGACTATTCTGTTTAAGGTACAACTGATTGAATTGCAAACTTTTTCAATTAATTATTATTTGGGTGTATTCTCTTTCAATTGCAGCTCTTAACTCATTGATTATTGCATTTTTTTTTGTTTTTGCAATAAAGTTTAATGGCTCAATTAAACGTTAGACTTGCATCTATTCGACACCTCATAACTTGCATGCTACGATTGAACATCATGCAAACTTACCAGAATTTACAATGTGATGGGGGTAAATGGACCATTCAATTCTGAAAAACTCTCACTGGTCAAAGTGTTCATTCGTTTTTTGGGATAACCTTAATACAATTAGTAAATCTCTTTTCTCTTATGCTAATTGATCTTATATAGTAAAACTTGACATTTGAGCTTTTTGGATGAACATTTTTATCAGCAAATAAGATAATATAATTGATTTTGCTAAGTAAAAATGAATAGAATATTTTTTATATTTGTCTGTGTGTACCATAGCCAGATACGGCCATGTTCGAAACGGACATCGAATGTTGGTAACATATATACATAACGTAGAACACAGGAATCTCGAAATTCGAAAACACATAACGACTTCTTTGTTCAGGTACGAAACCTTTTTATTACTTTTGAGTTAAAGGTTTCGACATAAGGAGAGAGACACTATCTTTTTATGCTGGCTTCTTCATCTGGCCCCTATCTCATGCGGCACCAATGGTGCGCAAATTCGTCTAGCCTCAGGGAGCCCCAAATGTCGAACCTTCTTGTTCGGCGTCTAATTTCAACTCTCTTAACTTTCTTCAAATTCCCAAAAACCTCCGCGCGCGTCCGGTGCGTGACGTCATTCGCACCCTGTCACTCCGTTTCGTCTTGGGCTATTGTGACATCTCTGAGTGACACGTCCACCCGCGTGCGTTAACACCTGCATCAAGTTTTCACCTACCTAACCCATGTAATGAGCCGAAAAGGTGTCAGCCTAACGAAACCCAAAGGCATGAACCGAAATCCCTCGGCCATTATATTACATGTGATTCATTTTTAGATGGACTCGACGAAGCCATGTACTTACTACTAAAATGTCGATATACAAGGACTCTTCGAGGCCTGCGTGGCAAAATTCATTAGAAACCGGTTTCATATAAAGTAACATCCGATAAGAAATGCCCCTTTTTAGTCAATATAAACGAAGAGTTTTTTTTTGCATGGTTACACACTCGGCAGGAAAATATGGAAACTGTTATAATTTTATAACAATAAACGTATATTATTATAGCTGTTTTTTTCGTTAATGGGTAGGTTTTACAGCATGTAAACCTTTTTTTATGTTATCTAATGTCCAAGTGCATTTTTGAAATCAGTTATCTGGAATGTTAAAAATCGTAATCAACATGGTTTCCTTAACTTTATATTTTAGAAAATATTGATATAAAATGAATATCTTATGGAAGCGGATAATACAGATCTTATACATTTTGATTATACCAAGACATTTAATAGAGTATCTTATCATAATTTTCAAGCGAAAATGAAAAACTTAAGTATTTCATAAAAAAGATTAGTGCAAAATACTTGTTAATCGATAAAGCTTTGAAACATTGAATATACCCTCCGGTGTTTCTCTGCGATCAATAGTGAGACTTTTCTTGTTATTAATATTCATAAATAATTTACCTAAAGATATAAGATTAGAATAAAAACTTCTTGGTGATGATGTCAAAAATGTTGTTGGATCATTATCAAAAGAAACAATACAGATGAAATGTAAAGAAAGTGTCAGATACGAGGATCATTTCATAAGTTTCCAGACTTTTTTTGTATGGGCACTTTTATTCATAGTACACACATGAAACGCTACTCCCCTTCGAAGTACTCTCCTCCGGCTGCAGTGCACTTGTTGTACCGTTGCAACAACTTCGAGAAGGCCCCATGGAAGTCCTCTCATGTGAGCGTGTCAATGATCTACGTCACAGCCACTTTCATCTCTTCAATTGTCTCATAACGATAGCCTCTAAGTTTCTCATTGGGCTTAGGGAATAACCAAAAGTCACTGGGACCAAGGTCTGGACTATCCGGAGGGTGACGAACTATCTTGATGCCCATCTTGGTCAAATAGTCTGTGACAAGGATGGAGTTTTGGACTGGTGCATTGTGCTGGTGGAAATGCCACTGACCCGATTTGAAGAGTGCTGGCCTCTTCTGACAGAATCTCTTCCTGAACTCCCTTAAAACCTCAACATAGTAACCCTAACCCTAACCCTTTGGCCAATCGACTTTGGTGTATTGACTTCCTTACGCCTCGCACACCTCTCATCACCCCTCACAGACTACCTGCCACTCAAAAACTGATGCTCGATTCATTCAAGATACTCCAAAAGCAGTCTGAAGCATTCCATACGTT
Organism: Sepioteuthis lessoniana; assembly: GCA_963585895.1. Lineage (NCBI taxonomy): Eukaryota > Metazoa > Mollusca > Cephalopoda > Myopsida > Loliginidae > Sepioteuthis > Sepioteuthis lessoniana. The sequence goes on from OY757938.1 coordinate 39,733,289, forward strand.
TCTGTAGCATTTTTTTCGAGTTTAAAACATAATTTTATTGCATATCGTTCTTCTAAAGTGTCCTCACGTCCAGATTTGCATTTTTGAAATTCACCAGCAGTGACAATCAGGTTTTAGTTGGGTATATTCCAATTCCTGCTGTCGCTGTTCATTTGAACCTGAAATGATAAAAATTGGTAAGTCATCACATAAGATGTAAAGCAATAACATAGTGAATTTTCAAGAGTCTATGACAATTTTAAATGCCTGTAAAAAAGTCTGGAAACCTATTGAAGTCTCCACGTATTTGGAAATTAGAATTTAAAAAAGAAAGATGTTAAGTCCTACTCAAAAAAAATAACAGTTGCATACAAATTAAGCAGAAGAGAAATCAAAAAGTAAATGATAAAGGCGCTCGATGAGTTGGGTTTGAAGATAGATTAAAATCTGACAATCATTTTGTCTATTGCATTAAGAGAAAATAGAATGATCACTCGGACAGTTCTAAATTTGATCTCAAAAGAGGAAATGTATTAGAATATATATAAAACCCTAATAAGAACTCCTATAGAATCTTGTAATGAAGCCTTGTTTCCAGTAACGATGTATGAAAATTGGAGTACAATATTGAGATTGTAGAACATTCAAAGGACTTAGAAAAATAAAAAAGTAAACTGATAACAGTTATAAGGAGAGATTAGAGTAATTAGGATTAACTCCTTTCCCAGAGAGAAAAATGGGAAATGATCGAAATGAAACTTTCAAAATAATCAATGGAATGTTTAGTTATAGTAGACATTTTTTCAATAAAGTTTTCAAAGAAATTTACTCTCAAGACAAAAAAGTATAACCAATATTTGCAAGTAGAGTAATTTATATTTAAAACAAATTGACTGGTCAGATCAAAAAATGCTGTAGTGTTGAATATTAAACGATTAGATCGGAGGATTTGGGAAAACAAATTTAAACGAGCACTTTTGATAAGTATTATATATAAAAACAGAATTAGATCTACTGCTATATGGATGCACTACATGGACGCTAACAAAACGGCTGGAGAAGAAACTAGATGGCAATTACACAAGAATGCTGCGTGCAATCCTCAACAAGTCCTGGCAGCAACACCCCACAAGACACCAACTGTACGGCCACCTGCCCCCTATCACGAAATCTATTCAAGTCAGGCGAACCAGACATGCAGGACATTGCTGGAGAAGCAGAGATGAACTCATAAGAGATGTACTCTTATGGATCCCCACACACGGCCGCGCAAAAGCAGGACGACCAGCACGAACGTACATTCAGCAGCTATGTGAGGATACAGGTTGTTGTCCTGAAGACCTACCTAGGTCGATGAACGATAGGGAGGAGTGGCGAGAGAGGGTCAGGGATATCCGTGCTGCCAGCACGATATGATGATGATGATGATGATGTATTAATAGTAAATATGTTTTGTGCGAAGATTCTTTTTTTAAGGTTAGTGTGAGAAGATAGTAAAAAATGGGAGCAAAATTTAGAACAGAGAGATCATAATAAAAAAAAAAGCCGAATGAATGAACAACATGGAAAAAGAGTTACAAATACTCGAAGAAAACCCAAAACTGAAAAGACACCTCGATTCACTCAAAGTAACACTCTAAATTTACCAAATTGGAAAACATCAGGACTTGATGGCATACCAGGATTCTGGTTTTAAAAATTCACATCCATCCACTACAGACAGGCAACAGAAATATACAGATGTCTACAAAAAGCAGTTATAGCTGAATGGATGACCAAGGGAAAGTTTTTACTGATCAAGAAAGGTCCCCAAAAAGGAACCAACCCCAAACAACTATAGACACATAACGTGCCCACATATGATATGGAAAATACTAACGGCACAAATCAGAGAGGAGATTTACGACTCATTAATCAGCTGTGGGCTGTTTCCCGAGGAACATAAAGGGTGCTGCAAGGGAACCAGAGGGCTAGGAGAACTAATATATATTGATCAACACATCCTCATCGAGAGTAAAACAAGTAGAAAAAAATCTAGAAATGGCCTGGGTTGACAACAAAAATGCTAGCAACATAGTCTCCAGAGTTCGAAAATACACTGTCAGAAAATGTACAAAATATCCACTGAAGTCATTAAATCTATCGAGAAAACCATGCAAACCCTGAGAGTGGAATTGACAGCAAGAGGAAAAATCTTAGCAGAGGTAAAAATCCTGCGAAGGATCTTCCTAGGAGATGTGCTATTACATTTGCTATCTGTTATCGTGATGATGCCACTTAATGACATAATCAGGATATACACAGGCGGATACAATCTTAACAAATCGCTGGTAAAGATCAACCATCTCAGGTACATGAAAAACAGCAAACTGGAGGCAAAAAATGAAAAAGAATTGAAAACCCTATAGCAGAACATTGTGACAATACCCCCTCGGCCCCGCCCCGAATACACAACTTCTTAACCATTTCACTTCTCCGCCAGTGATCATCTAGTGTTTCCGATAGGGGCATTACACATTTCTGCATGGCTACAAGAAATACAATCAAGGGAATGGGAGAAAAGAACAAAGAACAAACGAACAATATGGGCTTGGGTTAACTCAAGTGCAAGAAGGTTAAGTTGTGACACTCTGCTTTCCTTTGTGCATCTGTAGATTAACGCTGACATGAATCCTTCGCGAAATTTCCACAAAGCCACGAGGAATGCTGACTCATCTTCACTGATGCTGGACTCTCTCTCATGCCGACTGGTCTCTTCTGCTCTCCTTCTGCGTCTCCCGTCGCCAACTGCCTCCTGTGGGTTCCTTCTTCCAACTGGCCGTCTCGTCTCTCTCGGACCTGCCTTTCCTACCCCAGTTCCGGTTTCATCCGAGATCTCGAGTCCAGGCTTTTGTTTGGTTTCGCGTCAAAACAAACAAAAAGATCGTCTGCTTGGCGCACCCTTTTCATGGTGTCACAACATAGGGATGGGATTTAGCTTAGAAAAATGCACCATGCTAGTAATGAATAGCTGGAAACGACATATGACAGAAGGAATGAAACTACCATATCAAGAAAAAAATTAGAATGCTCGGAGAAAAGGAAACCTACAAATACTTGGGATCATTGGAAACAGACACCATCAGACAATTGGAGATGATAGAAAAAAATTAGATAGCGTATCTCAAGAGAATCAGAAAACTACTCGAGACAAAGCTAAATAGCAGGAACCTTATCAAAGGGAAAAAATACTTGGCTTGCCCCCAACTCCGTAAGATATTCGGGACCATTCTTGAAGTAGACCAGAGAAGAACTGATTCAAACGGACCAAAGAATAAGAAAGCTAATGGCCATGCGTAAGGCCTTTTATACCAGAGATGACGTTGACAGATTGTATGTGTTAAGAAAAGAAGAAGGAAAAGGACTTACTAGCATCAAATAGCAGTGACGCATCGCTACAACGACTCGAATACTACATAGAAAAGTGAGGTGGAAGACTGATTACAATCACCAGAAACATTACGGACAACACGAGAACCAACAGAACGGAAATAACCAGAAAACCCAAAGGAAAAGAAAAACAATCTGTGGACGTTTTAAAGGACTAACAAGTTACATCTCACACGAGAAAAGATGGACGTGGCTAAAAAAAGGGAATCTTAAGAGAGAAACTGAATCTCTTCCAATAGCAGCTTAAAACAACGCCATGAGGACCAATCATATCAAAGCAAGAATAGATAAGACGCAACTAAACAGCAGATTTAGGTTATGTGGAGTTAGAGTCAAGATGATTAATTACATCACAAGTGAATGTAGCAAACTAGCACAGAAAGAGTATAAGACTAGACACAACTGGGTGGGCAAGGTGATCCATAGGGAATCATACAAGAAATTTAAATTTGACCCTACGAACAAATGGTATTTGTACAACCAAGAATCTGTCCTGTGAAACGAGACGCACAAACTCCTTTGGGATTTTGAGATACAAAAGTATCACCTAATCTCGGCCAGACGACCAGACTTAGTAATAATCAACAAAACAAAAGAGAACTTGTTGAATTGTACACTTTGCTGTTCCGACTTATCACAGAGTAAAATTGAAAGAAAGCGAAAAAATTGATAAACACCAGGACTTTGCTAGGGAATTGAATAAACTGCAGAACGTGAAAGTGACGGTGATACCAATTGTAATAGCTGCTCTTGGTACAGTCACCAAGGGACTGCTACAAGGACTGGGGAGTTTGGAAATAAAAGGACGAGTGGAGACCATCCAAACTACTGCATAGTTAAATCGGCCAGAAAACTGTGAAGAGTCCTGGAGACATGAGGAGACTTGCTGTCACTCAAACTCCAGTGAAAGACCATCAACTAACACTGGTGCAAAAAACTCGAAAAGGAGTAAGTAATAATAGTAATATTGACTATACCACCAAATGGTATATGGAAAACCCAGACCCCGTCCGAGAGAATGAAACGCAAAAAATTCTCTTTGATTTTGAGATAAAAAAGATCACTTAATCCCGGCCAGAAGACCAGACCAAGAGATGATTAACAACAACAAAAATAACTTATGGTAATGTTGATTTTGATGTTTACTTAGACCTTACCGGAAAATTATGGCACATTACAGTAACGGTAATACCTGCTATGATTGGTGTGCCAGGACAGGTTCCCATAGGTTTGAAAAGTTGAAAAGTTGGAATTCGGGGGAGAAAAAAGGCCATCAAATTACAGCATTGTTAAGATCGGGCAGAATATTGAGAAGAGTCCCAAAGAAACATGATGCCAGTAGGACTCCAAAGAAAGACCATTAACTAATACTAGTTTGGAAAATTCACAATAATAATAATAATAATAATAATAATGCAGCAAACTACTTCTTTGCACAGGGTTAAGCCCCACTTGTTATGTTTTGACCTTTTGACCCGGCCAAAAATGTCATTTAAGGTGATGCACCGGAAGGAAGTGATATATTCCAATGGCAGTCATGAGAGGAAATCGCGTAGGCGGAAATTGGCTGATGAAATGGGACAAGGTAAAGCCCATGATACACTCATAGACTGATGCACCGGAAGAGAGTGACCTGTGAACTGCATGACAGTTATTTCCGCTTGATGACGATTAAACATTCGATTTCAAAGATCGAGTGGGCGTCGAACGATTATATAATTCAGTTGAGTTCGACGAGCCAGAGCAGTTGCCAGGAGAGTTCCAGACAGTTGGAGAGGAGGTGTGATAGGGAAAGCCACACCCGACTGAGGGGACCCTCGGATACCCCGATGGAGTTTGGGGTCCACAGAAGATACTGATAAGGTGCAATAAAGAAAGCCAGCATCCAGCAGTGGGCCCTAGGCCTCCGGTTGAGTATCAAGAGAACAAGAAAGACACAACGTGACGGTCATAACAGTGGGGTCAAGATATTACAGTTTATGTTCGTTCTCCAGCTCCCTCTCACGCACAAACCATGTACAACCCTTTCGAACCCTTGCAATAAAGTGAGAGGTAATATTTTGTTAAAGAAGTCTTTCTGCGTGCGTCTGTCTTTATTATTGTGTCATTGTGATGCTGTAGATGAGTATATAACACCCCCCATCAATGCGTTTCCTGGATAGCAATCTGATAATGAGGTTTCAGTAATGCTGGAGCCTTCGGGAATGCGTAGTACCTCTTCATTGCCATCGCTTCCTGGTCCACTCTAATCCGTAGTGGTAACACCAATAGGGTCGGATCTATGGGTCAAATAGAACTAAATGGTGTACTTATGCTTAACGGAATCGTTTTATATAGAACTGTTTTGCTATTTAACTGAACTGTTTGTAAGCTAAAACTATACCTATACTAAACTGAATTGTTTAAAATCTAATTACCTGAAAAGGGTTAATGCGCCATAAAACAAAACAACCAACCAACCAACCAAACATCTGATGGCTGCAGAAAATAACGCCATAAGGACAAACTATGTGAAAGACTAGACGCAACAAATTAGTAGATGTGGTTACAGAGACGAAATGCAGCAAATTAACGCAAAGAAAGTATAAGCCTAGACTCAACGGAGTGAGGAAGGTGATCCACTGGGAATTATGCAAGAAGTTCATATTTGACCATACTAACAAAAGATATATGCCAAACCCAGAATCCGTCAAAGAAAATGAGACACACAAAATGCCTTTGGTATTTTGAGATACAAACGGATCACTTAATCTCCGTCAGAAGACCAGGCTTCGTGGTTGTCAACAAAAAAAAAAAAAGAACCTATCGAATAGTAGATTTTGCCGTACCGGTTGACCACAGAGTAAAACTGAAGAAAAGCGAAAAAAGAGATAAGTATCCAGACCTAGCAAGAAAACTGAAAATACCATGCGATACTATTTGAAATTGGTTCACTCGGTAAGTCAGCAAATGATTAGTACAGAGATTAGAGGTTTTGGAAATAAGAAGACGAGTGGAAACTGTCCTAACCTCAGTATTGTTGTAATTGTCCAGAATACTTAGAAGAGTCCTGGAGATTTAAAACTTGCAGTCTCTCTGACTCCAAAGGAAAACCATTAGCTAACGCTGAAGGGAAGAAGTACCAAATGTGTAAAATAATGATAAATCCTTTCCATATAATTATTATTCAAAGTAATGATTCTTTATTTTAAAAAAATGTTGGATAGAAACATATAGTTTCAAGTATTCCTATGTAATACATATAATTCTCAAACAGATTGACTCGGTTCATTAATTGTTACTTAACATGTACTGGTTTAATGGACTTTGAAACTAACGATGACTCCATATTCTCCAGAACTTTATAACTGGAGCCTCACCACTGAATACAGTTTATTGTTATACCCAGTGTTTTGATTTTTTAAAGTTAAAAAACTAGAAATATTCACGTCGTTGTGTCAGTAATATGTTTCGCGGTTGGCTGTTTTTCCGACCTCTCAATGCTTAACTCTGGTATTTTAAGCGATTGAAGAATTTCCAGTAACTAATAATAATCCTTCTTAAACGATCATAGCCTCAAATAACTATTGTTAATAGAAAATAATATGTTCACAACTTTCAATTAATAACAGCTATGTGGTTTCCAGTATCCCTATCCTAAAACAAATAATTTCTTCCAATTATATATATTTTTTGATATTTCAGACAATTACTCTCTTTCAAGTAAGTACTTATTACGGGTTGGTTGATTGGTTGGGTTTTATGACATATCTACCTTTGTGGGTTATTTAACGCCAAATCAATTTTTATGTAAATGGAAATATTTCAGACAATAAGTACGAAGTTTAAATGTAAATACAGTTTAATTGTGAAAAACATTTCTATTTCAAGCTATTCAGTTTATCACGCAGTTCTAATTCAACTAATTCAGTTTAGTATAAGTACTGATTTTGTTTACACACAGTTAAATGTCAAAACACTTCAATATTAAACAATTCGGTTTAGTGTGTGTACAGTTTCAAGGTCAAAAACAGTTCATTTCAAACAATTCAGCTTAGCATAAGCACGCAGTTTAAATGTAAGTACGGTTTAGTTATCAAAGACATTTCTATTTCAAGCTATTCAAACAATTCAGTTAAGCATAAATATGTCGTTAGTTCTATTTAACCCATAGATAGGGCCCTATCAGATGCTACCATACCAGGCCTGAGTGGACCTAGGAGCAATGGCAATGGAGGGTTACTCTGCATTCCCCAACCCCCAAGCATCACTTAAACCTCACCATCAGATTGTTTAGTGTCATATCAGGACACTCATTGGGGAGGTATTACCCCTCTGCAGAGGTGCAGTCAGTGTATTCTACAGCTCCAACCGACTGGGAAAGTAATTAATATTGTAAACAATAATAATTTCAAGTAATTAATATTGATGAAAACACGAGTATTCCGATCTAAACTTTTGGTTTGGATTTATGGTACATCAAACATTGTGGGTTATTTAATCCCAAATCCATTTTTATACATATAAACAGCTCTATTTCAAACAATTCAGTTCGGCATAAATACATTTTTTTTTTGTTTATACACAGTAAATTGTCAAAACAGTTGTATTTCAAACAATTCAATTTAGCTTGGTTGGTTGGTTGGTTTTATGATATATCAACCATTGTAGGTTATTTAATATTAAATCCATTTTAAAACATATAAACAGCTCTATTTCAAATAATTCAGTTCGACATTAAGTACATTTTTGTTTATATACAGTTAAATGTCAAAATACTTGTATTTCAAACAATTCAATTTAACATAAGTAAAAAGTTTAGTTCTATTTGACTCATAGATAGGACCCTATCAGGTACTAACACTTCGGGCCATAGTGGGCCTGGGAGTGACTGCAATAAAGGGGTACTCTGCTTTCCGCAAAGCTCAAGTATTACTAGATGGTTTGGTTTCTTTATTTAATGGCATATCAACCTTTGCAGATTATTTAATGTCAGAGCCATTCTCCCAGAAAAACAGTAGTGGTACTATTTAACCCATAGCTGGGAGGATAAGGGGGTTCATACCTTTCCCAAGGTTATTTGCCCGAAAGTGAACGTAATAACGCGACTGGAGCACGAACTCGCTTACTACGATTCTGCAGTCCATTGCTCTAACCATTACACCGCGAGGACACCCCCGAGTATTACTAGAGTCTCACCATCAGATTGTTTAGTGTCATATCCAGGACACTCGTTGGGAGAGTTTTATTCCTATGCAGAGATGTAATTGGTGTATTTTGCTGCCCCAGCCGACTGGGCCACGATCTAAAACTTATAAATCCAAACATATCTCTTTAACACGTCAGAATAGAAGTGGAATAAATAGCAACTCTCCTGGAGACTCACTATGCCAGGGAATACACTGCTCTAAGAACACCGACAAAGCAGATGTTTCTTTGTTTTTTGGTTTTTTTTATGTCATATCAAACTTAAAAGATTATTGAATGCTAAAATCATTTTTATACAAATAAAACAGTTCTATTCCAAACAATTTAGTTTTGCACAAGTACACAGTTTAATCGTGATGAACATTTCTATTTCAAGCTATTCAGTTTAGTTAAACAGGTCTAAATCAAACAATACTGTTTAGTATCAGTATAGCTTTCGTTTAGACACAGTTAAATATCAAAACTGTTCTATTTCAAACAATTCAATTTTGCGTAAGTACAGTTTCAATGTCAAAAACAGTTATTTTTCAAGCAATTCAGTTTAGCATACCAACACAGGTGCATTTCTAACAATTTAATTTAGTATAAGAATGTAGTTTAAATGTCAAAAAAGTTCTATTTCAAGCAATTCAGTTTAGCATAAGTTCACAGTTTAGTTCTATTTGACCCACAGATAGGACTCTATCAGCTGTTACAACTCCTGGCTTGAATGGACCTGGGAGCGATGGCACTAAACGGGTACTCCGCTTTCCCCAAAGTTCCAGCATAATTAGAACCTCACCATATTACCAGGGCACTCTTCAATGGGGTCGTACCCCTGTGCAGAAAAGCAGTAGGTGTATTCTACAGTCATAGCTAACTGGGCAAGACCGAGAAAATTTTGGATTTGGAAATTTTTCAACCTTATTTTTAGGCATCGCTTTCGTATAATACTTTTGACATGACAAGCACAGTCACGTGGTCGGTCTGTCAGTATTGATAATTTATCCCATTCATAGATTCTAGTTATTGTGTATGTAAAAAGCTAGCTTATATAAGGAGAGAAATAAGAAAAAGGAGTTTCCATAAAGCAGCACATGAGGGGTAGGGTGCTTCATTTTATGCGCATGCGTGAATAAGATATCCACATACATGCATATTGACGCATGCATCAGATTCTTTATATTGCTGAATGCATTCATCTCTAAACGAGTCATATTTAATTTCTTGCTCTCATTGGCTGACTTCTTCTATAAAATTTCTGTATACGGACAGTCGTAGCTCCAAGCAATGATTGTCTCCCAGTATGTCTTTTTTTCTGAAAAGTTTTATAGAAGTGCTCAATGCTACTGCTGTTTTGGTTGATGCAAGGCAGGATATTTAGTCATGTCCCAACGTTACACTAACACTGAATAAACGGAAGGAAAAACAAAATAAGCTCATTTACACATATAAAACATTTAATATGATATAATGATATATTGCCAAAAATACACGAACGTATTTCAAATATATTGTTCGACAAACTAGCAATAAGTAAAAAGAATACAAAAACAGGGAAAAAAGCTTACTTCATCAAGAAGAATACAATAAATAATTTATATAGTATGGACAGCCAGGATACGTGAAAAACAAAGGTAAAAATAGGACGTCTTTACTGTTCGGAGAAAAGAGACAAAAGAGAACGACCGATTCTCGGATTACCATATGACTGTCTGTGAGGATATTTTAGGGATATGTATAAAAAAAAAAATTATTATTATTTTTTTTTTATCCGTGCTGGCGGCGCGACATGATGATGATGATGATGATAAAAATTTATTTCTAAGAAAAATATCTTGCCGGTCACTCGCAGCACTTGATTTTGGCCGGAGTGGAGAAAGGAGAAATAATCCCAGACAGTGCAGCACCAAAAAATGACTTCCTCCCTTTTGTCAAGAACTACTAGTGTGACCCTCAGTACGAATTCGGGGACCTAACTGATAGCATGAAATGTAGCAGATTGATTTCATCACTCGCTTCTTGAATGAAACTTCCCAAAAAATAAAAATAAATGAAAGTCGACCACGGAAGATCTACCGAGAAAATTCAACTGAAAGAAAATTCAACCGAGAATTCTGCAGAAAAGAACCTTAAAGAAAACTCGAAATTTATGAACTTTTAAACTTTTCTATGAAACAAAAAAAAAAAAAAAAAGAAAAAGACTCAAATTTAATGAACTTTGTTTCCCGGACAATCTCTCAGAAAAGTTTCCCGCAAATTGTACAAAAAATTTGCAACACATTATCTTTTTTATCCCTTTCTTTCTTATTTCATTGTCTGAATGCAATTTCTTTTTAAAAAAAACTTTATTATCTGTGTAATCTTTTCGAATCAGTATCCGAACTAGAAAGCTGCAGAACTTACTGTTTAAATTTACTGTTTCAATTATCGTTAATGGCACACTGTGCCCCCTAAAAATATTACCCAATTGAATTCTAAACTTGGCTTTAGTGCCACTCACTTTAACAAATTTCCACCTCCCATCCTCAAAATCTTTTATATGCTCCACTCTTTACTGGAAACTATTTCTAATGTCCCCCCCTAGACTTCTATTAGTAGAGCGAATTTAAAACACATCATCATCATGTCACTGATCATCATCATCATCATGTCACTGATTATCAAGATTATCATGATCTCCCTGACCCTCTCTCGCCATCTGTCTCTATCGTCCATCGCTCCCGGTAGGTCTGTATTGGCCCAGAACTGTTGTTTATAAGCTCTAGCGGGTCGCCCTGCCTTTACTTGACCATGTAAAGGAGTCCACAGGAGTATGACATACTACAGTGGAATTTAAAACTAAAAATATCAGAATTATATTCCTGCTGGGCTTAGTCCCTTATTCAGATTTTCATGCATAGCACATGATTTTTGATACGTTAATTTGTTTAGAGTTATATAGTTTCAAGTATTTTCAATCATCAACAGACGTATTTTATTAACAGATGAGGCCCGAACAGTTACTACCACTTAGGTTCAGTGTTTTTGATTAAATGGAGAAATGGCTGAGTGGTTTGATACCAAGACCAGTGTAAAGTTATATGGGTTTCGATCCTAGCTTAAAGCATCCTGCGTGTATAGCCACTCTGTAGAGTTACGAAACAGATTGTCTATGCATGACTATATATATAATTGTGTCTGTAAAAATACTATTATATCGTAGGTGTGTTAGAAAGTATGTCATTACCCAACCCCTTCGATACGGTTGGGATATCACACAAGGTCAAATTTTGAGCGAAGTACAGTTGGTTTGAATTCAGAATTTTCCTTCTCTTAGACTGGTTGCATTCCCAAGCGTGCTCAATAATTTTCTCATATTTGGATGATGATACCTTTCCTAAGGGCATTAGCTCCAAGTGAAAAGCAAACAGACTTGTCCAAGATTCGAACTCTGATTGCAAATTTCGTTTCTTACGACGATAATTGTTGCACGGAGAGTGCCTCTCATGTGTCAACATTAAGACGAAAACTGTATTGGGCAAGACCGAAAGAAATATTAAATTAAACATTATTTTACACATAATCTCCTTTTTCATAAGTCAAGGCACTTCTGAAACTAGCTTGTTGAAGAGAGTTTGAAGTCGTTCTTTAATTTTAAAAATACTTATATTCTCTTGAGGCTGATTTACAGTTATAGAAACAAGAAAAAAATCACACGGATATAGTCAGAGCAAGTTATGGAACGCGTTGCACTTACAAAATCCTGTGTTTCAACGAAGAGATTTCCTTAAAAAGTATCGCGGAGAGCGTAATAATTTTATTCCACTTTATTCACTTAATCGTCGAGACAAAGTCTAGCTGTCGAGACATCATTTTATCATATCAGCTCTACACTGCGCCTTGATTTAAATTCTTAATTTTAAAATTAAATAATTTTAATCTAATCTTGTTTTATCTATTTTATCACGCCTTGTAAATGTTCAGATGTGAGTCAGAAAGTCTATTAAAAGGAAATGTATAAAAAAGAAAAGAAAAGAAAATGGAAATATTAAGCAATAAGAAAGTCTAAGAGAATCTGTATAACAGATGGAGAGATGACTGAGGAAGAAGTAAATCTGATTAATATTGGGATAGATCACACAAAGATGAATAGAAGATTGTGTGTAGATGTTAACAATAAAATTGTGTCCAACAGAAGCGAATATAAATTAGGGACATTAAATCGGAAAGAAGAGCAAGATAAATGAATTTAAATGCTTAGAGGAAAAACTAAAAAAATATATTTATTTGGAGAGTGAAAGACATACGTACAAAAAGGCTGGCATACACACACACACACGCACACACACACACACACACACACATATGTATGCACATAAATACACCTGCGCACATGCACGCACACACATGCACGCACACACATACGCACACGCACACACACACACACACATATATATGCACATAAATACACCTGCGCACACGCACGCACACACATGCACGCACACACATACGCACACGCACACACACACACACACATATATATGCACATAAATACACCTGCGCACACGCACGCACACACATGCACGCACACACATACGCACATGCACACACACACACACACACACACAGGCGCACAAAGTAATGGTTATTTTACATGTACATACATAATTACTGTATGCGCGTAAATACACACACATTTATATATACACTGGAATAGTAAATTTGCATATATATTTACACACACACACACACACACATACATACACACATCTATGTATACATGTACGAATAGTAACTTTACACATATATATATAATACATAGTTACTTTAAACACACACACAATATATATATATATATATATAAGAATAGTTACTTTACATAAATATTTACACATAAACACACACACACACACACACACACACACACACACACACACACACACACACACACACATATATATATATAGGAATAGTTACATTACATCAATATTTACACGCACACACATACACACACACGCACACACACATACACACACACGTATATATATATATATATATAGAGAGAGAGAGAGAGAGAGGAAGAGTTTCCTTACATAAATATTTACGCACGTGATAAGGCGCACCCACATTCACATATATATTGGAATAGTTTCTTTAAAATGCATTATTGTTTAAAACATTTGTACGAGATAAGAATACTTGAAATCGTACCAATGAGAGCAAATTATTCAATAATAGGGCATACCTACATGGGAATTTGCTTCCTATATGTATATATATAGCTGGGTGGTGGAAACTTCGGTTGGCGTATGAGTCAGCCGGGTTTCGATCCCAGCTTCGAGATTCTCGTGTGTCTAGCTACACTGAAGAGTTGTGATACAACGAAACAGTCTGTCAGTGGATGACAAGACTATATATATATTATTATTAAAATCAGTCAAGAGAAATCAGCAATAAATTCGAAAATTCGTGGACTTTAGTTTAAACCAATAATGTGGTTCTCAGACCTTCTCGGTATGTTTTAATTTCTGTATGGCAACGGTATTATTCTTGTATAAGTCGATTCCTTATTTACGAACATGAAATCATTAATTGATGGAATTGATTTATTTAATGCTGGGTTGTTTTTCAATCGTACATTATTATCTCTCGTCTATTGAGGAAAACCAGTTTTTATAGCTGAAATATATTTTTTCCAAATTATATATATATATAATATATGTGTGTGTGTGTGTGTGTGTGTATGTGTGTATAATATATATATATATATATATGTATGTGTGTGTGTGTGTTTGCGTGTAAGTTTGAATGCATGTGTGTGCTTCTGTGGGTGGCCATTTTTGGTTTTTCCCACCACAATAGTGGTCTTCACAGTCACTCTAAGACTCTGCAAATTATTTATATTGAAACCTTAAAACCATCAATTTTTTTATTATTATCATATGATTACTTTAAACTGTAATTGTTTAAAATGACTGTTATTATTAGATAATTAAGACCATATAATTGCTGTAAAATTTCTCTGCCTTGGGTATGACACTAAAAATACATCTAATGAGAAGGCTCCAGTTCTGGAGCCCTGAGATACGTGGAACCACCATTTCGCTTTGCCATTATTCCCAGTCCCATCGATGGGTGAAATTTTCTTTTTAAAGATTATTCGTATTAGATAGGAATATCAAATTTGGTTTGGTTTCTTTGAATAATAACATATCAACCTTGGTTATTCATTTACTGCCAAAGCAATACTTGTAAATGAATAGGTGAGAATAGAAGGGGATTTAAACTTTTTCAAGGGTATTATTCAGAAAGTAAATGTTATAGCTCTACTTGAGTTCGAACCTACATACTACGATGTCTCAGTTCATCACGTTAAACACTATGTCATAACAACACCACTTGATAGGAATACATTTGGTTTGGTTTGTTATTATGGCATATGTAGTGTAGGTTATTAAATGCAAAATCCATTATTACATTATTATACATATAAACAGTTCTATTTCCAACAAATCAGTTTAGCATAAGTACACAGTCTTAATGGCAAAACAGTTCTACGTCAAACAACTCAATTTAGCATAAGTACAGAGTTTAGTTCTGTTTGACTCGTCGAAAGAACCATATCAGGTGCTACCACTCCGAGCCAGAGTGGACCTGGGAGCGATAGCAATGAAGGGGTACTCCATATTTCCCAAAGCTCCAGCATATTGGAGCCTTACTGTCAGACTATTTAGTGTCATATCTAACACACTCGCTGGGGGTGTCTTACCTCTCAGCAGAGTTGCAGTCGGAGCATTCTACAGCCCCAGTCGACAGGGTAAATAGGAATACGTGATACCATATACAAAAGAATGTAAGTTAAGTGTATTACAGCTTAAAATTAATATTACCATGAGTTATCTGAAATCGTATTATTACTTACGATGTATTGATGTTAAATGTAAAAGTCACAGCTCTAATGTGCAGAATAAGCAACAAATGTAACAACACTTACCGGCTCAATGATCCCAACTAGCAACCAGTCGGCAGACAAAAATAAAACGGCTTGTAACTCAAAACAGTCTGGTGCCAGCACTAAAAACAAGCCAGTATATATATATATATATATATATATATATATATATATATATATATAGTCATCCACAGACAGATCTGTTTCGTTCTATCAGAACTCATCAGTGTGGCTAGACAGGAGCTACCCGTAGCTGGGATCGAAACCCGGTTGACTCAAACGCCAAGCGAAAGCTTTTATATATATATATATATATATATATATGTTACGCTACTGGGTGCTGAGTTTATATCTGCCAAACTCATTTACTTTTTTTAAAACCATATAACTGTATAGAAATAATGATTATCATAGTCGCCTTAAAACGCGTAATTGTGCATCAATTATTAGTATTTGATAGAAATACTTGAAACTTTACAAATAATTGCAAATTATTTGTATTTGATCGAAATATCAGATATCATATAAGAGTGTGCACACAAACGATTATAGACGAATAAAAAAGAGAAATTTAAATGAATACAATGAAACATTGAAAATATATTTATGATTAATATAAGATATTTATTACCGAATAAAAAATCTGTCCTTAAATAATCGATATGGAGTCGATATATTGTAAACAAACAAATCAAATCAAAATTGAAGCGCAGATATTCATTCACAAATTTATTTCTTCTATTTCTTGAGGTGGAGTAATGTTTAAAGCGATGGACTGCCGAATCATAATAAGTGAGTTCGAACTCCAGTCATGCTATTATGTTCACTATCGGACAAATACCCAAGGGAAAGATGTGAACCCTCCCAGCAATGTGTTAAATATTACCACTACTGTTATTTTAGAAGGAGGGCTTTGGCGATAAAAAAAAACTTACAAAGGTTAATATGCCATAAAAACAAAGAAACCAAACCTTCTATTTCTTCTGGAGAGGTGTCGTGGGGATATGAATTCGGCAATCTGTTGATTTCTTCATTATTTTGTAGAGTGATTTTATAAGCTTGTATTGAAAGGGCATGGCTTTTCCCTCTTTTTTCTGCTTTTAAATTCAGAGTTTTTATTTCTCCTAGTTCGATTGCAGTACTAACGTTAAATAAATCAGTTTGTCGTATTATTTACTCATAGATACGGTACGGATTTATTGATTCATGCCTTGTCCAAGGGTACTATCATAAAGAGAACGCAATCAATCTTATCTCAGATGTGAATTCGGTTTGGTGATTTCATTTTATGCGACGATAATCGGTATGCACGCATTACCTTATTTATCTATATTAGGACAGAGAAGGCGGAACATGTTCTACCCGCAAAAGAATCAACGATACAAAGACATTTTTACGAAAGACGATCTACCCGGAGTTCGGTTTAAAAGTTAACTGAAATTTCCTCTCACCCAGACAAAGGATCTGATGAACCGCGACTCATGCACCCCAACGGTGGCTTTTCTTTATTTAGAAGACTGTTGTGTCACTCTTTCTTTATACAGCAACTTGATCACCACTCCCAGGACTCATAGTCAACGAGTGTGAAATTAATGAGTTAGCTTTTAAAAATTTATATTGTTACTAAGTATGACGAGTTTACCTGTGTAAAATTGTTGATTACATTATTAATATTTTGGCTCTTAAAAATTGATATTGAAACTAAGGATATTGTGCTCACCTGTGTAAAATTGTTGATTACATTATTAATATTTTGGCTCTTAAAAATTGATATTGAAACTAAGGGTATTGTGCTCACCTGTGTAAAATTGTGGATTACATTATTAATATTTTGGCTCTAAAAAATTGATATTGAAACTAAGAGTATTGTGCTCACCTGTGTAAAATTGTGGATTACATTATTAATATTTTGGCTCTTAAAAATTGATATTGAAACTAAGGATATTGTGTTCACCTGTGTAAAATTGTTGATTACATTATTAATATTTTGGCTCTTAAAAATTGATATTTAAACTAAGGGTATTGTGCTCACCTGTGTAAAATTGTTGATTACATTATTAATATTTTGGCTCTTAAAAATTGATATTGAAACTAAGGGTATTGTGCTCACCTGTGTAAAATTGTGGATTACATTATTAATATTTTGGCTCTTAAAAATTGATATTGAAACTAAGGATATTGTGCTTACCTGTGTAAAATTGTTGATTACATTATTAATATTTTGGCTCTTAAAAATTGATATTGAAACTAATGGTATTGTGCTTACCTGTTTAAAATTGTTGATTACATTATTAATATTTTGGCTCTTAAAAATTGATATTGAAACTAAGGATATTGTGTTCACCTGTGTAAAATTGTTGATTACATTATTAATATTTTGGCTCTTAAAAATTGATATTGAAACTAAGGGTATTGTGCTCACCTGTGTAAAATTGTTGATTACATTATTAATATTTTGGCTCTTAAAAATTGATATTGAAACTAAGGGTATTGTGCTCACCTGTGTAAAATTGTGGATTACATTATTAATATTTTGGCTCTTAAAAATTGATATTGAAACTAAGGATATTGTGCTTACCTGTTTAAAATTGTTGATTACATTATTAATATTTTGGCTCTTAAAAATTGATATTGAAACTAAGGATATTGTGCTTACCTGTGTAAAATTGTTGATTACATTATTAATATTTTGGCTCTTAAAAATTGATATTGAAACTAAGGGTATTGTGCTCACCTGTGTAAAATTGTTGATTACATTATTAATATTTTGGCTCTTAAAAATTGATATTGAAACTAAGGGTATTGTGCTCACCTGTGTAAAATTGTGGATTACATTATTAATATTTTGGCTCTTAAAAATTGATATTGAAACTAAGGATATTGTGCTTACCTGTTTAAAATTGTTGATTACATTATTAATATTTTGGCTCTTAAAAATTGATATTGAAACTAAGGATATTGTGCTTACCTGTGTAAAATTGTTGATTACATTATTAATATTTTGGCTCTTAAAAATTGATATTGAAACTAATGGTATTGTGCTTAACTGTTTAAAATTGTTGATTACATTATTAATATTTTGGCTCTTAAAAATTGATATTGAAACTAAGGATATTGTGTTCACCTGTGTAAAATTGTTGATTACATTATTAATATTTTGGCTCTTAAAAATTGATATTGAAACTAAGGATATTGTGCTTACCTGTGTAAAATTGTTGAAAACATTATAAATACGTTGTTTCTTAAAATTGATATTGTCAGTATGAAGTCTTTAACTGTTTTAAATTGTTGTTTACTTTATTAATTTATTGGCTTTTACAACATTCACATTGAAACTAAGTATAGAAGGCTAATGTGTTTAAATTGTTTGTAAATATATCTTTGTACCGAATATAACCGGTTATAATGAGTTAAGCACAAAACAAAGAGAACTGAGATGCCGTAAAACCAAACAACTACACAAACAAACCAGAAGTATATATATATATATATATATATATATATATATATATATATATATATATATATATATATATATCATAACAGTGTTGGTTGTCACTATCTCACTTGGTGGGATTGTGGCAGACCAAATGCAGTATAATTTAGAGGGTGCTCAATATCTGTGGTAGAGCTATTATAAAATAATAAATTGATATATATTAGTTTTTGTATATACTTGATAGTATGAATGCTTATCAGCGACCACTGGTTTCATACCGTCTTTTACGACTATTATTAGGCAGAAAAAGGTTTCTATATATTCTAATTCATTATATATATACTTCCTGTCGTGATTTTCTAGAAGATGAATTGGTAGCTTTACTTTCATAAATATTTAGTATTTCCTCTGTTGACATAGGCTGCGGTGTCCGTAGACGTTTTCTTTTCAACTAGTAGCATGTGGTATCTCTTCCGCATACATTATTGCAGTATTGGCGACGGTGCAATTAGTTATTTGTACTGTAAATTGATAGCCGTCATTATATTTGATGTAGATTTATTCATTAATTCATCCAAGACAAGTGACATGGTTGTCACATCACAGTATCTTTGATCCGACTTTTTTTCTTTATTTATTGTTTTTAATAGTTGTTTGAATTGTCGCTGTTATATATTATCATCATAATCATCATCACATCGTACTGACAGCACGTAGTTCTCTGACTATATCTCACCATCCATCCCTATTGTCCATCGCTCCAGGCAGGTCTTCTAGGCCGCATCGTGTGTATGCACAATGGTACTGTATGTAAGTACTTGCTGGTCAGCCAACAGAGTTCGTTTTATTTGGAAGTTTAGTGGCCATATAACTGTTGTTTTTTTTGTATGACTTCCAGGATGTGATCAAGATTGCACGCAAAATTCTCGTTTAGTCTCTATCAAGGTTTTTCCTTATGTGTTTTGTCAGCATCTACTTGGTGCATTCATATAGTAGTATGGACACAGCTACAGCATGGTAGAAATACTGTTTAATTGTATTGTGATTGATGATCTGTCACTACTATTCTATGCATCCGCTAGGCTTATGTTGGCAACACTATCACTAGATGAAATGTCGCTGTCAAGTTATGTGAACAGGTCAACTAATTTTAGAGGCTTGCCTCTTCCAGTGGATATGACTGATATTCAAAACATCTCTGTTGATATTTGCCTAGACTACGTCCTTCGAACATTAATAGATTGGAATCAAAAATGGTTTCACTTTAAAAAAGACCAGAAGTAGACGATATCCCACTGAAACTATGACAGTCCAATATTAGAGGCATACACAGAAATTTTCTAACTGCCAAGACTGAATTTTCCTGCCTGTGTAGCATGGCCTAGAGTCTTGTTGTCGGACAAAGTGTCTTCCAGCAGCCACCCTCTCGATCCATGGTAGCTGGCACTTTATGTAAGCCTCCGTGTTAAGTGTGAGGCTATCTGGGAAGATGAACAGAGTTATTATTGAGTTCTTGGTTTTCATCCCAATCAGTACATTTTGCGGTGTTAGAACAAGCCAACAGTCATTCTTGCCCAGTCAGTGAGGGTTGCAGAATACACCGAATACTTCTCTGCACAGGTGTAAGACCCCCATCAATGAGTGTCCTGGATCTGACACTACCCACTCTGATGGTGAGGTTCCATTAATGCTGAAGCTTTGGGGGAATGTGGGGTAACCCTTTTTTGCCTTCACTCCCGGGTCAACTCAGGCCCAGAGTGGTAGCATCCGATAGGGTCCTATCTATGGGTCAAATAGAATTAAACTGTGTACTTATGCTAAACTGAATTTTTTAGAATAGAAATGTTTTAATATTTAAATGAACTGTTTTGATGTTTAACTCTTTGTAACAAAAACTATACTTATACAAAACTGAATGGTTTGAAATTTATTTCGGCGTTTAATGACTTGAAAAGGGTTGATACACCGTAAAACCAGCCAACTAACCAACCAACCAACCTACCAACCAAACAATGGTCATTAGGTGAGTTCACCATCTGATTCTGGGAGAAATCTTTCTTATCTGAAAAAGACAAACAAACAAACAATAAAGCCTGTTCTGTTTAAGCTTTAGTTTGTTTAAAAGATTTTCCACGCAGTCTTCTGTTTTATGAGCTGTGATAGAAATTGGAAATTTCTTATCTTATATCAGAAGTCATGAATGTCTCCATACTCAAACATCCTGATATGAAACTGAGACATTTCGATGTCCCTGCCTATAGAGCTTATTGACATACTGGGATCGTTTTCTACGATGGCCTTGATCTCTCCAAGAAATGCGGGAGTACTTTTCAGAACGACAAGAGCAAAGCGTCTGAGTCAACCAACCTTCGTAATCACCCTTGGACTCGCCCAACGTTTTTAATCTCCAATAAACCCACTCAACTCTTTTCAAATCCTCTGCTTATAACACTATTTTCCTCGCAGACAGTGTTTAAGTGAATCTAGTTTGCTGCACTGAAGGAAAAATACCGGAAGATTATAAAGTGCATGTGTGAATTAATAATTATAAATAGCGACAGTTAACTCATTGCATACATACATACATACATATATGCATACAAGCACACACACACACACACACACACACACATATATATATATATATATATATATATATATATATATATATATATATTGGTCCAACAAGAAAAGGTAAATATCTTTAAAGGAATATGTCCCGCAATATGTTTTAATGTGATACTTTAGATTTTATTTCATATAATTTTGTTCTACTCGTGTTTCGGACTCTATAGTCCTCTTCAGTGCTGAGTTTTTTTTTTGCTTTTAGTGTGAAGATGGTTTTGATTTTGTTTGGATTCTTTTTAATTCCAGGATATGTGTTGGTAAATGTCTTGTTGTCGTTACTTATCTATGAAAACCTTTTGCCATTGCAGATAGATAGATAGATAGATAGATAAGAATCGGTACCTAATTAATAAAATCCCATGGACATATTGCAACGCTGACAACACCTGTCATCTTAACAAGATGAACCTTTCGTCAGGCAATTTTTGAAGTCGGATCATCATTACTATTAGAACAGGGAAACCCAGGAAATTGTATTAACATAAATCTTTCTCTTCCTCATTCTCTCTCTCACTGACACTCTCTCTCTCATTGACTCTATCTTAATATATGTATATATATTGTCACAGATAGGAATGTGTATTATTGAATACATTTTTTTTGCTAACGTCTTTGTTATCAGCGCAATCTTGTTCAATAACCTTTTTTATGTTATATACTATTATCTTAATATTTTTTATAAAAGTATAGAAGTTAACTATTATTAATCTTAGACTTTTTTTTAGTTCCCTGACTGTAAAAATATAGAAATGGCCATTAGTTTGCCCTGCATACATCTTTGGTTGAAAAAGTATAGAAGATGGCCATTATTACTCTTAGACTTTCCTTTTGAGCCATAGATAACTTTATGCTTGTAAAAGTATAGAAACCGCTATTATTTTGTCCTCGATACCGCCATCGTTTTAAAAGTATCGAAGATGGCCATTATTAATGTTCGACCTTTCTTTAGTGCCCTGAATAAATATATCATCATAAAAGTGGAGAAGATGGCCATTGTTTCTCTAAGGCTTTTCTTTTGTGCCCCTGGATAACTCTATGCTTGTAAAAGTATAGAAATGGCCATTATTTTGCCTTGGATACCTCTATGGCCGTAAAAGTATAGAAAATACCCATTAATTATCGGAGATTTTTCTTGTGTGCCATGAATAATTCTATAGTTGTAAAAGTATGGAAGATGGCCATAATTAATCTTAGACATTTTTTTGTGCCCTGGATGTGATTGTAAAAATATAGAAATTACCATTATTTTGCCCTGGATACCTCTATGGCCGTAAAAGTATAGAAAATAACCATTATTTATCGTAGATTTTTCTTGTGTGCCATGAATAATTCTATAGTTGTAAAAGTATGGAAGGTGGCCATCATTAATCTTAAACATTTCTTTTGTGCCCCTCGATAACTCATATGGTTGTAAAAATATAGAAATTACCATTATTTTGCCCAGGATACCTCTATGGTTTAAAAGGTATTGAAGATGGCTATCATTTAACTTAGATTTTCCTTCGTGCTCAGGATAGATCTATTGTCGTAACAATATAGAAGATGGCCATTATTATTCTTAGACTTTTCTTTTGTTCTCTGGATAATTCTTTGGTTGTAAAAGTATAGAAGATAGCCATTATTAAACTTATATTTTCTTTCGTGCCATTGATCAATGAATAGACGTAAAAGTATAGAAGGTCGCCATTATTACGTTTAGATTTTTTTTTTAACTCTATGGTTGTAAAAATATAGAAATGGCCATTATTTTACCCTGGATACGTATATGGTTGTAAAAGTATAGAAGATGGTCATTATTACTCTTGGACTTTTCTTTTGTTCTCTAGATAACTCTATGGTTGTAAAAATATAGAAATGGCCATTATTTTACCCTGGATACCTCTATGGTCGTAAAAGTATAGAAGTTGACCACTATTACATTCAGACATTTTTTGTATCCTGGATATATCTATAGTCATAAAAGTATAGAAGATGACCAGCATTTCTCTAAATCTTTGCTTTTGTGCCCTGTATAGCACCAAGAAAGAAAATTTATGATTGCAATAAAACATTTTCCAATGAATCAAATTTCAGCAACTAGGTACCACTACAATGAAACAGAGTGAATCTAGGAGTAATAGATATAGACAAGGGTTATACCATGGTCATTTTTGTGCAGTTGTACCACTGTACAGTGTAAACAGTTGGTGTATATTTTTCTGGCGAAGAAGTAATCGTGTTGCCATTAGCGATTATTGCAAGCCTCTTCGTTTGAATTGAGGTCTCGGCTACTGTTGAACGGATGTATGTAAACAATAGTAATTGTGATTCATAACCGTTTAAAATTTACTTCGCAGCCAATATCTCCTCGTGGCTGAATAAGTTAGAAGCTTGTGTTGACGTTTGAGTCAACCGGGTTTCGATCCCAGCAACGGGAAGATACTGTCTAGCCACACTGATATGTTCTGATAGAACGAAACAGATCTGTCTGCGGATGACTATATATATATATATATATATATATATATATGTGTGTGTGTGTGTGTGTGTGTGTGTGCGCGCGCGCGTGTGTGTATATATAATATTACTCATAAATAAGTATCCATAGAAAATATGCCTATAGAAACATGATTTACTTCTTAAGAAAATACATTAAGATTGTATTTCATTTCTAGTATCAAAACAGATATTATTAGGTGTGATTTATTACTAATGTCCACAACATTTACAATCTGTAACCAAAAAGAAATGAGTTGTAGACAAATATTAAGTACACGTATTATTTATATTAAGCCAAATTTTATTATACTCAAAAGGTTGTTTCAATTTTATCTTTGGTTACCGTGTTTGATTGATCTATAGATTTTAATGGGGTGTCAACTAAACAAGGGTTATCATATGCCCAGAATCTTGGGAATCGCATTCATTGAGTCCATATTTACGTTTTTGTGTAATTATTTTCCGAGGGTTTTTTCTTTCACACAGCCCTATTGAATACGAATAAGTTTTAAACAGATGTGTCCCTAACAGGTAATACCACTCCGGATCAGAGTGGACCTGGGAGTAATGACAATTAAGAACTATTCACACTCCATAGATCAGTTTCAGTGTTGGATGCGGTGTAGTATCATAACCAGGGCACCTGTTTTTTTTAGAGGTTTTACTCTTCTGTACGGAATACAGTTGGCATATTCTAAGTTCCACCACAAGGCAGACATAATTTGAATACTGTATAGTTTGATAATAAATACTAGCAAATAATATCCGTTTTCATTATATTAGAATCAAAGAGTCAGCGGCGTCAGTCTGTCTCCGGATTTTTACTCTGCGTAATAATCGAGATTTCCGTGGCTAAAGCTGACGCCTTTGAAAGACGCACTCACGAGTTGGGAAATGTGAGTTCAAGTCTCTGGTCGGAAGTTGATTCTTTATTTCCGATTTCGCATGTGTTTGTTCTGGCAGTCAAAGCGTGTGTATTGACCGAGAGTGTTGACATCAAAAGAAAAGGGGTTAGAAATCACAATAAAACAATAATGGTAGAATTTCGACAGAGTTATCGGTAGGCTGATATAGAAAGAAAGTCATGAAATATATTCGATACGATAGACAAAAACAATTCCGTGCTTACATACATCAGCTACCACAGATAGATAGATAGATAGATAGATAGTGCTTTGAAAAATCATTTAGATATATAGAAAACGAACGATATTGATCTAATTAAAAAAGATAAATATGGAATATATATATATATATATATATATATATATATATATATATATATATATAGCGAGGGTGGGAGATAGATAGATAGATAGATAGATAGATAGATAGATAGATAGATAGATAAACAAATAGTCTTAGGCTGACTGACTGATAGATACAACTGATAGATAGATAGATAGATAGATAGATAGAAAAAGGAAAAAATAAATATGAGTATGTTATGATAAATAAAATAATAATACGATATATATATATATATATATATATATATATATATATATATATATATATATATCGTATTATTTTTGTATTTATATATAAATATTGTATATATATAAGTATGAATATGTCGTGATAAATACAATAATAATACGATATATATATATATATATATATATATATATATATATATATATATATATATATATCGTATTATTATTGTATTTATCACGACATATTCATACTTATATATATATATATATATATATATATATATATATATATATATAAATCACTTGATCATCGTACTATTTCATTCAAAATGCGTAGGGCAACTAGTAGAAGTTAGAGCATTCCAACGTCGACCACGCACAAGGAAACGAATAAATGTATCCCCTTTGACTTTTGGCTGTATTTCCTTATTTGCCTTTCGAAACGAACCAATTTAGTCAAAATGGTGGCCTGCTAAAGCAAAGGCTAATCCTTAGCAAACACGACTCCGGTATTGTTGTGAATCTTATGGATCGAGTACGTATTCAGTCGTTTTCTTCTAATGGTCTCATTCTTTTCTCTGTATTTATATCTTTTATTTATTTTTTCTAAAGCAAAGCTGGTGCTGTGAAGCCAATTTATTGCGTTCTTTGATTACTTACACTTTATTTGAAGCTCGTCGGAACGAGAGAGAAAAACAAAATAATAAAAAAAAAGTCAGCGCCGCCTGGCGCCGTATGATTGAACTTTCAAACAGAGTTGTCTTTCTTTTATTCACAACTTATTTTGTATCTTTCTTGTTGTTGTTGCAGACGATAGCTTTGAACTTCCTGTTTCGTGCTAGAGTAACATACAGGTTATGTATCATAGCATGCTTTACGCTATAACTCTTAAGAACTCACACCTAGCGAAAAGCAGGACTGAGAAAAAAAAAGGTGAGAATAGGGCAGGGTGTACAGAGCAAAGAAGAGAGAGAGAGAGAGAGAGAGAGAAGTGTGTGTGTGTGAGACAGAGAGTGAGAGAGAGAGAGAGAGAAAGAGATTCAGTTAAAGAATGCAGAAAGAGGGGAAAGTTTGGAATTGAAAAAGCGTTTAATTTAGAATATATATATATATATATATATATATATATATGAGTTTCTATAAAGCTAGAGTGATTCTTTATTTCTCTACTTATCTCTCTGTGGTGATGATAGCATCTTTCTATCCAAGTTAAATCTATATGTTTATATATATATATAGATAGAACTGCGTAATTCGTTCCTATCTATCAATACATCTATCTTTCTTATTCAATTCCAATCAATCTATCAAGTTCATTATCTGTTTATCTGCCTCTCTGTCTGTCTGTCTGTCTGTCTCTTTGTCTTGATATATATTTGTGTGTGTATATGTGTATGTGCATATGTATATATATATATATATATATATATATATATAGGGGTTGGACAAAATAATGGAAACGCCTTCAATCTTAGTCTCATAATTTTGAAACTCCTATAAAACCATCAAACGTTTGTTAATTTTTGTTGTCTTTACTTACTATGGTTATTATTTTTTACTGATATCATCCGAAGAAATTAATCAATATTATAAAATGTCTGATCTATCAGACTTTGAAAGAGGTCAAATTGTTGGTGCTCGTATGGCAAGCGCTTGTGTAATAAAAACAGCTAAATTATTTTGTGTAGTAAGGAGTTCTATCTCGAAAGGAGTACTATCTCGAAAACCTCCTCACAGAAGCAAAACTCGTGTAGAAAATGAAAGCTGTCTGATAGGGACCGTTGGACACTTACCGGATTATTAAAAAGAATCACAAATATAAAGCTCCAAAAATGACCATCTGAAGAACTCAGTTTTCTCAAAAACTGTCGGAAGGGAGCTACACAAAGCCGGATTCCACGTGAGGGCTGGAATCAGAAAACCACATTAAATTTGTTTGAAATTTCCAAGTATTTCCATTATTTTGTCCAAACTCCTGTGTGTGTGTGTGTGTGTGTGTGTGGTATTTTTTCTATTAAATATGTTCGATTAAATAGGGCAGGTACTTCTTCTCTGTCAATTTTATCGTTGGTCCATTCTAGACATCATATGAGTCGTTTGATTGCTGGATGGAATGAATTCAAGATGGCGCCATATTTTTCCCAAGAACTGCCAGATGTAGCACCATCGTCGTGAGAACCTCCTCTCAAAAAAGCATTTGTGTTTATCCTCCAAATACAGAAAAATTCTAACTGAAAACAGCTCCGGGTAACTGAAAGGAAAAAATAACAAACAAAAACGTCAAATTCATAAAACTATCAATATAAAGGTTAAGAAACCTTCGTTAAATTAGATTAACTTTGAATGGGACATTTTGAAGTGCTTTTTGAACTCTTTCCTCAAATTCTTCCTCTTACCTCTTATAATGATCTTTCGTTCTCAATTTCGCTTCCACAGGTTTTTCTTCCAAATTTTTAGATACATGTATATAATTCATTATTGCGTTTATCATTTTATTGTTCGTTCTCCCGAAGATGTGTGTGTGTGTGTGCGCGCGTCTGTCTTTCTATCTGTCTGCCTGTCCTTTAGTGCTTTGGACTTGCTCTTGATATAATAGTTACCGACAAAGGAAATGGAAACGGAAACCCGTGTTCAAATCCTGAACGAACCTATTTGTTTTCACATACCATATCTCTTTCTTTTCTTTAGAAAAGTATAAATCCAAGTATGTTACCTCCAGCAATGCGTAAATAGTACGGCAGCTTGGGGTCTTTAACCTTGTTGTGGCAATTAATTTAGCAAAAGGAAAACTCAGAATTCAAACCAGTTAAACACTGCTGAAATAATTATATATATATATATATATATGTGTGTGTGTGTGTGTGTATGTGTGTGTGTGTGTGTGTGTGTGTGTGTAAGGGTCATCAATAAATGAAGTCATTTTTCTTTTTAACAAAAAAAAAACTTGAATATATTTTTCAGAATTTTTTCCCTTATATGTAAACTCTATATTGTTTGAAATTGGGTTATAGCAAAAGTCATTTTAATTTAGAAAATATATTTCTTTTGAGGCTATCTAAAATGGCATTAAGTCAAATTGAGTGGTCCCGGCCTCTAATGTTCTGTCATTAAATTTTTGCTGGCTGAAAAGTGCAAACCGTGTGAAATTTACAGAAGAACCCATGAAGTGTACGCAGGAGCACGTTTTTGTCAAAAACATGTTTACAAATGGGCTAAATTGGGTTTGCCAAGACGAACATGAGAAAAAAAACTGTCGATGAAGTGATTACACACTGACTCTTAAGTAAAGAAAAAGTTTTGGGCACAACGGTCGGTAAAGAAAGTGATACTGACAGTATTCTAGTTCATAAAAGAACCCATGAATACAGATTTCTTTGAAAAAAGTGTGACAGTGAATAGCGAATCCTATTTTAAACTCCTTATACAAAATTCAACTTATTAATTGAATGACACATTACTATATATATATATATATATATATATATATATTTGTGTGTGGGGTGTGTGTGGGTGTGTGTGTATTCATCCTATATCATCATCATGTCATGCTGCTAGCACGGATTTCCCTGACCCACTCTCGCCATCCATCGTCCAGGCTACATCCTGTATCGTCACAGAGCTGTTGTAGATAGGTTTTAGCTGGTCGTCCAATCTTTGCTCGTCCATATGAAGAGGTCTACAGTACATAGCTTATGAGTTCACCCTTAATTCTCCAGCAGTGTCCCGCATGTCTGGTTCGTCTAACTTGGATACTTTTCGTGATGGGTAGTCGGTAGCCGTAAAGCTGCTGTTTTGAGGTGTGTTGCCTTTTGGACTTGTTATATACAACTCATAGAATCATTGTGTAATTGCCGTAAAGCTTTTTCACCATACTCTTAGTTTGTCCACGTGGTGCATCCATATAACAGTATCTACACGACCGCTGCTGGGAAAAAAACTGCATTTTATTTCATCGGACAGGTCTGACTTTCATATGACCGATAGCCAATCGATAGCTCTCGATGCTGTTGCTAGTCTCGTGTTGATGTCATTTTTCGTTGATGAGACGCTGCTTCCGAAGTAGGTGAACATGTCTACTAGTTTCAGACGACCAGCATTTAGTGTGGAGATGTCGCCTCTGTTTATAGCACCTGTGTTCTGTTTTGTCTGCGTTGAAATGGAGGCCTATGGCACCTGCTACCCGTTCAAGACTATGTAGCTGGGATTCGGCTTGGGTGGCTGTATTTACCAGAAACGCTATGTTATTGGTGTAGTCTACGTCCTTAATAGTTTATGTATCTTCTGTTTCTTTTTTTTTTTTTTTTTGCCAGCGTGAAACCGTTTTCTTTCATTTAATCTATAGACGTTCGAAGCAAGTAGTCTATGCAGATAAAAAACAAGTATGGGGCAAATGTATCTCTTTGCAGCACACCTGCTTCAATGACGATGTAGTCTCCATCTGGTTTGTGAACTTTTGATTTTGTTGGGTGGCGGTTAACGTTTTGGATTCTGACATCGTAGTAATCGATTTCGAACGCTGACATGCTACTATGTTCACTTTCAGACAAATACCATTAGAAAAGGTATGAAGGGCCTTAGCCAGTGGCAGTGAGTTAAATAATGCCAGTAGTAGATTTTTTTTTTACAAGGTCAGCTTTGGCATAAATATCTTGAAAAGATTTATATGTCATTAAATCAATGAACCAATACACAAACACACACACACACACACACACACACACACACACACACACACACACACACACACATATATATATATATATATATATATATATATATACCTATATATATATATGTAGTCATGCTTTCCTTTCATTGCTCACACTTTTTAGTAATCAATCTCTCTTACTGGCGCCTACATTCAGACAGATATCCTTGTCGTATTGATTTACACAAAAAACCACAACGTAGGACTATTCTAAGGTGTCGATATTAAGAGAAATCTTTCTTTTTTTTAGATATAAATAAAGCAATTTATTCTTCAATAAAAACATATTTATCCTCAGTTGTTGGCAGTTGAGTAGATCTAGGCTTTTTTTATTGTCTTTTAAACACCCTTGGTAAGGCGATATTGAACACATAAATTTTTCGAAACGTTTTTGGTCAGTTCATTTTAGCGTGAATGGCACGGTAAATACGTTGGTTTAATTAGTTAATAATCTCCCCAATCAAACGTTAGATATGATAGAAAAGGAATATAACTTTTCTGAAAACACCGAGCATTAAATGGTAATTATGTTAAAAATAAATTTGTAATTTTAATCATCATCATCATCATCATCTTGTCGTATCCTCAGGATATCCCTGACCCTTTCTCGCCACCTCTCGCTATCGTTCATCGCTTCCGGCAGGTCCTCAGGGCTCCACAATGTATCCTCACAGAGCTGCTGTATGTAGGTTCGAGCTGGTTGCCTTGATTTTGCTCGGCCATGTGAAGGGGTCCATAGGAGTACATCATTATGAGCTCGTCCCTACTTCTCCAGCAGTGTCCTGCATGTATGGTTCGTCTAATTTGGATAGTTTTCTTGATGGGAGGTAGGTGGCCGTACAGCTGCATCTTTGTGGGGTGTTGCCTCCACGATCTGTTCAATATTGCTCGCAGCATTCTTCTGTAGTTACCGTTAAGCCTTTTCTTCAGCCGTTTAGTTAGCATCCATGTAGTGCATCCATATAGCAGTATCGACACGATCGCTGCTTGGAAGTTTCAAACTGGAATTTCAATTATGGAAAGACGTAAATAGTATTGGAGACGTCACTTATCAATTAAACTTCATAATTTTAAAGAGAAATAAATACATTTCATTTTGATATCTGAAATTTGTCTATATCAGAATATAATGAAATATGTTTTGTTCCTTAAAAATTTACGTGTTTTATTGATTAATAAGTTCTCCCAACCTAAAAAAAAAAAAAAAATTAATAGCTGAGTGCTGCATATATATGTCTTTAAAAATAAGTGGCATAATTGACTAATTGTGTCTCTAATCGTACAAAACAAATTTTACATACGATAGAATAATGAAATATGTATTACAATTAATTCAATACATTCCCTTTCAAAATGACGAAATCTGATTAATAAATAACTCTTCTCATCCTATAAAATATATTTTAGACACGATAGAATAATGAAATATATATTACAATTAAGTCAATTCATTCCTTTCCCAGAATGATGAAGCCCGATTAATAAATAAGACTTCTCATCCTATAAAACAAGTTTTTGAACAAATACAAAAATGAAACTGGTATAGAAATTAAGAAACTATTTCCTTTCAAAACAGAGGGTTGTATGGTAAATATTATCACCCATCTTGGAAAACAATTTTTGAATTAGATATAATAATGAAACCAAGGTGGATTAATAATTGTCTGTAATTCTATCAAACAAGTTTTAGACAATATAGAATAATGTATCTGCTATCAAAATGAAATAAATTTATTTCATTTAAAAATTAGGAGTGTCGATTGATGAATAAGGTATGTAATTTGATAAGATGAATTAAATTTGTTTCTATTCAAAATTTATTGATATATTTCTAAACCTATGAAACGAGTCTTAGACTGTACAGAATAACGTAACTGGTATCAACATGAGGTAAATTTATATCTCTATTTATTTTTCAACATGATTACTATTTTTTTCAACCCCTTTTATGAAAGTACCATTTTCTTTTTCGTTTCCACTACGAATAAAACGATTTTTTAATATTCAGCCACTTACAACTTCTGTAATATAATAGCCGAGGGATTTCGGTTCATGCCTTTGGGTTTAGTTAGGCTGAGAACCTTTCGGCTCAGCACATGGGTTATTAGGTGCAAACTTGAGCATAGGTGTTGACGCGCGCAGGGAGGATGTGTCGTTCACAGATGTCAAAATAGAAATCCCGGAGAGAGAGAGAGGATGTGACCAGGGATGTGAATAACGTCATGCACCGGAAGCGTGTGGGGAGGATTTTGGGAGATTTGAAAAAGTCAGGAGTTAAGAACAAGACTCCGAACGGGAAGGGTCGACTTTCGGGGCTCGCTGAGACCAGACGAATTTGTATGGTACGGGCGCCGCGCGTGATGGGGGCAGATGGAAAAGCCAGAATAGAAAGAATGTATATCTCTCTCCTTATGTCGAAGAACCTTTAAACTCAAAAGTAATAAAAAGTTTCGTACCTGAACTAAGAAGTCGAAGTGTTTTTCGTGTTTCGGGATTCTTATGTTCTATGTATATATGTTATGAACATTCTGTGTACGTTTCACATATCTGGATATCTGGCTATGGTACTCTTCTTGGCATCAGATGAAAGCTTTCAACTTTGAGAACAAGCAAATATACGATGACGTCAAATCGAGATTATATAAAGGATTCTCAATAGGCGTAGAATTTACTGTCTATGCCATTTTTTCCCCATTTTTACAGAGAGATATTGGAGAAATTAGGATTAATTACTTAATAAAAAAAAAAAGAATGAGAAATGATCTAATTGAAAATTTCAAAATAATTAATGGAATTTATAATTATGGTAAACATATTTTCAAAATTAAATCTCGAACTGGACATTTTTAGTCAATAGAGATTTTAAAAACTTTCTACTCACCGACTGGACTTTCCTTTGCCAATAGATTAATATATTTTTTATAATATGTTGCCATATCAGATCAATAATCAGCAATAATACAGAACATTTCACGAATAAATTGGATGATTTCAGAAAAAGATGGTAAGAAGGCATTTATGGAACTACAATGAAATACTTAACAGAGTTTGAACTGTCCGTAGTTTTCGTATTAATTGTGCAGATGGTTGATAAAATTTCGTTAAGGTTGATGAGAGAGAAGATACTAAAAAGAGGAGATAGTCAAGAATAGACCAAAATTCGTAATACATAATAGAAAAGCAAACGTAGGTTATGTAGTGATACAGACGAAACGATTAATCACATCAGTGAAAAAAGAGTACAGTACAAAAGGAAGGTAAGACTAGACACAACTAGGTGGGGAAAGTGATCCATTGGGAATTGTACAAGAAATTGAAATATTCTTAAATGTACAAGAACAAACCAGAATCCGTCCTTGAGACTGAGACACATAAAATGCACTGGAATTTAAAAATACAAGCAGATCGGCTAATCCCACCCATAAGACAAGACCAAAAGAAAATTTTAAAAAATAGAAAAAGAGTGAAAAAGTCAGAAAGATTTTTTCTTCAAATAAAATATATTAATTCATTGACAAGATTTTAGTTGCTAAAGGATTTGTGAGTCATGTTAAAAAAAACTTTTGTTAAATAAATATACATGATACCAGACGACGATATTACATCCGGGTTTGACACTAACTTATAGGTTAAAAGTTAGAGTTTCATTATTCCCCTTCTTTATTTATTTATTTATTTATTTATTTAATTACTTATTCATCCATTTTTAAACGAGTAATAATCCATTGAAAAAATATTTTATATTTTTTCTCTCCATTGTGTAATGACCACCAGAAGAGGTTGGTTTTTATTATGAAGTGGCCTGTTGAAAAAGAATTATAATGGCGCCAAATGACGGTCTGCTGATTTTTCCAATTATATATATATATATATACATTGATAGATAGATTGAAACAGAGTGAGATGAACAAATTTCGAAAGATAGACTGTTAAAAAGGATTTTCTATCCATCTATCTATCAGAATATATATATATATATATATATAAAGTGATAAGTGGAAAAAAACAGAGTGAGTGAGATTGATATATATGAACGAAATGAAAGTATACATATATATATATATATATATATATATATATATATATATATGTGCGCATGCGTGTACGCACACGTACACTTGCTCAGTCGGCTGGGACTGTAGAATCAACCGATTGCATCTCAGCAGAGGGATAAGTCCTCTCCCCACGGTCGTCCCGGATATGACATTAAGCAATCTGATGGTGAGGTTGTAGTGATGCGATCGGAGCTTTAAGGAATATGGATTACCCATTCATGGCCATCACTCCTAGGTCCACTTTGGCCCGAAATGGTAGTATATCATAGGGTCCTATCTATGAGCCAAATTATGCCCAAATGACTTGCTTGGAATAGAACGGTTTTGACATCTAAATGTGTGTAAACAAAATCTATACTTATACTAAGCCGAATTGTTTGAATTAGAACTGTTTGACTAAACTGAATAGCTTGAAATAGAAATGTTTTTGACAATTAAACTGTATACATGCAAAACTGAATTGTTTAAAATAGAACTGATAATTTGTGGTATGAATTTCTGAGACGAAGCTTGATGACTTTTATCATTAAGGGTTTTCGGACTATTGTCACCGTCTTTATTGTTATTTCCACAATGTTTCTGTCGATATGTCCTCCGGCCTTCTTCAGGTGTTTGTCGAACTCAGGAACCTACTCGAAACTTCCCGAGTTCGATAAACACCTGAAGAAGGCCGGAGGACATATCGTTTGAAACATTGTGGAAATAACAATAAAGATAAAGACAACAGTCCAAAAGCCCGTAATGATAAAAAAATAATTGATAATTTGTATAAAAATGGATTTGGCATTGAATAAGCTACAAAGGTTGATATGCCATAAAATCCAAACAATCAGCCCCCCCCCCAACACACACAGAGAAAGACAGATAGATAGATACGAACAGAGTGAGAAAAATATATAATGTGAAATATATGGGATCTTCATTTAATTTACCATCTAATCATCAAAATTTCGAAAGTAAATCTGTCCTTAAACACACCAAAATAGATATACTTAATGATTTAATTAAAGTTCAAGGATTCTTAATGATCTTTTCATAAAGCCACTGACTAAAAGCAGCTAAGCTTTCTTCCAGATTTCGTATGTTATATGTAGATTGGATTTTTTCAAAGTATTTATCCAAAATGTAACTGTTTTTGCTGTGTTTCGTAGGAGTGTTGCGTGTCACGTATCAATTCCAGATTCAGATTTAATTCTCCAAGTTTATATGGATGAAGGACGTAGGAGTGTTAGAGAATTGCATCCAAATTTTCGAGTATCTTCTCCATGCATTGTGTTCTTCTTCATCAACTCGTTCACTATGTAAACATTTTTAAATATATTTTTGCCTAAATGTATAAAATTATGCAAATAAATGAATAAATAAATGAATAGAAATAATAATCAAGATTAAAAATCGGGCAAAAAAGCAGTAATCTTTTAAAAATTATATATATCCTCCTCATTAGCATCATCATCAAGTCACGCTGACAGCATTGATTTCCCTGACTATCTCTTTCGCTATCCGTCATTATCCTCCATCAGTGCAGGTCTTTCAAACCATATCCAGTGTCCGTATAGAGAGCTGATGTAAATAATTTCTTGCAGGTTAGCCAATACCGTTGTGTCAATGAATAGAGGTCCAGCCTCCATGTCAATGCGCACAAAACTGAATATATGTGTACCAAACAGAGACCGTTATATGTGTACCAAACGGGCGACATTTCCACACTAGACGGAACCTCTCTGAAACTAGGAGACAAATTTAACTACCTAGGAAGCTGCGTCTCATCAACCGAAAAAGACATCGAGACATGACTAACGAAAGCATGGACAGCTATCGATAGGCTCTCGATCATATGGCAATCAGACCTGACCGATAAAATGAAACTCAGTTTCTTCCAGGCAGCGGTCACATCGATACTGCTATATGGATGCACTACTTGAACGCTAACTAAACGGCTGAAGAAGAAGCTAGACGGCAATTACCCAAGAACGTTGAGAGCAATATTGAACAAGTTCTGGCGGCAACACCCCACAAGGCACCAACTATACGGCCACCTGCCTCCCATCACGAAAACTATACAAGTTAGACGAACCAGACACGCAGGACACTGCTGGAGAAGCAAGGACGAACTCATCAATGATGTACTCCTATGGACCTCCGCATATGGCCAAGCAAAAGCAGGACGACCAGCTCGAACATACATACAGCAGCTATGTGAGGATATGGGATGTAGCCCTGAAGACCAGCCAGAAGCGATGAACGATATCCTTGCTAATGGCATGACATGATGATGATGATGATGATAAAGGAACCTCACTAAAAAGTTCCTCTTTGCTCTCCCAGCTCTGTCCTGCATATCTTGTTTGTCTTACTTTGGTGGTTTTTGAGATATGAGGTAAGTAGCCTATTAACTTTACTTCAGTTTTACCCTGTGGTCAGCCAGAACGGGAAAGTTAACTGTTCTGCAGGTTCTATCTTTTTTTAAAATGTTGACTATCACTAAAACTGGTCATCTGACCGAGATTAGGTGATCCGTTCGTATCTCAAAATCCCAGAGAAATTTGTGCGGCTCGTTTTCTCGAACGGATTCTGGATTGTGTATATAACATTTGTTCGTATGGTCAAATTTAAACTTCTTGCACAGTTCCCATTGGATCACCTTCCCCACCCAGTCATGTCTAGTCTTATTTTATTGCATTCGCTTATTATGTGATTGACTGTTTCGTCTCTATCACCACATAATCTACATTTGCTATTCTGTTACATCTTGTCTTTTTTTGCTTTAACACAGTTTATCTTTATGGTATTGTTTTACCGCCACCATTACAATTGCTAAAAATACGCTAATATGAAAAAGAAAGAAACGTTAGAAATTACAATTCGAAACACAACTTCAACAGTTCAAGTAATTAAGTTGGAAACCGTAGTCGAGGGCAACCAGAAGGCTCCCTTTTCAATAGCTACTACACCGAGGTGTAGGGGAGGGCGCTACTCCTTACCCTGGATAGCTCCACTTTACCCTTGGTACGATTTAATATTGTCAATCAACAAATTTGTACGATTTAATATTGTCGATCAACAAATGTGTACATAATCAAAGTATATATATATACATACATATGAACTAATAGCTAGGTGTAAACATAGGGCTAAATTTAAACTATAAATAATTAACAAAATTTTTCTATAACAACATAGAGCTAATTTTGAGAATAAATAAAATAAATTGTTAGATAGAAAATTGTAAAAAAGAATATAATACATACGTACTACGCATAAAAAGTGGAACGAATTAATGCTTTCTAAATAATTTTGAAATGTAAAAATATAGTAAAGAAAGTAAATATTTGCTTTAAAATTAATATATCTAATACTGTACTTTTACTCTAATTTTTTATTTAAAGTTTTAAATCTTAGTCAATAAAAAACATGTAATTTAGGTCTAATTATAAATTTTAAAAAACTTTTTTAAAAAAACAATATTTACAACACTGCTAACCGAAAGTTAAATTTAAAACGGAAGTGGGCTTAAGGAAGAGGTAACTCCTCACCCCTCTAAGACTCCCTCCCAACTCTTCGAATCCCTCATACTATCCCCTCCCACTACCATGTGTCTATTCAATTTTTTTATCCAAAATGATCTGAAGAAGTCCTGTTACTTTTTTCGTGTTTTTGGAAATTTCAAAAATGCATAACAGGATTGAAATAAATTTATAATCCTACGTGACCGGTTTCGTTGTTTTTCTTAAAGTATATATATATATATATATATATATATATATATATCAAATGATGGTGTCCCTGACTCTGTGTTTCATGCTTTACGTATTATACCACGTTTTTTTAAGCAGTAAGCATAAGTAGTTTTTTTAGTATTGTCAATTATTGTAAGCTCTATTTTTCCTTATCATTACATTATTAGCTCCCACCAGTATTATCAGAGACCGTTATAATTATAATTGTTATAAAATAATCATTATTTTACTCCTTGAGAGTTTATCACATCAACGTTAGCTGATGGATTTTACCGGAGTTTGAGTGACAATAAATCTCCTTAACTCTTCAGGATTATGTTGTATAGCTGTGATCCAACTATATGTATACATATATATGCGGAAACATATTCAACAATTATGACGAACGAACACACTTCTTTAAAAAATATACCTCTCCCACTTTATTCTTGAAAGGGTTGCGAAAGGGTCGCGAAAGGGTTGTGTGTGAGAGGCGAGGTAGAGACGGAACAGACTACAACATATTGACCCCTAGTTCCTCTGACTATAGCAGCACTTCTTTCTCATTCTGCTGGGCTGCTCAACCGAGGGTCACTGAGGGCTGGAAGCCCTCTGTCTGGAGCTGGTTCTCGCAGCGTCGAACTGCAACTCGAACTCCAACTAACTGACTCCAACTAACTCAAACTGTCTGTGGCACCGGGTTATATAATTGCTTGGCACCTACCTGCTTCTTGTGGGCGTCTCAATTGCACCGAATTCAACCCGTCCACAGGTCAAGGTGATACCCTGATATCTTCGACCGGATGCACCTGTTATTTACACAGGTGCATCTCTTAATTGACAGCTCGGTCGAGGGCCAGTATGTTAGAATTATTCTCAGTATCCTGGCCGATCTCTATAGTGTTGAAGTT
>OY757938.1:39774673-39811553 GCA_963585895.1 Sepioteuthis lessoniana
CTTCGTGGAAAATGAACTGCATTTTAAAAATTTACTTTAATATATGAAAATTGAAACATAATTAACCAACATTTTTTGATTTCTAAATTCCAAGGTGCTTTTTTGCTTGTAGACAAGGTGAATAAGATATTAACATTTCTATTGGAATTCCTTCATGATATGATTTTAGAGTCGCCATCGGTTCATAAACTCTGGCAACACATTATCGGAATCTTACCAAATGGTCTCCATAGAATCAGTTCTGCTTTTCTGATAACGATCCTCCTATAGAAGTATTAACATTTTTCTCTCCCATGGGAGATTACTATGACAAGGATAGTGAACACGGGAACAAGTGTGATATCATTTCAGTAAATCAGACTGTATGGTAGCTAGTATTTCTCTTTTGAAAATATTCTCGTCCATTAATATTTACAAATATTTGCTTTAAAATTAGATATTTTCATTTTAGAAAATGAAACACCACAAAGATTGTTTATAACAAATATGCAAAAATCATTGACATATATATAAACACACACACACACACACACACATATATATATATATATATGTTGTATATATATATATATATATATATATGTTGTATAGCCACAATACAACTACACGTGTAAATTTACAAATACACACTTACATGCGGAAACATCATTAACCGGTAATGACGACTTCAATAACGAACGAATACACTTCTTTATAAAAATATAAATCTCTCACACTTTATTTTCGAAAGGTGATGTTTGTTGTGTGTGAGAAATGAGTGGAGACAAAGACGGACTGCTATATTGACCCAAGTCTTCCTCGACCATAGCAGCGCTACTTTCGCATCTTTTCTCAACCGTGGGTCACTGAGGGCCGCAAAGCCCTCAGTCTGCAAGCTGGTTCTCATGCTGGCATCCTGTCTCCAACTGACTCAAACCATCCGGGCACGTGGAT
Organism: Sepioteuthis lessoniana; assembly: GCA_963585895.1. Classification (NCBI taxonomy): domain Eukaryota; kingdom Metazoa; phylum Mollusca; class Cephalopoda; order Myopsida; family Loliginidae; genus Sepioteuthis; species Sepioteuthis lessoniana. The sequence goes on from OY757938.1 coordinate 39,775,607, forward strand.
ATTATTTTCTAACGTCCACCTGTTTCCGCTATTGTTCCACTTATTTACACAGGTACATTTCTTGATTGATGGCTCGGTCAAGGGTCAATATATATATATATATATATATATACATATACATATATATGTGTGTGTGTGTGTGTGTGTGTGTATGTGTACTGTTGACGTAGCATATCCATTAGTTTAATGATCAATAGATATGCTATGTAAGCAATACATTTTATATGTCTTTTTGTGTAGCTTATCAACTCCTTTAAAAATATTTTTTATTTTTAAAAACTTTCTAAAAAAAGCCCCCTCTGTTTTTCCACCATAAAAGTTTTCTTCCAATGCCCCATATTCGAAACTAGATGAGCACAAACAAAAATTAAGTCATCATCATCCTGTCACGCTATCACCACGGATATCCCTGACCCTCTCTCACCAACCATCCCTATCGTCCATTGCTTCTGGCAGATCTTTAGGGCTACATCCAATATCGGCTCAAAGCTGTTGTATATAGGTTCTAGCTGGTCGTCCCGCCTTTGCTCGTCCATGTGAAGGGGTCCACAGGAATACATCACTTATGAGCTCGCTCGTCCCCACTTCTCTAGCAGTGTCTCGTATTTCTGGTTCGTCTAATTTTGATTGTTTTCGTGATAGGTGGTAGGTGGCCGTATAGCTGCTGCTTTGTGGGGTGCTGTCTCCCGGACTTGTTCAATATTGCTCGCAGCATTCTTGTGTAGTTGCCGTCTAGCTTTTATTATCCCTATTTGTCATATACCTTTTGTTTTTCTATCTATCTATCTATCTATCTATCTAAATGTTAGTTAATATACATAACAAAAAACATCATTTCTAATTACAATACTATTAAACAAAAACCCTAGTTATTTTTTTCACACAGGCAGAAAGTCGATTCTAGATTACATTTTGTAAGTGAATGTTTTCGCCAAAAATGTTCACACCTTGGTATGATGGTGATACAATATTTATGAATATTTACATTCATATGAACAATGTATCTCGAGAGGTGCAGCTTATATTATCAGCCATTACCAAAAAAGAAAAAAAAAGTATTTTGCCCGTAGAACAATTGACGTTGATAAGATATCTTCTAGTGTTCTATATGAATTTGCTAAGCCGGTTGCTTGACAGATTTCTCGCATCTTCTTTAATACAAATGATATTTCTTTTTATATTCCACGTTTTCTGTGTAACACTACTCCCAGAATAGTCGGCAGGATGTATTATCCCAGTTATCACACACACACACACACACACACACACACACACACATATATATATATATATATATATATATATATATATATACTACGGCAGAATAGTCTGGGAGGTGTTATGTTTGCACCAGGTAACTATAAGCAGGCGGAAGTTTTATTTTCTAGAAACAGCGGCTAGGCCATTTCAGTCGTCATCATGACGTGGAATGATGACCATCGTATGTTTGCAGTTGGATTTGTCCCTGAGTACCTCATCTCACGACTTAGTGACATCCAGTGGCCAGCTCGTTTGGCTGATCAATTTCCATGCAAGTACTTCCTCTGAGGGGATTAAATCTGTGAAAGGTCAAATCTTTAAACTTAATCCACAAACAACTGAAGAACTGGACATAATAATCTTTAAAACAAAGATACAAAAAAAACAAGACCAAATGGCCAATATTGTTCTTTCTTATAATTGGATAAAATCTCAAATTTATGTTTCATTATTTTATTAACGTTCCAAACGCAAGATATTTTTCTGCCTGACTCAATGCGATAATCGAAGCACACGAAGGTATCTGGATAGAGTTTCTCTAAACATTGACCCCAGATGGCTTTATCATCAAGATTAATGATCACCAAAACACCACTTTGCAATAGAATCGACAATTTTGGGTTGACACATGAACACCTTGGTAAACAAATACCTGACCAAAGCAGTTAAAGAGAATTTGAAATACACGCTGGTCATCATTAACATCCGAAAGGGAGAGTTCCCTACCATGTGTCTAAGATAGCAGAGATGATATAAAGGTCAGTTAAAGAGATTTGAATATCAGAAAAGGCTTTCCATTCAAGTACTGGATATGTTAGATCAGTATATATATATATATATATATATATATATATATATATATATATATATATATATGGAATCCCATTTCCCCACCCCGTGACTCAGAAGAATTCAGTTCCTCGAAATAAACTAATTTTAATGATATCAATTTAATTTTTCATACAATTTTAAACTGGTTGTTTTCCCCTAATGTCTGAGTAACAGCAAGTCTTCTGAGCCCGCAGGACCCTTCAAAGTAATCTAACTGATCTTGACAATAATATAGTCTGAATGTTTTGAATTCTTCCTTTAATCTCTAGTTGCCCCAGTTGCTTTCTAGGACTTTGCTGAATGTTTCAAGGGAATTAACCGGCTGCAATTGATATTACCATTCTCTTCATGTTCAATATCCTTTTTAGCGCTCATTATTATAATTACTTACTCTTTGAGAGTGTTTCACATCAGTGTAAGTTGATGGTCTTTCACTGAATTTTGAATGACGGCAAGTCTCCGATAGTCTCCAGGACTCTTCTCAGAATTCTGGCCGATCTCAATAATGCAGTACTTTGGATGGTCTCCACTCGTCCTCTAATTTCCAAGTTTTCCAGTTCCTTTGATAATTCTTTGGGTGATTGTGCCTAGAGGACCAATTACAATTGGTATCAACATCACGTTCATGTTCCACAGTTTTATGTGCTTTTATTATTATAAGTATTACTACTTATATTTGAGTTTTTTTCGCACCATCATTAGCTGATGGTTTTTCACTTGAGTTTTTGTGACAGCAAGTCTCCTCTAGTCTCCTGGACTCTTCTCAATTTTCTGGCCGATCTCAACAATGCAATAGTTTGTATGGTATCCATTTGTCCTCTTATTTACAAATCCTCTAGTTCCTTTGCCAAACCTTTCGTGATAGTAGTGTGCACGCCAATTACAATTGAAATCACCGTCACTTTTATGTTCGATAGTTTTTCAGTTCTCTAGTAAGATCTTGGTACTTATCCCTCTTTTCGCTTTCTTTCAGTTCATCCTGTGGTTAGCCGGAACGGCAAAGTCCACTATTTTGTAGGTTCTCTTTTTTGGTTTGTTTTTTGTTGACTATCACAAGGTTTGGTCGCCTAGCCGAGATTAGAAGATTCATTTCTATCTTATGATCACAGATGCTTTTGTGCGTCTCATTTCCTTGACGGATTTTGGGTTGTGCGTATATCGTTTGTTCGTATGGTCAAAATTTTATTTCTTGCACATTTCCCAGATCTCCTACTCGGTGTCTATTCTTATTCTTATACTATTTTTGCGCGAATTGTAATTGATGTCATTACTATACATAAATCTATGAAAAAAAGGAAGAAATATGTAAAAAAAAAAAAACTTAAAAGAACAAATTCAAATTCATTAGTGGATTAATTTATTTCAACACATTAAATTGGGCGGGTTTCATTACCAGCTTAAAACGTGTAACGTATCTCGCCACACAGAAGAGTTGTGATACAATGAAACAATCTGTCTGTGGATGACAATATATTCGCTATCCTCCAGGGGTGGGGTGATCCCTCTGGCGAAGGAATTAACAGCTGACACTCGCGTAATGCAAAGCTCTTCAAACGAATTGAGCACTCTGGTATCTGGTAAGGCAAAATGTAATCAAACGAAAGCTAGTACATTATGCGTTATAATTCCCGAGCTAACGTATGTCACCGGTGGGCTGAGCGGTAAGATACTCAGTCTAACGTAAAGTTGGGCAGTTTTCGGTTCTAGCATCCTGCGTGTCTAGCCACACTGAAAAGTTGTGATTCAACGAAACAGTCTCTCTAGAGATGACAATATTTTAAATTTTAAATAAATTTCCAGACTTTTTTCGTATGGGCCCTTTTATTGATAGTACACACATGAAACTCTTGTACCCTTCGAAGTAATCTCCTCCGGCTGCAATGCACTTGTTCTACCGTTCCAACAACTTCTGGAACGCCCCATGGAAGTTCTCTTGTGTGAGCGTGTCAATGACCTTCGTCACAGCCTCTTTCATCTCCTCAATTGTCTCATAACGACAGCCTCTGAGCTTAGGGAATAACCAAAAGTCAGGGAGCAATGTCTGGACTATAGACAGGGCGAGCAACTGTCTTGGTCCCCATCTTGCTCAAATAGTCTGTGACAAGGATGGAGTTGTGGACTGTGCATTGTCCTGGTGGGAATGCCAGTTAGCCGATTTGAAGGGTGCTGGCCTCTTCCCTAGGATTCTCTTGCTGAACTCCCTTAAAACCTCAACATAGTTACCCTAACCCTAACCCTTTGGCGAATCAACTCTGGTGTATTGACTTCCTTACTCCTCCCACAACTCTCACCATCACTCACAGACTCCCTGTCTTCCTTGAATCACTTATGACACTCAAAAACTGATTCTCGATTTATGCAAGATGCTTCTAAAGCAGTCTGAAGCATTCCATACGTTTCTGTGGCATTTTTTCCAAGTTTAAAACAGAATTTTATTGCATATCGTTCTTCTAAAGTGTCCTCACATCCAGAGTGCATTTTTAAATTCACCAGCAGGGACAATCAGATTTTAGTAGGGTGTATTCCAATTGCTGCTGTCGCTGTTCATTTAAACTTTAAGTCATAAAAATTGGTCAGTCATCATATAATATGTACAGAAATAACATAGTGAATTTTCAAGAGCCTACGTCAATTTTAAATGCATGTACAAAAAAGTCAGGAAACTTATTGAATGCACCACGTATATATATATATATATATATATATATATATATATATATATATATTGTATCACAAAGTTGAGTACATCCCTCACATTTCTGCAGATACTTAAGTATATCTCTTCTTGCGAAAACACTGTCAAAATGACACGTTGACACAATGAAAAGTAGTCAGTTTGCAGCTTTTATAACAGAGTTAATTTATTTTCCCCTCAAAATAACTGAAAATATAACCATTAAACGCTAAACCCCTGCCAACAAAAGTGAGTACACCCCTAACAAACTACACCCCTAAATGTCCAAATTGAATACTGCTTGTCATTTTCCCTCAAAAATGTCATATGACTCATTAGTGTTACTAGGCCCACGTGTGCATTGGGAGCAGGTGTGTTAAAATTTGTAGTGCAGCATCCACACTCTCTCATACTGGTCTCTGAAAGTTCCAACATGGCACCACATTGCAAAGAACTCTCTGAGGATCTTAATAGACGTATTGTGGCGCTACATAAAGATGGCTAAGGCTACAAGAAGATTGCCAACGCCCTGAGGCTAAGCTCAGAACAGGCTTCGGGTAGGTCGTCCAAAGAAGCCGAGAGCACGTGCTGGGCGTCACATCCAAATGCTTTCTTTGAAAGATCGGCGTAGGAGCGCTGTCAGCATTGCTGCAGAGATTGAAGAGGTGGAAAGTCAGCCTGTTAGTGCTCAGACCATACACCGCACACTACATCAAATTGGTGTGCATGGCTGTCACCCCAGGAGGAAGCCTCTTCTGAAGATGATACACTAGAAAGCCCGCAAACAGTTTGCTGAAGACATGTCAACAAAGCACGTGGATTTCTGGAACCATGTTCTATGGTCTGATGAGATGAAGATTAATTTGTTTGATTCCGATGGCTTCAAGCATGTGTGGCGGCGACCAGGTGAGGAGTACAAAGATAAGTGTGTCATGCTTACAGTCAAGCACGGTGGTGGGAATGTCATGGTCTGGGGTTGCATGAGTGCTGCAGGTGTTTGAGAGTTACATTTCATTGAGGGAAACATGAACTCCAACATGTACTGTGAAATACTGCAGCAGAGCATGATCCCCTCCCTCCAGAAACTGGGTAACAGGGCAGTGTTCCAGCATGACAATGACCTGAAAGACACCTCCAAGACGACCACTGCTTTACTGAAGAGGCTGAGGATAAAGGTGATGGACTGGCCAAGCATGTCTCCAGACTTGAACCCAATAGAACATCTTGGGGGATCCTCAAGCGGAAAGTAGAGGTGTGCAAAGTCTCAAATATCCGCCAGCTCGGTGACTTCATCATGGAAGAGTGGAAGAGCATTCCAGTGGCTACCTGTGAAGGTCTGGTAAACTCCATGCACAGGAGAGTAAAGACATTCTGGATAATGATGGTGGCCCAACAAAATATTGACAGTTGACATGGTGTATGTTAATATTGATAACTTTCCCTAAGGGGGGTACTCACTTTTTTGGGCAGGGGTTTAGCGTTTAATGGTTATATTTTGAGTTATTTTGAGGGAAAAATAAATTAACTCTGTTATATAAGCTGCACACAGCCTACTTTTCATTGTGTCAAAGTGTCATTTTGTCAGTGTTGTCCCATGAAGAGATATACTAAAATATCTGCAGAAATGTGAGGGGTATACTCACTTTTGTGATACAATATATATATATATATATATATATATATATATATATATATATATATATATATATCGTCATCCACAAACCGACTGTTTCGTTGCATCTCAACTTTTCAGTGTGGGTAGACAAGTAGGACGCATGAAGCTGGGATCGAAACCCGCCCAACTTTACGTTAGATTTAGTCTCATAACACTCTGAAGACAGAAAGCATATGTATGAAAAGAGAAAAGCATATGTTGAAAGACTTCTGAGATTAATTTCTTTCCAGCTATTTTGATATGAGTAAAGTAAGAGCAGACAATTACACAAACGACTGAGATAGCTTCAATGTGCCCGTGTGTTTACGCGTAAACTGGCCAACAATGAGAGTTGCAAATTGGCAGAAATTCATAAATTAATTAGAAGCATATGAAACAGTTCAAGATCAATAGAGATATTCAGTAAGTGTTGCTTGGAAGAGCAAAAACTTCAACGGACGAAAACGATATATGGAAGATAGATATGCACAATGAAGAAGTAGAACAGGTTCGTTTGACTAAATCTTCTATTTTACGAGCATTCTTAATTCCTTTTATCCAGATTTATTTTCGTAAAAATAAAGTTCGTGTATTATAGAGTAAATCTCACCCCATTTTCCCTCTCACTCTCTCTTTTCTTGTTCCCGCACACACACACGCACGCACATATCACACAACACACACGCACACACTTATATATATATATATATATATAATATTATATATATATATATATATATATATTTGATAATCACGTTGATTTTATGTCTACACTATACTAACCACCTATACATACATAGACATTGACATTCCCTCGCACACACGCGAACACACACACACACACACATATGTTAGGGGAGTGGATGTATATATATATATATGTATGTAAACATATAAAAATACACACACACACACACATATATATAAATAAATAAATAAATACGTAGATGAGTAAATATATATAAAAACAAATATATATATATATATATATATATATATATGTATATATATATATAACTGCAAACACGAGTGAGTTCAAGTATCATTGAGTACCCCTTTAACAAGGCCTTATGCGATATATGTTCTCTGACGAAAGCAAAAAGCTGGAAACATGCATGTATGTAAGAACACAATAAATGAATGAGTAAATTCAAAAAATGCAAATCTCTTCGTGGATCTGCCTATTTTAAAATATTATTTTCTCTTTGGACCCACAACAAAAATATCTTATATATATATCATTATAATCACAAAGTCATGCAGACAGCACAGAGTGCCCTGACCACTGTCTTGCCATCTCTTTCTATCCTCTATTGTTCCTTTAGACTGCATCTGATGTCCGCACAGAGCTAATACTGGTTGGCTAACACCAGAGTGTCTATATGTTGGAATCAATTGGAGAACTTCATTTATAACATATAAATATGGAAACAATCTAATCTAGATGCAATTGAACGAATAAATTTTTGTAAACCAAAATGAGTGTTCAGATGCTGGTCAGCGTTGTCTGATTTCGGTATCATATCAATATTTTGTAATATCGAGTGTTTTTCCCTTTTTTTATATCTTTTTTTCATAATCATAATGATTATTAAATACTCATTAGAGTTTTTCACATCAGCGACATCTGATGGTCTTTCACTGGAGATTGAGTGACAACAAGTCTCCTCGAGTCTCTCGAACTCTTCTCAGTATTCTGACCGTTTTCAATAATGCTGTTGTTTGGATGGTTTTCACTCGGCCGCCAACTTCTAAATCTTCCAGGCCCTTTAATAACCCTTTAGTTACCGTGCTAAAAGTACCAATCACAATAGGTAAAATTGCCACCTTCATGTTCCATGGTTTTTTCAATTCTCTAGCATTGTCGAGGTACTTATCTCTCTTTTCACTTTTTTTTCAGTATTTTTCTTGTTTATTAACATTAGATCTGGTTTTCTGATTATTATGATTTAGATAATAATGTAACATTATCAGGGAACTAAGAATTAATATATTGAAATATTTGCTCACAGAGAGAACCGATTATTATAATCGTGTTCTTCTTGCGTGAAACTTTTGATAACAGTTGAGGGTAATAGTGAGTTAGAATTTCTACATGTTGATTCTTATAATGGTTCTCTTATATATTCCTTTCTCGTCGTTTAAAAGGCCCTAAATATATTTTAATTCATCATCAATTTTAACAGGAGCTTGATATGAATACACCATTCTCCTGTCAATTTAGAGTTATAAGAGTTTGAGTATGTATTTTGGTTTTTGATATTTTTCTATTATGATTTTAATTAGATACAGCATGTTATCGGTTAAGAGAAAATTTTCTAAGCCAATGATACAAGAGATGTTGCTTCCATTGGAACATTATATTCTCAAAGCGACTTATTAAATGTTATCTATTTCCAAAATCCAACTTTGAATTGTCTGTGACCATAATTAAAATTGCGCGTGCACACACACACACACACACACACACACACACACACACACACACACACACACACACACACACATATCTCAGCACTTTGGCGAAGGAATTACAGTTGCCTCTGGTGTAATGCAAACGCTTCGAGCGAATTGAACACTCCTATAGCGGGAAATATAAATAAACGAAGTTAATACATATACGTTAAATTCCGGGCTGCCGTTGAGTCACTGATTAGCTTACAGGTATGCTATCGGTCTTACGTTAATTTAGGGGGTTTCGATCCCAGCTTGCAGCGTCTCGCGTGTCTCGCCACACTGAGGAATTTTAATACAACGAAACCTTGTACCTGGGAATGACAATATATATCTATATATATCTGATGATTACATATACTAGAAAATGACAGTCACTTACCCCCATTGACTATACATCTACACAATCCTAATATCTATCTATCTCTGTCTCTCTCTCTATATATATATATGTGTGTGTGTGTGTGTGTGTGTGTGTGTGTGTTAGGCTAGCGTATATATATTCATCCCTTCAGGCAAATCCTCAAGACTGCCTCTGATGAGTGCACAGAGCTGATAAGTCTCGGTTGATCGATCAACACCAGAATGTCCATGTGTAAGAGTCCATTAGAGAAGGTAATTTATGACATATATATATATATATATATATATATATATATATATATATATGTGTGTGTGTGTGTGTGTGTGTGTGTGTGTGTGTGGCATACTTATTTTTGGACGGCTCCATATTCATACATTTAGTTGAAGAATTTCAATGCAGTAGATTTTTATCAGTTTTGTATGTATGATATCCCAGTAGAAATAATTAAAATCTGATTTCACACGTGTTTAAGTTAAAAATTGATAAACTAACTTTTCGACAAGGTCGCTTATCTGAAAAATAAAAGAAATACTTGCATTACTTTTAAGACTTTCATCTAACATAAGTAACAGAAGAGAAATTCAAACTGAAATCAGTTAGGGGCTCGGAAGAGCGTTATTAATCTTACTCAGGGGAAACCAATGAGCTGGATTGACTATAGGTTTCTCTGACGTTTCATGGACAAGGAATAAACGCAAACAAAACTGCAGTTAGTTGGCATTAAAAGAAGCGGCCATGAATGGAAACGCTGGCGACAGGAAAAATCACCAGCGAAACAAAATTAGCCGCCAAAGCCTACATGTTCTCCTTTGGTCGGCACAAAGCCGTGCCGTGCGGAGATATAAAAAAAACAACCATGCAGACGCTCTTTCGATTACAACTAATCAGTTGTGGCACTTGCGTTGCTCGGGAAACTCCCACATACAAACGACGAGCTCCAGTGACTGTTTGTTACAGAAGAACAAAATAAATAAATCAATAAACAAATTCAAAAATATAACTTCAACAAATCGTGAAAGTTAATAGTCATGACCTGAGTTTGGCAATGTGAGAAGACATTTCAATATTTGCTGTTATTTGCTTAGCTTGGTTTGGTTATTAAACAAGACCAGTTGTATGAGACACCTAGTGAGAATCACATTCTCAAGTAATTGTGTGCTAGTCTAAGCCTGCTAACCAATGTATCTTATGAGGTGCCCTATCTGAATTCAAGTATATATTCATCTCAGTCAGTTTGAAATCATCTAGGTCTGCTCATTGTTATTTCGGCCAACTTTCACTCTTCCCCTCTTTCTCTCTCTCTCTCTCTCTATATATATATATATATAAATATATATCATCATCATCATGTCGTGCCGCCAGCACGGATATCCCTGACTCTCTCTCTCGCCACTCCTCCCTATCGTTCATAGCTTCTGGCAGGTCTTCAAGGCTACATGCCGTATCCTCACAGAGCTGCTGTGTGTATGTTCGAGTTGGCCGTCCTGCTTTTGTTCGGCCATATGAGGGGGTCCATAGGAGTACATCACAAATGAGCTCGTCCCTGATTCTCCAGTAGTCTCCTGCATGTCTGGTTCATCTAACTTGTATAGTTTTCGTGATAGGAGGCAAGTGGCCGTATAGTTGGTGCTTTGTGGGGTGTTTCCTCCATGACTTGTTCAATATCGCTCGCAGCATTTTTGTGTAATTGTCGTCTATCTTTTTCTCCAGCCGTTTAGTTAGCGTCCAAGTAGTGCATCCATATAGCAGTATCGATACGACCGCTGCTTGGAAGAAACTGCGTTTCATTCTATCGGTCAGGTCTGACTTCCATATGATCGATAGCCTATCGATAGCTGACCATGCCTTTGTAAGCCCCGTGTCGATGTCTATATATATATATATATATATATATATCAGTTTATCTATTTATCAATCCGTCTTAGTGTGTTATCTCTTTCTATATCTACCAAAAAAGTTTTATCACAGCCCTGTCGACTTGGGTTGTAGGATATGCTGCCTGTATCTCTGCAGAAGGGATAAGATAACTCCACCTTCGAACAAGTGTCCTGCATCTGATGGTGTGGCTCCAGTCGAAGGAGCTTTGGTGAATGTTGAGTATCCAGGTCGACTATGACTAGGATATGTTGTACCTGTTAGGGTCTCATCAACTGCTTATATAGAACTGTTCAATCATTTACCAAAGATTATTATTATTAGTTATTTGAAACCATATTGCTCTGTTTAAATTATTTATATTATATAGGAATACTCTATTGAAATAATTACTAATGTTAAATGGTCATACTTTTAACCATTTAACTATGTACAAACAAATGATTGATATGAGAATTATTTGTGTTTGAAAGGAATACTTGAAATTATTTAAGTCTGTGAAAATGAATGTCTTCTAACAGCTTCTTTAAAAATAAAGTTACCTTCAAACTTTTCGCTTACAAATCATATATATATATATATATATATATATATATATATATATATAAACAAGATTTAGCATTATATAATTCACAAGGGTTGATATACCATATAATACCGACCAACCAAACAACGTTTTATTTTATTACAGTGCCATTTCACACTCTCTATCTATCAATCTATCTCATTACTGACATATCGATTACTTCTCTTCCAGTTATGGATAAATAGTTTAGAAAAATGGATGTAAGTTGTTTGAGTTAAGAATTTTCCTTTACCTAAACTTGTTGCCCCAAACCCAAACTTCTAAACTATTTACCAAAAAATTCCCTATGAATTGTCCAGCGGGACACATGGAGCAACGGATATTTGGTTGAAATAGTACTTCAAAGTGAAATTATCAGGAAATTGTAGGTTCAATCCCGACTACAGGTAAATACCAAAGAATTTTTACTGTAGCTTAACACTAATAGTTTACAGTATTCGCACAATCTACCCGCGCCATTGATTGAATTAAGGATTTCGATTCAAAGTTCTATATGGGCTCTAGAGTTCATCGGGGAATATCTGAAGAAGACCGAAGGACGCATCGGTCGAAACGTTGTGAATATAACAATGAAGATAATAGTCTGAATATTCCAAGTGATATAACTACATCTCGTTTTGAATTCAAAGTTTTTCCCATCCTTGACACATTAACTTAACAAGGCTAAAGAACCAAGTCTGCCCAAATATTTACTCATAGTTGACGAGAAAAGAGATGGTTCATGCCTTTTCCAAGTGTATTGATGGGTAAGGAAACATAAACAGTTTTGTCCAGTTACTCATCCAATGTAACATAAAGGAGAAGATGTTTTTCTACTTTAAATCTAAACGACAAACATATTTTAAATAATCAAATATCTATTATCGATCAAGAATGAGTTTTGTGTCTTCCCAAACTTAACCCATCAAAGTATTTCTATTTGTATTACATAATATAACATGAACAAATACTTCAATGACAATAAATTCAACCTCTCAGTGAAGAACGAGTATCTTACTCTGTTTTTGTGAAGCAGATGCTGGGCTGAACAAGAAAGACTTTATTCTTCACTTGATATCATTTCCTTCTTGACACCAATCACTAAATGCGACTCTTCTTATAGTCAAAGAAACCTCGAGTAGAACGAGATAATTACTTTCTGCTAAAGGTGACAATTATACACAAGAACTGAGACGCTGAAGAACTAAACGTATATCTTACACAAAGTTGAAGTATATTTTCGATATGAAGTGTACACCATGATAAGTGAATAGATTGTCCATTAAGAAAATAGAATACAGTTGTTTAAAGTGAGTGTGTCAATTAATACGCTACCAAATATGGTGATTTTCAATTTAGAATAAGTTACAAATTAAGACGAATCCGGAAACTACGTAATATTCAAAACTTCTTTTTAATTATGACATTTTAATCACGTGATATATTCCGATAAATCATCTCTATTCATCTTCTCTATAATAAAGTGATGATGTCTAGACATTATCAAAAATGGTGATTTTTAATTAAGTATGAGTGAGAAATTAAAACGTTACTACAAAACAATGAAATGCTTGTTTGATGTTCTATTTTTTAATTACAAAAATTAAAATAACTGCAAATTTAAAAAAAAAAACCCACCTCTCTAACCTTTCGTCTTGTTTAAAAGGAAAACTATTGCTTATTCAACTTCACCCCGCCACAACCAGGATGCGACCCTAAGTCAATTTTTCGTGGTTTGCTTTGGTTTTATGCCATATCGACCATTGAAGGTTATTTGATGCCAAATACTTTTTATATTTGCATTATAGATATGGTTTCTAAACTCATTTTGAAGGTAACATTTTTAAATAAGCGTGAGCTTATTTTTATTTTTTTTCACACAATTAAATTGTTTCACTTAATTTCAACCAAATAAGTGTAGCATAACTACCGTCTTTTAATTTACACACAGTCATTGGTTTAAATACTTGTTTTCGGTTCACACAGCTAAATCTAAAAACAGTTCTATTTCAAACATTTCAGTCTAGCATGTCAACAAAGTTAAATGGTTCCAAGGATTGCTATGCATCATTAACAATTCAATTAAGTCTATGTCATTTGCTTACACACAGTTAAATGATCAAACAGTTCTATTTCAAACAAGTCAGTTTAGCATGAGTACACTGTTTTTTGCCTTCACACAGTGTAAAAAGTTTATTTCAAACTATTCAGTTTAACGTAATTACACAGTTTAGTTCTATTTGACCCATAAACAGGGCCTTATCAGGTGCTAACACTCCAGGCTAGGAGGACCTGGGAGCGATGGCAATGATGGAGTATTCCGCGTTCCGAAGATAACCGTTGCACCATAAGCAAAGTCTGTTGTCAACGTTTTGGACGATGATATACAAAATATATGGAGGTGCCCGTGGTGTAACGGTTATCGTCGTAGGAAATGGACACGACGACACGAGTTCAAATCCTGGACGAGGCTGATTGCATTTCACATAGCACTAATACCTTTGGGAAAAGTATGAATCCAATTATTCTCCCTTCAGCTATGGGTAAATAGTAGGGCAGACAGGGTCCTTCAGCCTTGGTGAGGAGAAGGAAAACTCTGAATTCAAACCTGTTAGACTCCGCTTAAAATGACCTTGTGTCATATCCTGCCTTAGCGGAGAAGTTGGTAAAGAATGGTATGCTATTCCGCATTCCCCAAAGCTCCAGCAGCATTAAAAGAACCTCAACATCAGATTATTTAGTGTCATATCCACGTCACTCGTTGGGAGAGTCTTACAGCTTTGCAAAGAAGCAGACGGTGTATTGTACAGCTACAGGCGACGGGGCAATTTTTTAGTTGAGTACAACTGCTTTGAAAATAGAATTTTCCTTCTCTTTCTGAGGTTGCCATGGCTGGGTTAAAGAGCAAAGTCTGCCATACTATATACTCAAAGCAAAGTATTTAGGGTCCTTCCCTGTCCAAAGGTATTTGTGAAATGTGAAATCCAGAATTTGAACAGAGCTACGCCAGTTCCATTTGCTACGAAGATAACCGTTGCACCAGAAGCAAAGTCTGATCTCAACGATTTGGACGATGACATACAAAATATGCAAGTTGCTCGATTTTCATACAATATTTTCGTCAACCCGGAAAGTTTTATTGTTGGAGTCTCGAAGGTTGTCAAAGAAAGGCAAAAGAGACGAAGAGGTTTTCACTGGATTCCAATGACAAAAAAAAAACAACTAAAAAAACAACAAACAAATACATTGTCCTAAAAACTCTCATGATTTAATTCGAATGATTTTATTCATAAGTGTGAGATACATAACAATAATGTTGTATACATCCTCAGTAATAAATCACCAAAGCTCTTTAGGGTTTTAGGTCTTTCAACATCAGACCCTTTCACTTTGCTGACATCGTCTGGATTGATCGGATCCCGACGTACATACCATGAATCTGCTACGCCTACTGCCGTTTTGAACCTAGGAAAAAAAAAACGAAAAAAAAAACAAACGCAGCAACGCCTGAACTATTTGATGGCAACTGCTCATCATAACAACTAAGCAGAAATAGATAATGAAATATCTGCCTGTATATAAGTCGATTTTACTTCGAACACTTGTATTTATATAAGTCCTTCACCATGGGCAAGATGTAATAGTGAGTAAGCTCTTAAGCAGAGTAAAGCTAGTTTGAATTCAGAGTTCTATTTCTCCAATAGAAGTTGACAAATCAAAGTTTTAAAAAAAGCAGTTTGCCCTGTTTTTTTTGTTGTTTTTTTTTTTACCCATAACTGGAGGAAGAAGAGATCGATTGATGTTTTTCCCTTGGAGCTTTATCAGGAAGTGAAACATAAACTGCTTCGTTCAAGATTTGAACTAGGATTACCTATTCTAAATCGTACGTAGACCCCTGTACTAACGTAAACGTTATAATATATGTTAACAGCGAGATATGTTAACTGTTCTTAGTAAAAATTAAAAAAAGGAGAGATGCGGCAAAATGCGGACATAGCTGTTATTCCTTCGTACCCTTTTTGGTAAATGTTAACTTGGCAAATATATCTAAACCTGTTTGTATTCAAAGCAAAGCTATACCAAGTCATGTACTAACAGCCATACAATTGTAATCAAGTGGCGGGCATGTGTTGGCCTATAATACTACTAACCTACTTTCAAAGAGAAAATGTTTGTCTAGGGACGTGTAAGTGATATTTAATAATTAGCTAATTGCCAACTGTAATCATTTCTATGCGTCAATTATTATTTCTCATTGATCAGAAAGTAGGAAAATGTACTTGAAAAATAGTCAGAAAAGGATTTAAATTTTCATAAAATGCGCATCCACAAAGGAAAAATTGTATTGAAATAAATGATTAAGATTCTGAATTCTGGCTAATCTTAATGATGCTGTAGTTTGGATGGTCTCCGCTTGAACTCCGATTTCCAACTCTTCCAGCTCTTTTATCAAGCCTTTGGTGATCGATCCAAGTGCGTTAGTTACTCTTGGTATCACCGTCAACTTCATGTTCCACGCCTTTTAAGTTCTCTGGCAAGGTCTAGCTACTTATATCTCTTTTCATTCATTTTGATTTTCGCTCTGTGGGCTGCCGGGATAGTTTACTATTCGACAGGTTCTCGTTTTTTTGGTAAACTATCACAAGGTCTAGTCTTCTGGTTTGGGTTAGGTGATTTATTTGTATCTCAAAATTCCAGAGAATTGTGCACGTCTCATGCTCAATGACGGATTCTAGTTTGTGTATATAACATTTGGTAATATATTCATATTTCAATTTCTTGCACAATTCCTAGTGAATCACCATGCCCACTCTGTCGTGTTTAGTCCTTTACTCAGTTTGTGCTAGTTTGCGATATTCGCTTATTATGTGATTAATCGTTTCGTCACTATCACGACATAACCTACACTTGCTATTCTGATGTATCTTATTTACTTTCGTTTTAACGTAGTTGGTACTTATGGCGTTGTTTTGTTCTGCTTTTAAAAGAGATTAAGTTTGTGTCTTAGTGTTTCACTTTCTTAGCCATGTCCAGGTCTTCCCGTAGAGGATTTAGTCAGTTTGTCTCTTGAAATATCCGTGCAAGTCTTTTGTTCCCCATTTCTGTTTTCTAGTTATTTCTATTCGCCGACCTTTATGTTGCCTATGCTGTTTCTGGTCGCTGTGATTAGTCTTTCTTTGCTCTTTTTATTTAGTCATCGAGTCATCGTATTGATGTATCGATAGCGAGTCATGTTTCTCTTTCTTATCTAGACACAAGTAATCTGTTATCTCCCGGATGTAAGGCCTTATGCATCATCATTAGCTTTTTTAACCTCTGTTCCATTTGTTGAAGTTCTTCCCTTGTCCATTTCAAGAATGGTCCCGAGTCTCTCACAAGGAGGACAACCTTGGTGTTTATTCTTGGATAAGATTCCTGCTGTTAAAGTTTGCTTCGAGAAGTTTTCTCGTTCTTCTGAGATACTCTTTTTATTATATTTTCTTTCATCTCTGCATGTTTGATGGTCTTAGTCTCCAATATTCCCAAGTATTAGAGGTTTTCCTTTTCTCCGAGCGTTCTGGGTTATCCACTCTAGCATTAGCTGATGGTCTTTCGCTGGAGTCTGATTAACAGCTAGTCTCCTTAAGTTTCCAGATCTCATCTCAGTGTTCGGGATGATTTTAATAATGTTGCAGTCTGGATGGTCTCCTCTTGTCCTCTGAGTCTTCAAGTCCCTTTACCAATGCTTTGAGGACTGTTCAGGGCGCATTATTTACAAATGGTATCTCCATCGCGTTCGTATTCTGTAATTTTTTTAGTTCTCTGGCAAGGTCTAAGTACTAATCTCTCTTTTCGCTTTCTTTCATTTCGACTCTGTGGTCAAGAGAGACAGCTAAGTTTATTTATTACTATTATTATTATTATTATTATTATTATTATTATTATTATGCAGAAGTAGAACTCAATCAATGATTGGTTTATACGAGTAAATTTTCCCCGATGTACGACCTTAAGAAATAAGGATGTGCTTTTCTGTGTCATGTCTTGATAAACTGGCTTATGTAAGGTGGGCCACCCTAATTTGACAAATGTTGAATGGTCATCGTACTTCTTCTGTCTTTTAATAGCCACAGGGACAAATAGCTGTATGCCTTGTGATCGGTAGAATGTGTTGCGAGTTGGTACCTCTAGATTGTTATTACGGGAAATGGAGAGCTAAACACAAAAACGCACAGTTCCGCTTTTCACCCCATTCTTTCTGCAATGGGTGCGCGAAGTTTTGTTTGTTTCTTTTTTTCGGAAAAGATAAAATGGATTTTTTTTGTCACGTTAATTAAACTAGCATAAAAAGAAGGAATTTTACTTTTTAGTACTTCTATTTATTTTGTTTTTATAGTGAGAGAGGGAAATAGATAAACACATAGAGAGGTATATATATATATATATATATACTTGTCCGTAAATTCAAATGTTACTTTCAACTGGAAAAAATTCCTTCTGACTCGGATATTCTTTGAAAATTGAGCTCAGCAACTGCCACTCTGTTACATGCAGGTGCCGATAGTACAGTGATTATCGTCGTAGGAAATGGACTCAGTGATCATATTTACCCAACCCCTCCACTCGGGCAGGATATGACACAAGGTCAATTTTTAAGCGGTGTTTAACAGGTTTGAATTCAGAGTTTTCTTTCTCCTGAAGAACCTAATCTGCCCTACTATTTACCCATAGCTGGAGGGAGAATAATTGGATTCATACCTTTCCCAAGGGTATTAGTGCTATGTGAAATGCAATCAGTCTCGTCCAGGATTTGAACTCGTGTCGCCGTGTCTAATTCCTGCGACGATAACCATTACACAACGGGACTCAGCGATACATGTTAAAATCCAGGTCGCAGTTGATTGCATTTCAAATAGCACTAAAACCGTTGAGAAAAATGATAATCCAATTATTCTCCCTCCAGCTATGGTTAAATAGTGGAGCAGAATCGATTCTTCATCCTTGGTTAGGCAACTAGTCAAGGAAAAGGACAATTCAGAATTCCAGCCTGTTAAATTCCGTTTACAAATTGACTTTTTGTCGCATCCTGTCCGTAGTGGGGATTCTTAAATACATACAGCCTCACTGTCACTAAATGAGTTCACAAAGTGTTTTTATTTATCATGCTTTTCTTTAAATCAGATTGTTTTACTGTTTCTAAAGTTTTGCTATTCCAATGTCTCGCCTCCGATACTGACAGTTAATTGATTTTCTGTAATGGGCTGCGTATTTCTTTATGATTTTCTTTGATTCCCAGAAAATAATTCTTAACGTCTTGAAATCAATTCAAAAGAAACACATCAAACAAGTGGTCATATATACCATCCATTACTCGCCTAAATTCAAAAAAGTAATTCACACAAATCCCTACACACAAATTGTTGGTTGGTTGATTGTTTTATCCACTCTTTTCGTGTCATTTAATGCCAAATTAAATTTTAAACAATTCAGTTGAGGATAAGTACAATTTTTTTTTACAAAGAGTTAAATGTTGAAACATTTCATTTAAATGTCAAAACAGTTCTATTTCAACCAATTCAGTTTAGCATAAGTACACAGCTTAGTTCAATTTGATCCATAGATAGGAACCTATCAGTTGCTACCACTCCGGGTCAGAGTGGACTTGGGAGCAATGGGATTGAAGGGGTATTCCGCATTCCCCAAAGCTCCAGCATTATTGGAACCTTGCTAATCAGATTGTTTAGTGTCATAACAGGACACTCGTTGGGGGGTCTTACCCCTCTGTAGATAAGCAGACAGTGTTTTCGACAGCCCCTGCCAACTGGGCAACTCACACAAATAATTCAAACAGGCAATCCAAATTTGTTTACACTCTTTCAAAGGGAAAATTAAACAATTAACTTTATGTTACCGGACACTGGCATAATATTTAGAGCGTTCACCAATGACCCAAGAAACCTGGGTTCAATCCCAGGTCGAGTCATACCAAAGACTCTATAAATGGTACATGGTGACTCCTTCCTTAGTACTCAGTATTATAAGGTATGGATCAACGGTATAGAGGCTCAATCCTGGAAAAAAGAGTAGCGCCTTCCCCTACCCCTTGGTATAGTAGCTATCGAAAAGACAGCTTTTGGGTCACCCTCGACTACGGTCGCCAACCTTACTCTTTACTTACTTTAAGCCAGCGAAGTCTTCTTTTTATATAATTTGTTGCAGGTGTTTTTCCATATGATTTTAAACAGGTGTCCCTATTGTAACAATAACTGATTCCTAGTAATATGTATCGTTGCTTATTAGCTATTTATGGCATGTTAATAAAAAATCCCTTTGTCAATTTTTCAGACAAATAGTTGGTTTGTGGTAATTTATCCCATTGCATATATGCCTCCAGTCAAAGACTCCAGTTGTACTCCTGCAAAGTCTTAATATGCTATAGACTTGATAACAAAAAAAAATAACGTTCTAATTCTATTGTCTTGTTGACAAGGCTGTGAATAAAATAAAAATCATTTGGGAAAGCACGTATCATAACTGTTGTATTAGGAAATGGACACAGCAACCCGTTGTTTGCATTTGTGCTAATGGCGTTAACAAAGGCATAAATCCATTTCTCCTACCGACCCCACTCTTAGCTGTGAGCAAATAATACGACAAAGTTGCCTTGTTATGGCAACTTGTATAGGAGAAGGAAAAGTCTGAATTTAAACTAGTTTAACTTGGTTCAAAATTAAACATCGTGTTGCAAATAGCCCAAGGAGGATGGTAAGTTTATATATGTATATGAAAATCCTTTAGTATGTGAAGAATTTTAGAAAGGTTTTCATCATCATCATCATGTCGTACCACAGGCACGGATATCCCTGACCCGCTCTCGCCACTTCTCCCTATCGTTCATCACCTCTGGCAAGGCTTCAGGGCTACATCCCATATCCTCACATAGCTGCTGTATGTATGTTCTAGCTGGTCGTCCTGCTTTTGCCCAGCCATATGTGGGGGGTCCATAGGAGTACATCACTTATGAGCTCGTCCCTGTTTCTCCAGCTGTGTCCTGCATGTCTGGTTCGTCTGACTTGGATAGTTTTCGTAATGGGAGGCAGGTGACCGTATAGTTGGTGTCTTGTGGGGTGTTGCCGCCAGGACTTGTTCAATATTGCTCGCAACATTATTGTGTAATTGCCCGTCTAGCTTCTTCTCCAGCATACACTGTGTATGTCCTAAAAAAGGGTCCTTATTTAAGAATTTCAGCTATAAAGCTATTCCAGTATAGATTAGTATAATAGTAAGAGTGTCCATGAATAGCCCGGTAGACCGGGGTTCAATCCCAAGTCGAGTCATACCAAACAATCAAATACAGGTACTTGATGCCTCCTGGCTTAACTCTCAGTATTATAAGATACGGATCAAGGATAAGTGGAGCAATCCAGGGAAATAAGTACCGCTCTCTCTTATATCTCAGCTTTCAGCTATTGAAAAGGGAGCCTTCTGATCGCCCTTGACTATGATCAGCCAGCATACCACTATGTATATATGTGTGTGTGTTCGACAATAATTGAAATGTATATCTAAAACTGCTTTAAATTTGTAAAATACAGTGCTTTATGCACAAGATTACAGAAAAATATCCTGACTAAGAAATAAAAGAAGTAAAAACCCATGACTCTGAGGTTCACGTAGACCGATCTTCAGGTGTGCTTTTATCGACACTTATAAAGTCCGTTCTGGAGTTATGCAAATATAGGTAAAATTCAAATTCAGACTGAGCTCTTTAGCCTTGGTAGGGCAATTGATCTGTAAGAGATAAATTCTGAATTTAAACAAGCTTAACAAGGCTCAAGATTTAACCTTACCTTCCTGGCCATAGTAAGATGGGCGGAATTGGGTAGATACAAGTATTCAAAGCTTTTATGCACGTGACCCATAAAAAGCTGTTTGCAGGATTGACATTTTAAAAGAAATAATAATAGAAAGATAACAATGAAAGTGAATGTGAAAGTGAAGGAGAGGTTGGGTAAGGTAAAACAACGAAAAACATCAACAGAGAGACGGAGATTTTTAAAAAGAAAAAATCAATATGGAATTTTATCAGAAATTACTTTCCAACAATTTCTTTTTCGCACGACATCGCCAAACGCCACCTGGTAAGTAAATAGACAGGCGCCATTGTTTGTCGTGACGGCAGTTTGCTAATTAAAATTAACACCATTTGCAATCAGCTGCACTACAGCCACCATCGTAAACAACTAAGCCTCCAGCAAGTGTTGCCAGGGTTACTATTGCAGTTATTCAGATTCCAATGATAATTATATGGCATCAAAATTAACATAATTATTGTAAGAAAAATGCCAAGATTATAAATGTTGTTCACCCAATAGTAAGATTATTGGACACACACACACACACACACACATATATATATATATATATATATATATATATATCTATATATATATATATATATATATATATCGATAGATAGATAGATAGAAAAAACCTCGCATAAATCTAACAGATGGAAAAGCATGAGGTCTTCAGCGGAAGATTTTATATTCCTAACGTTAAGCGTTTCGATTTTTGGACCTTCATCAAGGCGTCTAAGTCTTGAAAACAAAAGAAATAAGAAACTTTTAAAATTTTCTATTTCTGTTGGTAGTATTCTATTTCGAATTTGTGTGAAGTAATTAGAATACTGATTTTTTTAAAAATCAATATCACATCAATCTATCTATCGATCTTGGTTACAATTTTTTTTTCATATAAACATTCTTATCTACCAATAAGAAACAGTCCATTATGTATATATATCCGACTTAATAATCAGTGTTAACCTTTTTGTCTCTGTTTAATTTGACAATCGGTTAAACTAAATTTCTTAATAAACATGAAGCCGAATTATTTTAAATAAGGGATTTTATATCATTCTTGCATTTATATGACCAAATAAGGAAATAAACTGAAAAAATGGCTCTGTTGGATTTTATTGTGGCTTAAAATTATGCTAGATTGAACAATTTTCTGGCGTTTTTTCTTATGTGTGTAAACTAAAACTTTAGAATCTTTAAATTTATTGATGAAGGTCTAGAAACCGGAATGTTTAATACTGGCAAATATTTTACAAGCAAAATCATTTCCTGAAAACCATGTGTTTTTTTTTTTTTTCATCTTTTTACATTTTCATACTGCCAGATTTATTTCCATTTTTTCAAGATATCACGCCTTTAAAAAAAATGTGACACAAAAAATATGGATTATTTCAAAATGACCCGAAAATATAAAATCTTACTGATCTCTACATACTCTATAAGAAATAGGAGAATCTTTTGAACGAACTGTAAGAGAAAGACATATCTATCAGTTCGAGGATCATTAAAAAGGTTTCCAGACTTTTTTTTGTATGTGACGAAGGTCATTGACACGCTCACGCAACAGGATTTCCATGGGGCGTCCCAGAAGTTGTTGGAACGGTACAAAAAGTGCATTGCAGCCGGAGAAGATTACTTCAAAGGGGACTAGAGTTTCATGTATGTACTATCAATAAAAAAGTGCCCATACGAAAAAAATCTGGAAACCTATCGTATGCACCTCGCATATATATATATATATATATATATATATATATGTGTGTGTGTGTGTATATATATGTATATATATATATATATATATATATATATATGTATATATATATATATATATATATATATACATATATATACATATATATATATGTATATATATGTATATATATACATATATATACATATATATATATGTATATATATGTATATATATATATGTATATATATGTATATATATGTATATGTATATATATGTATATATATATATGTATATATATGTATATATATGTATATATATATATGTATATATATGTATATATATATATGTATATATATGTATATATATATATGTATATATATGTATATATATATATATATATATATATATATATATATATATATGTATATATATATATATATGTGTATATATATGAAGAATATAGAATTGGGAAAATGTGGAAATTTGGATATTTGAAGCATGAGAATCTGTTTTTATGGATCTACTTTGAAAGAAGATTTAATCAAAATTGGATTCTACTGACGTCTCCGTACTATCTATATATTTCTTATGCTTTGCATATTTTTTATACATACCTCAACCCGTCTAACTTATCTGTTGATCATCACTGGAAATGTCAAGTTTCGCCTTTATTTCCTTGTATTTTAATCTTCCTAACTTTCTTTATTTTTGCTACCCTTCATCCTGTCTCTTACAAGCAGCCACCTCAACCACTAAAACTAAATGTATGGTGAGAAAACCAAGATATTTTTTAAAATAAAGTAATACTCTCTATTAATATACTATTCATTATAAATTTCTATCATGAATCTATTTACGGATTAATATTTTTTTTTATTGAAGTCATATTAGATTATAGAGAGAATTTATCTCATGGTGGTGGTAATTACATATATATATATATATATATATATATATATATATATATATATATATTAATTGATTGATTGATTGTATTATCATTTGTGTAACAAATAAATCTGATCTAAACGATTATATATTCGGTTCCAGTTATATACCGTTAATGATATTTAAGACCAAATTGAAGGGCCTCTGTTTCAAGGGTGCTAATCTGAGTGTTCGAAAAATTATAGATGAGATTATTCCTTTGCACTTGTTTCCATCGACTGCTGTTTCGTAAAAACTGTAATTTGTATTTTTATTTAGTAATGTGACTGTTGTTTCAAAGAAATATTTCCATTAGTTTTTCGTTTTTTTGTAGGTCATGCAGATTTTCTTTCGAAGATCCATGCCCAACAATCAGGCTTTTTTCAAAGTCGTATCTTCTGAAAATTTTTCAACTCCCAGTGACAGATTCTAAGGCAGATTATTTTGTATTCCAGGAGAATATAGCAGGACGATCTGAGAACGTTAGATGTACGAGGTGGCTTCAAGAAATTTCCGGACTTATTTTGTACAGGCATTTAAAATTGTCGTAGATACTTGAAAATTCAGTTTGTTATTGCTATACATCTTATGAGATGACTGATCAATTTGATGATTTCAGGTTCAAATAAACAGTTACAGCAGCAATTGGAATACACCCTACTAAAGCCTGATTGTCACAGCTGGTAAATTTCAAAAATGCAATCAGGACGTGAGGAAGAACGATATGCAATAAAATTCTGTTTTAAACTTGAAAAAAAATGCCACAGAACGTATGGAATGCTTCAGACTGTTTTTAGAGCATCTTGCATAAATCGAGCATCAGTTTTTGAGTAGCATAAGATATTCGAGGAAGGCAGGGAGTCTGTGAACATTCAAGAGTCTACGACAATCTTCAATGCCCATACGAAAAAAATCTGGAAACTTATCGTATGCACCTCGTATATATATATATATATATATATATATATATATATATATATATATATGCATGTATTTGAAAGAAGTGTGTTTTGGCAGCATTCTTAAAATTTGTTAATAATTTCTCCAAAGGAGCTATTTTTCTTATACCGACCACTTGATAATGGTTCTGACAAGAACAGAAAGTACTTGCTATAACACAAACAGCTCCTTTGAAGATATCATCAACAAATCTCCGGATTGTAACATCAAAAAATGTAAGGTCTCTTGAAAGAAAAAAAAACCTCCATTACAACAGATTTATTTACTCAAACCTATATATATATATATATATATATATATATATATATATATATATAAATTGTAGAGTATCATTTTTTAAAAATTTGATTTTAAGCCAGTTTTTGAAAATTGCATCTAACTCTCGAGTTTTGAAATTTAACACAGTACGAGCCAATAAATCTTTAATATATTGAACATTGTTAGGATAAAATATAGTAAAATGTCACACACACATACACACACACCCGTATATATATATGTATATATATATATATAGAGAGAGAAAGAGACAGAGAGAGACAGAGAGACAGAGAGATTGTTAAAAAAAAATACTGATGATATAGCATATAAGTCTTAGTTAGGATAACGTAATCGCATATTTGGAGGTGTCCGTGGTGTAATGGTTATCGTCGTTGGAATTGGACACGGCGACACGAGTTCAAATCCTGGACGAGACTGATTGCATTTCCCATAGCACTAATGCCCTTGGGAAAGGTATGAATCCAATTATTCTCCCTTCAGCTATGGGTAAATAGTAGGACAGTCTAGGTTCTTCAGCCTTGGTGAGGCAACTAGTCTAGGAGAAGGAAAACTCTGAATTCAAACCTGTTAAACTCCGCTTAAAAAATTGACCTTGTGTCATATCCTGCCCGAGCAGAGGGGATGGTAAATATGATAACGTAATCGGATATTCAATGGCGCTTGATGCCTCTGAGAGCCCCTTTTTATACTAACATCAGACCAAGCAAGTCTATCTTTGATAGTGAGCAAAATCACTTATATTTTTACACACACACACACATATATATAGATTTATACATGCACATATATATAATGCTTCATCTGATTATTGTATCTTCCGATGAGGCAGAATATATATATATATATATATATATATATATATAATTTCATCAGTTGATTGAGACTTCTTTACTCCATAGTCGATACATAAAACTTATCATCATAAAATGATAAGAAGGTGAGATTTTAATTACTTTTAGTCGGTATTCAATTCTGCTAACCTATATTTCTGAATTTTTTATGATTCACTTAGCGTTTTGTAAACGATAGTTTCTTCTCATTTGTTTACGAACAAAGCTCAAATAACTGTTGATTTGCTCGAGCGCTTTTTATTCAAATGAATTTGAATTGAAAAAAATCTCATTCTCTCTACAGTAGAACCTGTATGAAAATGAATACCTTTATGTATGGATGTGTCGGAGTTTATATTTTTATTTTCATCATCGTGGTTACAAAACAATTTATTCTTAATTTCTTATTTTGTCTGTTTACCCGAGTACTCGTCCGTATCGGTGGTATATTCTTTAACAGCAACAAAATATAAAAGAATCCATTCGGCTCTTCTGTTTACCCCAAACTATTTGGCAGCAAGGAAGAGATGAACGCATGCCTCACCGAATGTCTTTAGCGCAAAGTGAAATGTACAGCCTCGTCCAGGATTTGCCTTCGGCTCATCGAATCGATTCCCAATGTTAAGGCATGTGCACCTCCTGAAACATTATTATTCCCTTTAAAACAAAAGCTTTCAAGGAAAAGCAATAATACAAATTGATTCCAATATAAAGATATAGCTAAGTTATCAACGCCTACATTAAACAAATGCCATTTACAATCTTAGGAAAAAGGTTTGTTTTTTTCCTTTTTAAGTAGCAAAATATAATTTTCTTTAGTTTCCCGTCAAGTTAATGATTAAAACACGAGACAAAGAAAAAAGCTTAGGCATCATCGTTGCTTTACTTCTGTGGCACAATAATGAGCACTAATATATATATATATATATATATATATATATATATATATATATATATGTGTGTGTATATATATATATATATATATATATATATATACGTGTATGTACGTGTATGTGTGTGCGTCTCTGTGTGTGTTCGTGGATGGGTGGCCAAGCAAGGAATCTTATCTTCAGCATCTTTGACCAGCGTCAGAATTTCTGGAAAGTCACATTCGTTTGTCTATTTTGGCGCGAAGAGCACACAAAGAGCTGTGCTCACGTGTACCTGCAAGAATAGAAGAAATGACGAAGGACATTGGGATTTAGGAGTGAGACTTCAGAGCAGAGAAACTTTCAAGCCCATGATGCGGGATCGGTGAGTCGGCTCTTAGACGTGGGTTTAGAGCCGTCGGAAGGCGGTATAGAGTCAGAAAAAATTGAATTGTTTGAAATAGAACTGTTTTTGACATATAACTGTGCGTAAACAAAAACTATTCTTATACTAAATTGAACTGTTTTTATAAGAACAGTTTGACAAAACTGAATTGCATAAAAAAGAAATGTTTTTGACAATTAAACTGCATACTTATCATCATCATCATCATCAGGTTGCGCCATCAGCACGGATATGCCTGACCCGCTCTCGCCACCCCTCCTTATCATTCATTGCTTCCGGCAAGTCTTCAGGTCTACATCTCATATCGGCACAGAGCTGCTGTATGTTGGTTTGAGCTGGTCGTCCTACCTTTGCTCGTCTTTGTGAAGGGGTCCACAGCAAATTGCTTATGAGTTCGGCCGTATTTCTCTAGCAGTGTCCCGCATGCCTGGTTCGTCTAACGCGGATACTTTTCGTGATACTATTTACCAACACCTCCGCTCGGGCAGGATATGACACAAGGTCAATTTTTAAGCGGAGTTTAACAGGTTTGAATTCAGAGTTTTCCTTCTCCTAGACTAGTTGCCTAACCAAGGCTGAAGAACCTAGTCTGTCCTACTATTTACCCATAGCTGGAGGGAGAATAATTGGATTCATACCTTTCCCAAGGGCATTAGTGCTATGTGAAATGCAATCAGTATCGTCCAGGATTTGAACTCGTATCGCCGTGTTCATTTCCTACGGGTGGTAGGTAGCCGTACAGCCTCTGTTTTGAGGGGTGTTGTCTCTCGGACTTGTTCAGTACAACTCGTTGCATTCTTGTGTAATTGCCGTCAAGCTTTTTCACCAAACTCTTAGTTAGTCCATGGGGTGCATCCATATAGCAGTATCGACACGACCGTTGTTTGGAAGAAACTGTGTTTCATTTTATCTGTCAGGTCTGACTTCCATATGACCGATAGCCTATCGATGCTGTCCATGCCTTTGCTAGTCGCGTGTTGATGTCTGTCTCGGCTGATGAGACACTGCTTCCTAGATAGGTGAACTTGTCAACTAGTTTCAGAAAGCTACTGTTTAGTGTGGAGATGTCGCCTGTTTGATTAAAGTACATATATTCCTTCTTTTGTGCATTGACATGAAGGCCAATGCCTGCTGTGGCTCGTTCCAGACTATGTAGCTGGGTTTCGGCTTGGGCGGGCCTATTTGCCAGAAGCGCTATCTAATCAGCGTAGTCGGCGTCAGTAATTGTTTTTGTGGGGTACCTTCTACTTCTTTCCTTTTTTAGATTTTCATCATGGCCAGGCGTTTTCCAATTTGATACTTTTTTTACTGTTATTTTGAGTAAATCGATGTATATTTCTGGTTTCGGGCCTTATTTAAGCCCTTCTAATTCTTTTGTAATATTGCTTATCCATTCGGCTTATTATTATTATTATTACTCCTTGACAGTTTTCTAATCACTTTTAGCTGATGTTCTTTCACAGGAGTTTGAGTGACAGCAAGTCTCCTCTAGTCTCCAAGACTCTTCTCCGTATTCTGGTCGATCTCAATAATGCAGTAGTTTGGATGATCTCCACTAATCCCATGCTAATCCTTTGGTAACTTTACCAAGAGCACCAATTACAATTGATATAAACGTCACTTTCATGTTTCACAGTTTTTTTTTCAGTTCTCTACCAAGGTCGACGTTTTTATACTTCTTTTCAATTCATTATCATTATATCACTTCTAGTGCGTTTTTCCTACCTGCGTTAGCTGATGATCATTTCCTGGAGTCTCAGTGACAGCAAGTCTCTTCAAGTCTCCAGGAATACTGAGAAGTGTTCTGGCTGATCTCAACAATGTTGGAGTTGGAGTTTGATGGTTTTGGCTCATATTTCTAGCTCATCCAGAACCCTTACAAAGTCTTTGAGGATCCAATTTCAATTGTTATCACCGTCACCTTCATGTTCCATGGTTTTCTCAGTTCTCTGGCAAGTTTTAAGTTCTCTCTCTACGTTTTCTTGGATTTTCATTCAGGCAATTGAACTACTACTACTACTAATAATAATAATAATAATAATAATAATAATAATGTTTCAGCTGACCACAAGGTAAACTTGTGATCAGCTGAAACCAAAGTGAAAAGAGAGATAAGTAGGTAGATTTTACTAGAGAACTGGAAAAAACAAACAACAATGGAACCATTGTAACAATTGCATGGGAATAGCAACAATAATAATGTCTACTTTTTAGATTTATACTACAACTGACTATAACAAACACTACTACTACTACTACTAGTACTACTACTACTACTACTTCTACTTCTACAACAACTACTACTACTTATAAGTTCAGACGGCAAGACGGCAGAGTCCACTGTTCGGCATGTTCGCTTTTTCGTTGATTCATTATTTTTTCTCTTTTGAGAGTTAGTCGATATTTTTCACTGGAGTTTATGTGACGCCAAATCTTCTCAAGTCTCCAGGACTCTTCTCGGTATTCTGGCCAATATTAATAATGCTGCAGTTTGGATGGTCTTCACTCGTCTTTTTATTTGCAAGTCCTCTAGTCCCTGCTCCAATCTTTTGGTGTCTCTACTGAGCTGACTAATTACAATTGGTCTTACTGTCACTTTCATGTTCCACAGTTTTTTCAGTTCTCAAACAAAGTCTCGATACTTATCTCTCTTCTTACTTTCTTTCAGTTTTACTCATTGGTCGACCAGAACGGCAAAGTCCTCAATTATTACTTCTATTATTACTCATTAGAGTTTTTCACATCAGCGTAAACAAATGGCTTTTCACTGGAGATTGAGTGACAGCAAGTCTCCTCAAGTCTCCAGGACTCTTCTCAGTATTCTGGCCGTTTTCAATAATCTTCCAGGCCCTTTAATAATCCTTTAGTTACCGTGCCAAAAGCACCAATCATAATTGGTATATTTGTCACCTTCATGTTCCATAGTTTTTTCAATTCTCTAACAAGGTCGAGGTACTTATTTCTCTTTTCACATTCTTTCAGTTTTATTGCGTGGTTTGCCGGTACAGCAAAGTCGACAATTTTGCAAGTCCACTTTTTTGTTGTTGTTTATTATAAGGCTTGTCTTCTGGATGAGATAAGGTGATCCATTTGTATCTCAAAGTCTCACAGAAGTTTGTGCGTATCCTTTATTATTATTATTATTATTATTATTATTATTATTATTATTATTATTCACCGGCTCATTGGCCTGGTGGATAGATTGTTCACCAATGGTCCGGGAGACCTGGGTTCAGTCCTTGGTCACGTCATACCAAAAACTTTAATATTATTACTTGATACCTCCTTGCTTAACACTCAGCAATATAATGTACGTATCAAGGGGAAAGTGGAGCAATCCAGGGAAAGGAGTAGCGTCCTCCTCTACACCTCGGTGTTGTAGCTATTGAAAAGGGAGCCTTCTGGTCTCCCTCGACTACGGTTGCCAACTTTACTTTACAAATATCATTATTATTATTAGTAGTAGTTTTTTTTCCAGAAATAATGAATTGTTGTGTTAGCTTTAAGAACTAATGATTAGTAGCTTTACTAGTATAGAATTACTGAAGATTAGTTTTTGTAGTAATAGCAGCATAAGAACTGTTGAATGTTAGCGTTAGCAGTAATAGTAGTTTAAGAACTACTGAATAGTAGTGTTAGTAGTAGTATAGATCTAATAAACAGCAGTAGTAGTAATAATTCTGGTAGTAATATGAGAACAAATAAATAGTTGTAGTAGAAATAATAGTATAAGTACCAATGTATATTAACAGTATAAGTAAAAGAACTAAAGAGATATTCTACTATTAGTAGTAGTTGTTGTAGTAGTTGTAGTAAAAATCTAATGAGTAGACATCATTGTTGTCACTATTTCCTTGCAATCGTCACAGCAGGCTGTCTCGGTTGGATTAATGTTTCGAAGCTCGACTCTCAGGCTATTCTGCTCAGTTCTCACCGAGTGTCTTTGGCCAAACTAAGCATTGTAAATCATATCCAACGTTACAGCAGGCTGAGATCTCAGGATAATCTCCATTAAAAATAGGAAATCTCCTATATCACGTATTTTTCTTTGTAATTTTTTTCTTCCGACGATGATATTAATCAGAAAAAAAAACCTTGTTTTTAAGAGTCTGAATATGGGAGTCTTACGATATATAGAATAAACTTCAAACGACAAGGTTGACCATCATCGTAACCGTCAGTAATGGGATTCCTAAAGCTGCTGTGTCTTTGGCGTCTTGATGGTGATATATTCACTCGAGGGGAATTTATTTCGGGCAAGTTTTCCGAACAACTTTATCCAGGTAGATTCCAACTTAATCATCTGGGAAGCATTAAGACTGTACTGGCGTGGATGCCTTATGTAAGATGACGACGAACACAGGCATTTAGGGATTTTAAGCCCGTGTGAAATTTTATTATAGACCCTTAGTGTATTACGAATGCTGGGTATGACATTAGACAACAGCTGGTAGCAAGGCTCTAGATCTGAGGGGTATAGAATCACCTTATTACTGCCTTTCTACACGTGTATAAATAATAATAATAGTAGTAGTAGTAGTAGTAGTAGTAGTAGTAAAGAATACAGAATACTGAGAAAAGTCCTAGAGACTTGAGGAGTCTTGCCGTCACTCAAATTCTAGTGAGAAATTATCGAAAAAGAGTATAATAGTAAAATCAAAAGAGTATAATAATAATAATAATAATAATAATAATAATAATAATAATAATAATTTGCAAAATTGTAAAATTTGCTGTCATGGTTGACCATAGAATAAAACTGAAAGAAAGTGAATTGAAAAAAAACAAACTATAGAACATTAAGGTGACGACTATACCCATCGTGATTGGCTCTTTTGGTACAGTCACCAAAGGATTATTAAAGGGACTGGGGGACTTGGAGGTTGAAGGAAGAGTGAAGACCATTCAAACACCGGCATTATTGAGAACGGCCAGAATACTGAGAAGAGTCCTGGATACTTGAGACTTGCTGTCAATCAAACTCCAGCGAAAAACCATCAGCTAAAACTGACGTGAAAAACTCTCAATGACCAAGTAATGATAATAATAAAGTTATGAAACATGAAGTGACAGTAATACCAATTATAATTTGTACGCTCGGAAGGGATAATTTGAAAATCAGAGTTCATGTCGAGACCATCCAAACTACTGCATTACTAAGATCGGTTAGAATATACAGAGAAGAGTTCTGGAGACTTGAGGAGACTTTCCATCACTCAAACTCCAGAAGGAAACCATCAACTAATGCTAGTGAGAAAAACTCTCAAAAGAGTAATAAAATAATAACATGGGCGATATCAAGCTGCTTGCAAAAAAATGAAAAAGAATTGGAGATTCGGCTACATAAAAAAATATACAATCAAGATATAGCAATGGAATTTGGCATGGAAAAATGTACCATGCTCATAATGAAAAGTGGAAAAGAAAAAAAAAAGGAAAGAATGAAACTGACACATCGAGAAATAATCAAAACTCTTAGAAAAATGGAAAATTACAAGTATTTAGGAATATTAGAAGCAGACACAATCAAACAAACGGAGATAAAGGAAAAATACAAAAAGGGTACTTCAGAAGAACGAGAAAACTTTTCAAAACCAAACTCTACAGCAGAAAGACTGTAAGATATTCGGGACAATTCTTAAAATGGACACAAGAGAAACTCTGAGAAATGGACCATTGGACAAGAAAGTTGATTTCGATGCACAAAATCTTATATCAGTGAGATGATATAAACAGACAATATGTGTTAAGAAAAGAAAGTGGAAGAGAACTCACGAGCACTGAAGATAACGTCGTTGCACTGATACGAGAACTCGAAGAATTCATAAAAAAAGAGCGAAGAATAACTGATTACTGCCGGTAATAACAATCGTGACAATATAAGGACAAACAAAACCACAACACCAAAGAAACAGAAATGGGAAGAAAAACAACTGAATGGATATTTCAAGCAACAAACAGACGAAATCTCATATAGGAAGACCAGCACAAAGGCTGCTAAAGGAAAACTTTAAGAGAGAAGCTGAACCTTTTCTAATAAAAGTAAGTAAAGTTGGTGACCATAGTCGAGGGTGACCCGAAGGGCCCCTTTTCAATAGCTACTACATCGAGGTATAAGGGAAGGTGGTACTCCATTACCTGGATTACTCTACTTTACCCTTGACCCTTACTTTATAATGCTGAGTGTTAAGCATGGCAGAATCAAGTACAATTTTTTGAGTTTTTGGTATGACTCGTCGTGGCATTGAACCTCGGTCTCCCGGACCATTGGTGATCATTAGTAGCTCAAAAATATGCTGTATTGACCAATTACACTGGATCGAAATTCTATTATTCACAATAGAGTTGTAAATAGAGGTTATGCAGTGATAGAAATGAAACGACTTGTCTCATAGTAAGCGAATATAACATGATGTCCTAAAAGGGATTTAAGATAAGACATGACTGGGTGTGGGAGGTTATTCATTGGGAATAGTGCAAGAAATTGCAATTTCATCATACTACCAAATGCTACACGCACAAACCAGAATACATCCAAGGGAATAAGACGCCTAATAATCTCTGGGAGGTTGAGATACCATCTCAACACCTAGTACCGGCCAGATGACCAAACCTTGTGATAAATAGCCAAATAGAACTCCAAAGACGAAAAGGGAATTTGGTGTTGAGTGGATTTTGCTATCTGAGCAGATTACAAAATGAAAATCGGTGAAAGCGAAAAGGAAGACAACCACGCAGATCTTCTCAGAGAACTAAGAAAGCTTGGGAACATGTGAGTGACGGTAATGTCAATTGTAATTGGTACGCTTGGAGCGGCTCTTAGAGGTATGGAAAGGGAACTGGCCGAGTTAGACACCGGAGAACAAATCAAGACTATCGAGACTTCAACACTAATAAGATCGACTAGAATACTCAAAAGAGTTTCGTAGTCTCGGAGACCTGAGTACACTTGCGGTTACTCAGACTCCAGGAAAACATCTCCAGCTAACGCTGGTGGGAAAACTTGCAGGAAGTGAAATAATAATAATAATTATAGTAATAATTATAATAATATGGAACATGAAGGTGACAATTATACCAATTGTGATTAGTGCTTTTAGCACGGTAACTAAAGGATTATTAAAGGCCCTGGAAGATTTTGAAGTTGGTGGCCGAGTGGAGATCCAAACAACAGCATTATTGAAAACGGCCAGAATACTGAGAAGAGTCCTAGAGACTTGAGGAGACTGGCTGTCACTCAATCTCCAGTGAAAGACCATCATCTTTCGCTGATGTGAAAAGAAGAAGAAGAAGAAGAAGAAGAAGAAGAAGAGCTTTCATCTAATCCTAATCCTTAGCTAAACCCAAACCTTGGTCCCGTATGGGACTATGTTTGGGTTCATTTGGGGGGTCAAGAAGATCTGTTTAAGTTAACGAAATCTTTAAAGATACGTTTACGTACAATATATACCATTAGAGTGTCCTTGTGGTGTAACGGTTAAAACGCAGGAAAGCAGAATCGTTGTAAGCGAGTTCGAACTCCAGTCGAGCTATTACGTTCACTTTCGGATAAAATACTCCTTTGAAAGGTATGGATCTCCTTCTCCTCACAGCTATGGGTTAAATAGCATCTCTGCTGTTATTCTATAAGGATACCTTTGGCATTATAGGACCCACGATTATATTAAACAAAAGAAATCCAACCAAATACATACCATGATTATTTACGTGCTACATGCACCTCTGTCATTGGACAATGGAATGCGGAAAAATGTTATTGCATATGATACACACTAACTTTTTAAAAAAATTTGTAACGGCTAAATATAAACCTTGAAAGTTAATTTGGTTTTATTTAACTTTTTTTTCGGTTCGTGGTAATTGGAAATTAGCTTACGTTATGCCTTAAAGCTTAAATTTCTACGGTATTTAAAGCAAACACAGATATTTTCACATCGAAATTCAACAAGATTTTGGCGAAAATAAACTTACACCGAGAAAAATAAAATTATAAACAGATCCTGTTTACCTAACCCCTCCGCTCGGGCTGGATATGACACAAGGTCATTTTTTAAGCGGAGTTTAGCAGGTTTGAATTCAGAGTTTTCCTTCTCCTAGACTAGTTGCCTCACCGAGGCTGAAGAACCTAGTCTACCCTACTATTTACCCATAGCTGGGGTGGAGAATAATTGGATTCATACCTTTCCGAAGGGTATTAGTGCTATGTGAAATACAATCAGTCTTGTCCAGGTATTGAACTCGTATCGCCGTGTCCATATCCTGTGACGATAACTATTACACCACGGGCATAAACAGATACACGTTCAAAAAGATATTTCTATGTAACAGTGTAAAACATATTAGTTTGGATCACAAATATAACTTACCTTCGGTCAACCTGTCTCAAATATAGTTTGTCATGTAGCCTCAAAAAAGTTGATTATACAGTTCTTATGAATAATTACCAGCCCAGTTTATAGGG
>OY757938.1:39811753-39861753 GCA_963585895.1 Sepioteuthis lessoniana
TGGACAACATCCCGTATCCTCACATGGTTGCTGAATGTATGTTCGTGCTGGTCGTCCTGCTTTTGCACGGCCATGTGTGGGGGTCCATAAGAGTACATCACTAATGAGTTCGTCCCTGCTTCTCCAGCAGTGTCCTGCATGTCTGGTTCGTCTAACTTGAATAGTTTTCGTGATAGGAAGCAGGTGGCCGTACAATATATATATTTATATATATATATATATATATATGTATGTGTGTGTGTGTGTGTGTGTGTGTGTGTGTGTGTGTGTGTGTGTGTGTGTGTGTGTGTTATCAATTCATTTACGGCCGAATAAAAACGTAGACAAATTGATGTGTATATACTGATAGAAATGCGTATGAATGGACTGAGATAGACGGGTAGAAGGATAGATAGATAGATAGATAATTAACAAACTACGATAAATACATATGAACGAACTGAAATTAATGAATATATATATATATACAGATAGATAGATAGATAGATAGATAGATAGATAGATACATGTATAATTTCCGATAAATACATGTAAACAAACTGATATTGATGAATATACGAGGTGCATACGATAAGTTCCCAGACATTTTTCGTGTGGGCATTTTTATTGATAGTACACTATGATAAAATACTAGTCCCATTCGAAGTAATCTCTTCCTGTAATTCACGTGTTGTACCCTTCCAACAACTTCTGGAAAGCCCCATGAGAGTCCTTTTGTGTGAGCGTATCAATGACCTTCGTCACAGCCTCTTTCATCTCCCCAATTATATCATAACGATAGCCTCTGAGCTTAGGGAAAAACCAAAATCACAAGGAGCAAGGTCTAGTCTATATGGACGGTGAGGAACTGTCTTGATGCCCATCTTGGTCAAATAGTCTGTGACAAGAATGGAGTTGTGGACTGGTGATTGTCCTTGTGGAAATGCTACTGACCCGATTTGAAGAGTGCTGGCCTCTTCCCGAGGAATCTCTACCTGAACTCCCTTAAAACCTCAACATAGTAACCCTAAACCGAACCCTAACCCTTTGGCCAATCAACTCTGGTGTATTGACATCCAAACTCTTCCCAAACCTCTCATCATCCCTCAGAGACTCACTGGCTTCCTTGAATCTCTTATGCCACTGAAAAACTGATGCTCGATTAATGCAAGATGGTCGAAAAGCAGTCTGAAGCATGCCATACGTTTCTGTGGCATTTTTTCAAAGTTTAAAACACAATTTTATTGCATATCGTTCTTCAATAGTGTCAGATTGCATTTTTGAAATTCACCAATTGTGACAATTAGGCTTTAGTATGGTGTATTCCAGTTGCTGCTGTAGCCGTACATTTGAACCTGAAATCATTTTAAAAATGTGAGTCGTCTCATAAGATGTATAGAAATAACATACTGAATTTTCAAGAGTCTACGACAATTTTAAATTCCTGTACAAAAAAGTCTGGAAACTTATTGATGCGACTGTTACATATGATATATAGTATATTCATATCTATTCATCGATATATATATATATAGCCACACTGAAGAGATCTGATAGAACGAAACAGTCTGTCTGTGGATGACAATATATATATATGTGTGTGTGTGTGTGTGTGTATGTATGTATGTTTTTTTTTATTTACAGCTAAATAAAAAAAATTGATCGATATTGATATTATATATATATATATATATATATATATATATATATTAGTCGAACATTCTGGCTTTATACCAATCAACAAACCAAAATAAATTATATAAATTAATGGTATATTTTTCCAAGCCACGCAGAGGAAAATGTTATGGAATTACTCAATTTTGAGGAAAATAAAGTTATGGAATAATCTTAATAATAAACAAATACCCGCAGAATCCTAGATATTAAAATCTTCAGGTAAAAGTCAGTTGTTGTGTTTCAACAAACGGTTAGGCATACCTAACTAAAAAGAAACATGGCTACAACAAAGGAACTGTCCGTTGAAGCGGCGGGAAAATCGTAAAACTCATTTAAGAGAACAAATCACAGGAGAGTGATTGGAAAGACGTAGGCTATTTCCAGTCAGATGCACCTAAAATACGATGCAATTATTAAAGAAATAGGGTAGTTAAAAAGGAAAATATTCTAGCTGGCCTCTTAAGACATCAAAGATAGGAAAGAAGTCTCAAAGCCTTCAAAATAGAAAATATAGGAGAAAATAAGAGGAAAATAAATAGGTGGAAACAGGAGTCAGGGTTTGTTTAAGAAATCGGTTAAATGAAATGAAAACCTGCAATAACAATCAAACATAAGAAAATGATTTTAAAATGGCTAAAAGAAAAACATTCATGGCGTGTGTTCAATTGGATGAGAGTGATATTCTATAATGACTCAAAAATCTTCTCTGGCCACAGCAATGTTGCCGTTCAAATGAAACGTAAAAAGATATCTGCATGGAGAACTCAAGTAAATTTCCAAAGTTATCCGTAAAATAGGGTTTTAAAAGATTTTATAAGCCAAATGCTCCGTCTAAAAAAACAAGAGATTATAATCAAGTCGAACTCTCAAATTTCTGCTAAGTATCTTAAATAGATCAACATAACAGAAAAGATATTTGCAATGTTTTCATTATATCTGTATGTATGAATGTATGGAGGAAAGCTGAAAAACAAAGTAATCCAAAAGTGATGAATTTATTTGAAGGAAAGTCGACGTTTCTTTTTAAAGAACCTTTAACAGGACTTTAAGATAATGAAACAAGTGTACATAGAACAACGACTGATGTCAAATGTATGTATGTAGGAACGTAGGAATGTATGTCTGTATGTATCTATATATCTATCTGAGTATCAATCTATCTCACCATCTGTGTGTCTGTTCATTCATTTCAACTTATCTATCTATCTATCTATCTATCTATCTGAGTTTGTACTTTATCCATCTATCTGAGTTTATTCTTTATCTATCTTTCTATCTATCTATCTATCTGAGTTTGTACTTTATCCACCTATCTGAGTTTATTCTTTATCTATCTATCTATCTATCTATCTATCTATCTGAGTTTGTACTTTATCCATCTATCTGAGTTTATTCTTTATCTATCTATCTATCTATCTGAGTTTGTACTTTATCCATCTATCTGAGTTTATTCTTTATCTATCTTTCTATCTATCTATCTATCTGAGTTTGTACTTTATCC
The DNA here is from genome assembly GCA_963585895.1 of Sepioteuthis lessoniana. Lineage (NCBI taxonomy): Eukaryota > Metazoa > Mollusca > Cephalopoda > Myopsida > Loliginidae > Sepioteuthis > Sepioteuthis lessoniana. The sequence continues at coordinate 39,814,911 of OY757938.1, forward strand.
ACCTATCTGAGTTTATTCTTTATCTATCTATCTATCTATCTATCTCACTTTTTCTTATGTATGCACGTAGATATGTATGACGTTAAAGTAATACTTGATTTGTATTACAGTCTAATATTTGGTATTCATGAAAGTTAATTTGTAGTGAATAATCTTACACTCTTTATCTATCTATCCTACTAAAGTTATATATATAAATAGAGAGAGAGAGAGAGAGAGAGAAAGAGAGAGAGAGAGAGAGAGAGAGGGAGAGAGATCTCAGTTGATTCTAAAAGTACTTGGGTTACAACATCAGATATTTCGGACAATTAAAAAGCTTTCATCTTCAGGTTGATAAATATTCGATTCTAAATCTGTGTCAGTCATCTCAAAATAATATTAATAATAATATAAGACGCAACAAAATAGCAGATGTAGGTTGTGTGGTGGTAGAGACGAATCGATCAATCACATAATAAGCGCATGCACAGAAAGAATATAAGAGTAGATACGACTGGGTGGGCAAGGTGATCCACTGGGAATTGTGCAAGAATTTGAAGTTTGACCATACGAACAAATGGCATATGCAAAACCCAGAATCTGCCCTGCAGAATGAGATACACAAACTCCTCTGGGATCTTGAGATAAAAATAGATCACCTTACTTCGGCCAGAAGACTAGATGTAATAATAATCAACAAAAAGGAGAGAACTTGCAGAATTTTAGACTTTGGTATCCCAGCGGACTACAGAGTAAAATAGAAAGAATTTTAAAAGAAGGATAAGTACCTCGACTTGGAAATGAAGGGACTGGTGGAGGCTGTCCAAACTACAGCCATACTGAAATCGGCCAGAATAACGTGAAAAGTCCTGGAAACTAAAGGAGATTTGGTTTCACTCAAACTATAGTAAAAACCATCAGGTAATGTTGATGTCAAAAACTCTCAAGAAGTAATATATACATATATATATATATATATATATATATATATATATATATATATATATATATATACACACGCAGTGCATTCAATAAGTTTCTAGACTGTTTTTGTAATGGAATTTAAAATTGTTGTATACTCTTGAAAATTCAGTATGTTATTTCTATACATCTCATGAGATAACCGATAAATTTTTATGATTTCAGGTTCAAAGGAACAGCTACAGCGGGAATTGGAATACACCCTACTAAAGCCTGATTGTCACACCTGGTGAATTTCAAAAATGCAATCTGGACGTGACGACGTTTTAGAAGAATGATATGCAATAAAATTCTGTTTTAAACTTTGAAAAAATGTCACAGAAATGTATGGAATGCTTCAGACTGCTTTTCGACTATCTTGCATTAATCGAGCATCAGTTTTTCAGTGGCATAAGAGATTCAAGGAAGGCACGGGATGATGAGAGGTATGGGAGGAGTAAGGAAGTCAATACAACAGAGTTGATTGGCCAAAGGGTTAGGGTAGGGTTAGGGTTACTATGTTGAGATTTTAAGGGAGTTCTAGTAGAGATTCCTAGGGAAGAGACCAGCACTCTTCAAATCGGGTCAGTGGCATTTCCACAAGGACAATTCACCAGTCCACAACTCCATCCTTGTCAAAGACTATTTGACCAAGATGGCCATCAAGACAGTTCCTCAGCCTCCCTATAGCCCAGACCTTGCTCCCTGTGACTTTTGGTTATTCCCTAAGCTCAGAGGCTGTCATTATGAGACAATTGAGGAGATAAAAGAGGCTGTGACGAAGGTCATTGATACGCTTACACAAGGGGACTTCTATGGGGCCTTCCAGGAGATGTTGGAACGGTACAACCAGTGCATTACAGCTGGAGGAAATTACTTCGAAGGGGACTAGAGTTTCATGTGTGTACTATCAATATCCGTTCCCATACGATAATAGGAAAATTATTCAATGATCCTCGGAAAATTATTTAATGATCCTCGTATACATATATATAATTTCGGTGTCTCGTCACTTAAAATGACTCCTTTTTTTATTTAAAACACATGAACTATATTTTATTGGCATTCGCCATAGCGGTCAATGCCAGTCAATATACTCATTGGGAAGGTGAGGACTGATTTTGACTGGTTGCTGACCATATGGAGATCTGATTTCAATGATAAAATAAAACCGTTTTCCCGAGCTGTGTCAGTGTATTTACTACTGTATAGATGCACCTTCTGAACCCGTTCGAAATGCATGGAGAAAAACTACATGGGAACCACACGGGAATGTTGCGTGTTGTTTTAAGCGATTCCAAAAATAGCACCCCACAAAAACAGCAGTTTTAGCGCCATTTACCTCCCATCTTACAAATTATTCAAATTAGGCGAATAAGTCATGCATTGGCACTGCTGGAGAAGTAAGGACGATCAAATAATGAACGTTATATATATATATATATATATTTGAGTACGATATAAAGTTTAATCAACCATATATATTGTAAAAAGTGGAGCCCGTGGTGTAATGGTTATCGTCGTAGGAAATGGACACGGTGACAGGAGTTCAAACCCTGGACGATTGCATTTCACATAGCACTTATATCCTTGGGAAAGGTATGATTCCAATTATTCTCCCTCCAGCTATGGGTAAATAATAGGGCAGACTAGGTTCTTCAGCCTAGGTGAGGCAACTAGTCTAGGAGAAGGAAAACTCTGAATTCAAACTTGTTAAACTCCGCTTAAAAATTAACCGTGTGTCATATTCTGCCCGAGCGGAGGGGTTGGTAAATACATATATATATATATGTATATTGTAAAAAGAAGAAAACGGAAAAAAATACATATAAATGGATGGAAAAATTTATTGATAGAATTTGTTAAAGATCACCGACGTGTTTAGACCAATGAATGAAATATTCCAAGATATGGAATTCAACTTACACAAATAACGATAATTAAACAGACATCTCTATCCACCTTCCAAGTAAAAACATTGGTTCCATCTGTACACAATATTTCTCCTTTCTTGCACGCCAATATTTTTCCTCTTGTTTTCACTCTTATTTCTTCTTTTTTTCCCCTCTTCCTCTTATTGCTTCTTTCTTTCTTTCTTTCTTTCTTTCTTTCTTTCTTTCTCGACCAATACAAACCGACTTTTTACTGACGCAGTTTTTCTGCTTAACTTTTTTAAAAAGTTTTTACGTTTCATGACCTAATCTCTTTCGAAGATTTTTTTTCTGTATCGCTAAACCATTATTCAAAATTCCCACCCTGAAGATGGCCTAAAATGTTTTCTACCTGAAATTTTCGTAATTTCATAACCCAGACAATTTCATTCTTATGGTTGAAACGCATCGGTGGATTTTATATTTTATATCTTTTATTATTAATACATTTTTGCATCCATTTATATTGCCAAATCGGATGGGGCTGTAGAATACACTGACTGCACCTCTGCAAAAGGGTAAGACTCCCCCAATGAGTGTCCTGATGTTTGACTCTAAACAATCAGATGGTGAGGTTCCAGTGATGGTGAGGTTCATTGCCATTGCTCCCAGGTCCACTCTAGCCCGGCGTGGTAGTACCTGATAGGGCCCTATCTATGTCTTAAATAGAACTAACGGCATACTTATGCTAATCTGAATTGTTTAATTAAACCGAACAACTTGAAATAGAAACATTTTTATCAATTAAACTGTACTTTCTTTTAAACTGCGGGTTTATACTAAACTGAATTATTTGAAATGGAACTGTTTTTTGACATTAAAACTGTACTTACACTAAACTGATTTGTTTAATATAGAACTGTTATGACATTTAACTGTGTGTAAACAAAATCTGTACTTATACTAAACTGAATTAGCTGCATTAGAACTGCTTGACTAAACTGAATAGCTTGAAATAGAAATGTTTTTCACAATTAAACTGTACTTATATTGAAACTGCGTACTTATCCTAAAATGAATTTTCTGAAAGAAAACTATTGTAATAAAAATAAATTTAGTGTTAAATATCGCGCAAAAGTTGATATGCCATAAAACCCAACCAACCAACCATCCATTTATATGTATTTTTCTTTCCTTTTTCTTCTTTTTACGTTATCTATCTATCTATCTAGCTAGCTAGCTAGCTAGCTAGCTTGCTATCTATCTCTGAGCTTGTTTTTATCTATTTATCAATGGATTGATCTATATATTTCAGTTTCTTCTTATCATCATCATAATCAAGTCGCGCAGCATGGATTTCTCTAACTCTTTCCCTCCATTTGTCCCTATCGCTACCGGCGATTTTTCTAAACGAAACCTTGTGTCCACACATAGCTGTTGTTGGTATCTTTATGCTGGTCGGCCGCCACAAGCACCTGCATAAGAAAGAGTCTATAGAAGAATGTCTCTCGTAAGTTCGTCCTTGTTTCTCTAGCAGTGTCCCGCGTGTCTCGTTCATCTTCCTTGGATCGTTTTATAGATAGGAGGCAAGTGACCGTACAGGTGTTGTACCGAGGAGAATTGCTTCCAGCATTTGTTTAATAAAGTTTGCAGCTTTCTTGTTCAATTACCGTCAAAATTTCTCTCTTCTCGTTTTTCAACGTCCATGTGGTGCATCCATACTGTAGTCTTGCCACAGCCGATATATATATATATATATATATATATATATATATATATATATATATATATATATATATATATATATATATATATATTCCATTACTTACACTATAAAAAAATTATTCAGTATTAAATAAAAATTATCTTTATGTATTAAGTTTAACGTATTATTAAATTAATTTGTACCGTTCAGCACGGGAACAAATGAAGTTGATTGTGTTCTGTTGATAATTGCATTGATTTTTGGGGGAATATTTTAAAATATGTGTCTATCAAGTGATTTATAGTTCCACACATTTTTGTTTTTCTCTAAATTGTTAATCCTGGCTTAAGATTGATACGATGTATATTTATACCTAAAATACACCAACTGCATCTCTGCAGAGGGGTAACCCCTCCCCCCAAAAAAACGTATGTCCTGACTGTGACACTAAACAATCAGATGGTAACATTCCAGTAATGCTGGAGTTCTGAGGAATGCGGAGTACCCTTCATTGCCATAGCACTCATTTCCGCTCGGATTTGTTGCACCTGATCTGTGGGTCAAATACAACTGTTTGACATTTAAACTGAGTGCAAACAAATGATATATGCTAAATTGAATTGTTTGAAATAGAATTGTTTGATCATTTGTAGGTGTGTAAACAGCTGACTGACGCCTAATTGGATTTTTAGTGACATATAGCAATACTTGGAAACATTTAATTTTGTTCACTTTTGTTTACAAATCATATATATCTAATATATATTTATAAAGATAATTTAGAATTAAATGACCTACAATGGCTGATATACAATAAAACAAAACCTTAACTATCTAACAATTTACCTATTCATTACAGATGGATTCCTCTTTTTTTACTTGAGCATTAGCGAAAAGTGAAACTCGAACAACTTTTTTAGGATTTGAACTCGGGTACCCGATTCCATTCCTATTCTAAGCGTTACGGTGAAGAATACAAAAACAAATGGTCTTCATCTGGAAATAACAAAAAATAAGATTCATCGTAAAGCAAGATAACCCGTGAACCGGTTGTCCATAATAACATTGATACATCTGGACTAGCAAACCTACACGAGTGAGTTCGATTCTCATTGGGTGCCCCATTTATGCGGCCTTGTGCTACATCTAAGCAAAAAGCTTAGTAAATTAAATAACATTGATACATCTGTTTAGGTAGGGGTGAGTAATTTTTACTAATTATTTCGTTGTTATATCAATAATTTGGATCATGGCAACCAAGGAATTGCTTTATACGCCAAAATAGAGTTTTAAGGGTATTGCCTAATTAAAACTTTCATGTTTTTGCTGAGTTATATTCGATTCTTAATGGTTTTGCTAAGTCTGCAGATTACACCGACTGTCTATCTGCAGAGGGGTAAGAACCCTTCCCATTGAATGTCCTGGATATGACATTAAACAATGAATGCTGGATCTTTGGGGAATATTGCCATCGCTCCAATGATCACTCTGGCCCGAAGTGGTAACACTTGATAGGGTCTTATCTATAGGTCAAATGGAACTAAACTGTGTACTTTTGCTAAACTGAATTGTTTGAAATAGAACTGTTCTGAGATTTAACTGTTTGTAAACAAAAACAATACTTATACTCAACTGAATTATTTAAAATTTAATTCGGCTTTAAATGACCCGAAAAGGGTTGATACGCCGTAAAAAAAAAAACAACCAACCAATTTTGCTGGGTTACATACAAATATATTCCATCGGCCTAAGAATTACGTCTGAACAAGGCGGACCTCCTTAACGTAGTGGTACTCGTTCTGGATTGAGACTTTGTAATTAGCGTGTTCGAACTCCAGTCTCGTTATTACATTCTCTTTCGGACAAATACCTTTTCAGCTCTAGATCAAATAGTATCACTAGTGTTCTTCTGCAAGGATGGCTTTGGTATTAAAAAGCCCATGGAGGTTGACATGCCATTAAACAAAGAAACCAAAAACAATCAAACCAACCACCAGTATATTATGTATTTCTTAGTGGCTCCTCGTAATAAATTATTCCTAGCAGAAATGCGTCGAATAAAAATCAAATGTCTTGATTGCTTTTAAAGAAAACTCGATCCCGAAGCTCAAAATGACATCTATTCTGCCGAGTGAGAAGGAATCAAACTATCCCTCTTCAAGTTTACTCCTCAAAATATGAAATCGATTTTAAATTACCTCCCCACACTGTTTCCTCTCAAACGTGGACTTAAGTAAAACCAATAAGAGGAAGACGTCTGGTAAGTTTGGCTTTAAATACCTCACTAGTTTTTCCAAATTAGATCGTCTAGACAGGAAAAATAAATCCATTCAGGTTTATTCTTGTGATTCTCTCGAAAAGCTTGTTGATTTCGCATTTGATAAATAAACGTTCACCAAATGTCCAATATCAGTGCGCTGCGCACAGTAAACCTATTAACTAATGTAAAAATCACTTGTTTACCATGAAAGTGTTGTGTGTATTAAACAACCATTGTGGTCAGAAGATCACGAGCCACACCCTCGCAGCCAAAAAAGCTCAAAAACAAGATGCTCTCCCACGGTTAAGAAAAGGCATATATTGTCGGGCAAAGAGAATACAGTTTAACGAGGCCAGGACTTCTATATTTGTTTATTGTCCAATGATACATGGGGTTCAGAGTTATTTCAATGACAAGGTGGGACAGTCCGACATGTTGGAGACGATGAATATGACAGATTATAGTAAACCTCTGTATTGCTGACATGGTCAAAGAATGGTGTTGATTTAAAGATTTATATATATATATATATATATATATATATATATATATATATATATATATAGGCACACAAACATATATGCTTACACACACATACACACACACACATACATATTATCTATTTGGGTAGTATTCCTTCTTTGATAAATATCTATTTGAAGGTTATTATTGACGATGATGCTGTGACTGAGTGATTGATTCTAACGGCATATCAATTCGTTGGGGCTTATTTTATACTTAAAGGTTAGAGGATTGCATTCATTGAATATTTACATTAACATGTTTGTGTTGTTGTTTCGTAAGAGAAATTTGAACAGGTATGGTATTAAGGTTTTTTTTTAATCAAATACTACTACTAATATTATTTCAAGTACGTATTTCTATTTACTATGAAGTATTATATGCAAACAGTAATATGGTTTCCAGTAACTAATATTAATCCATTATCATCATCATCATCATGTCGCACTATCAGCTCGGATATTCCTGACCATCTCTGGCCACACCTCCCTATCGTCCATTGCTTTCGGCAGATCCTCAGGGCTACATCCCATATCGGCACAGAGCTTCTGTATGTAGGTTCAAACTGAACGTCCTGCCTTTGCTCGTCCATGTGCAGAGGTCCAATGGAGTTCATTTCTCAAGAGCTTCAAGGAACTGTTCTTAATACAAACAATTTATAATCAGTTATTAATTTTTGCGCATCATATGCAACTATACCTACCAATTGGCATAATGTTTAGAGCGTTCATCAAAGGTCCTGAAGGCTAAAATTCAATTCCAGGTTTACTCAAACCAAAGACACCAAAATCGTTCTTGATGTTTCCTCACCACTATAAGGTACGAATCAAGGGTAAAGTTGAGCACATCAAGCAAGGGAAGAGGGCTCTTCCCTAGACCTCGGTGAAATAGCTATTGATAAGAGAGCCCTCGGGTCGTCCTCGACTACGTACGCCAACTATACAAATGATTTGTACACAGCTGTGAGGTTTAAAGTATTTTTAACTGGTAACGTTGTCGACCTTAGTCGAAAGTGACTCGAAAGCTTCCTTTTCATTAGATACTAAATCAAGGTGTATGAGAGGGTGCTACTCCATTCCCTGTATTGCTCCACTTTACCCTTGATCATTACCCTTTAATGCTGAGTGTTAAGCAAGGCAGCATCAAGTACTATTTTTGAGTCTTTAGTATGACTCGACCTGGGATTGAACTCCGGTCTCATTGACCTTTGGCGAACACTCTACTCATTAGGCCAACGGCGCGATATTTATGTGGTTTCCAGTTATTATTTCAAGTAACTATTCTTAATACAGCTATTTTACAGTTATATTATCAAAAATTCCTATTGAACACGAATAAATTAAAACATTACTATTTTACCCTTAGATGGAACATTTACACTCTCTACTTATCCGGGGTAGAGTTGAACTGGGAGTAATGACAATGAAAGGGGTACTCCACACTCTTCAAAGCTCCTGAACTGGAGTGTAGACTAGAGAATATAGTTAAGTGTGATACCAAGGACAATCATTTTTTGGGGGAAGGAGTCATACTATTCTGCTGTGGATACAGTCTGTGTATTCTAAACTTTGCTGTGGGGGTGAGCATAACGCGAGGTTTTTTTTTCCTTGGTTAAATACAAGTGAAATCTTTTTACCTTTTCTCTTTTCGCGAATGAGAGATTTGTTCAACTATCTATTCGTTCCTAGTGATATCACTTAATCCGTTGGCCATTTTCACGGACTATTGTAGTAAGTTCTCAGATCAATGTGTTGTTTGTGTTTTAAAATGTATATTGAAGTTTGAGAGTGTTAAGTTTTTGTAAATTGCTATACCGGAGTTTATATTGTCAAACCCGGTCAAAACGTTGCGGGCATATTCGAAAAATATCTTTGTTGATTGAGGATTTTTTGGTGTTATAATTAATATTTGATTTTTAATTTGTATGTTTCTAATTGCTTACAATTTTTATGGCACACATGCCGGAAATATAGCAAGTCAATCATCAGGTTGGTTTGTTGTTTGGGTTTTATGATATATCAACCTTTGTAGATTATTTAACGCTAAGCTCATTTTTATAAAAATCGTTCGATTTCAAACAATTCAGTTTAGGATAGGTATTCAGTTCAAGTGTAAGTTCATTTTAATTGTGAAAAACATTTCTATTTCAAGCTATTCAGTTTAATCCAGCAGTTCTAATTCAGCTAATTCAGTTTAGTATAAATTACAGATTTTGTTTACACACACTTGAATATCAAAACAGTTCTATATTAAACGAATCAATTTAGTGTAAGTACAGTTTCAATGTCAAAAAACAGTTCCATTTCAAATAATTCTGTTTAGCATAAGCCCGCAGTTTAAATGTAAGTACAGTTTAATTGCCAAAAATATTTCTATTTCAAACTGTTCAGTTTAGTCTAACAATTCACTTTAGCATAAGTATGCCGTTAGTTCTATTTAATTAATAGATAGGGCCCTATATATATATATATATATATCGGAAATGAACAAGACGACCTGAGTTCAATTACCGAACGGTACTGTTTGCATTTGACATGGCAGTAATCATCATCATATCGCGCTGGTAGCAGGATATCCCTGACCCTCTCTCGCCACTCCTCCTAATCGTTCATCGCCCTAGGTAGGTCTTCAGGACAACATACCGTATCCTCACATAGCTGCTGAATGTATGCTCGTGCTGGTCGTCCAGCCTTTGCACGGCCATGTGTGGGGGTCCATAAGGGTACATCTCTTATGAGTTCGTCCCTGCTTCTCTAGCAGTGTCCTGCATGTCTGTCCGTACCTTTTTCTCCAGCAGTGTCCTGCATGTCTAGGTATTAATCAAATTATTCTCTCTCCAACAATAGGTATATACTAAGACAGTCAGTATTTTGGAACTTTGGTATGGCCAACGGTCAAGAAGAAACCTATTAAACTATGCTTAAACGTGACTTTGGGTTGCATCCTGCACGTGCGCAGGAATATATATATATATATATATATATATATATATATATATATATATATATATATATATATATATATATAATATTTACTCCACTCTTGTTTGACCAACTAATCTTTGTTGGTCCAACAAGGGTAGAGTAAATATTTTAGAATAAATATGTCCACAGATAATTTCAAATTTAGTTTTTAGATTTTGTAATGATAATAATAATAAACGTGGTACACGTCTTTCGGTTATTTCTGATTTCGTCAGACCGTCAGTCGTCACCTGCCTGCCAGGCGAAAACTACATTTGATTGCATGACAAAGACTGAAATGTTTGAAACATGTGCTACACAAACATTTGGAATAATAATAATAATAATAATAATAATAATAATAATAATAAAAACATCGGCCAGACGACCAGTGATAGTTAACAAAAAAAACAAAAACACAACCTACCGAAAAGTGTACTTTGTCGTTCCGGCAGACCACAGGATAAACTGAAGGAAAACGAAAAGAGTGGTAAGTACTTAGACCTTACCAATGGTCCAAAGATAATTTTGCATGAATTTTGAATTTTTCCTTAGGAAAAAATACATATGCTCAACGAAGAATCCGTCCTAGAAAATGAGATGCACAAACGTCTCTGGGATCTTGAGATACAAACGGATCAGCTAATCTTGGCCAGACGACCAGACTTAGTGATAGTCAACAAAAGAAAAGAGAACCTGCCAAATAGTGGAAGCTGTCGTCCCTGCAGTAAAAGTAAAAGGAAACGAATAACGGCATATATACTGAGACCCTGCTAGAGAACTGAGAAAAGTAGTGATGGTGATACAATTTGTGATTGATGTGCTCGGTCCAGTTACAAAAGGATTATTAAAGGGACTGGTTGGCTTGGAGATGAGTAGAGATGTGGAGACAATCCAAACTATATTATTGTTGAGATCGGCCAGGATACTGAGATGAGTCCTGGAGACTAGAGGAGACTAGTGGTCACTCAGACTCCAGTGAAAACTATCAGTGAAAAAGTCTCACAAGAGCAACATACAATTTAAACAACCAATCTGAAATCGTTTACAGACATATTCTCTTTAGAACACAGACACACGTACTAATTAGTTTTATGACATATCAATCCTTGTGAGTAATTTACTGCCAAATCCTGTAAACACACACGCACATACACACATATATATATATATATATATATATATATATATATATATATATATGATTTGTGAGTGAATAATTTGTGGGCAAGTCCGAGCTTGTTTGTTTTCAAACGGTTAAATGGTTTCAAATATTGCAATGTAACACTCATGGTTCTTTTTGATATTAATCATTTATTTGCACAATGTTACATGGTTATAGGCATTGCTATCAAATAATACTTATTCTATTTGATATCAAGTATTTAGTCGCACATCTTTACATAGTTCTAAGCATTACTATTATAGGACTTTACACTCCTATAAATTATTTTGGGCGGTATGCCACTTGTTCCCACAAAGATGGCGGACGCTCACATATTCAGTCTCGGGAAACCATTGGCCAGGAGGACCACGTGACATGTTTCAAACTAGGTCCGCGCGTAAATTCAAGTCCTGCGTTTTTGAGCCACCTACAAGACGTGTATTTTCTGTAAATACGTCGTCTTCAAACACCCTCTTTCTCTTTGACCAAATTTCTTCGCAGCAGCAACACGCTCCTTTCAGCGTGAATCAACAGGAGAGAAAAGCAACTGCCCGTTTCTAACCATAAAAAAGGACATTTTAAACTTGCAATTCTTTTTGTAGCTTAGTTCTGTTACACACACACACACACACACGAGCTCACACATATACACACATTATTATTTTGTTAGTAGAGTTAGTAATTCTTTTAGGTATCAATGTAAATTTTATTATTTTAATATATAAATTTGTTTTCGTTCGTCGCCTTGTTTTAAATGTTCATTTTGTCCGCGCCGTTTTACAACCATCATTTGTTTCATATCTTTTACTCATTTGTTGCATATCTTCACTCATTTATTTCACTGGCTTCCTTCATTTACCACTTTATCCATGTGCCTATAATATGTGCTTATATTATGCCCTATTCCACCCTTTTTCTAAACACTCTATATCAAAACTAAAACATTAAACTTGTGGAGAAGCATAAATACTAAGCCTTATTCTAAATATACAAGACTTCAACGTTAAATAGTCGGGGACTATAAATACCAAACACAGGTCTATCCTCCTACACTATTCTAACGAATAATTCTATTTAATATTAATAGGTTTTTGGCATACATTTTTAATTTTTTCAACTATTGCGTTCTCAGCGTAGATGGCCCTCAACTGTCGGTTTCAAGCACCTTAAGATACAGTTGGGTACTTTTGTATCAGAAAAATAATTTGAAGAATACTCTCGGAACACTCTTATAGTTGCTAGGGTTTGGTATGATCAGCCGATTGATCATGTCGGCACTCTCTACCCACCCGTCTTGAAGCTTCGAATCACATTATTAAAATGAACTGTAAGGATATGATTTAAGATATGATGTTCGTTTAGGGGTAAACTTCGCCGAATCTTAATAATGTTTTCTCTCTTGTACAATGTCGAGTACTAAACTGAGTAATGACAGTAAACGCAATACTATATTCAATAGAACTCTTTACGACACAGTACACTTATGTTTGAATAATTTATATATTTACTATTCCAAGTCGAGTGACCCCAGTAGCACAATCCATTTCAACAGTTGTATTTATCGCCTGAAGATCCGTGTTCGGCCTCACTCAATGTTCTTTCGTAACAATATATATATTTATATATATATATATATATATATATATATATATATATATATATATATATATGTAACGCTGTTATGTATCGTTATTTGATTAATCTAATTACAAATTTCTCATACAAGCTCTCTCTCTCTCTCTCTCCGTATCAAAATTTGAGTACTAAGACGCTCTGCAAAGCAAGATGACACATCGGGAAGACGAAGTGACCCTTTTGGAAAGTTAAAGTGACATCATCGAAAGACAAGAAACTACATCAAATCATGAAGAGTACAAGAGACACAGAATACCCTTTGAGTGACTGTAGCGGGAACGTTGAATATATCACCCGTCAGACCGATTTAAAAACAAACGACTTTGAACTAGACCCGACTACAACGCATGATTGTGGCTGAAGATTTAACGTTTTACGAGGTTTACCTATCCATAAAGCACAGCAGGTGAAAACGGAAAATATAAATCGATGGGGTTATAAATCTGGAGTAAACCCACAGTGCCCAGGATCCCACTGTTGAGCGACAGCACTCAGGAGAAGTTGTAAAAGTAAAAGTAAAGTTGGCGACCGTAGTCGAGGGCGACCAGAAGGCTCCCTTTTTAATAGCTACTACACCGAGGTTTAGGGGAGGACGCTAATCCTTTCCCTGAATTGCTCCACTTTACCCTTGATACGTACCTTATATTGCTGAGAATTAAGCAAGGAGGTATCAAGTTCCATTTTTAAAGTCTTTGGTATGACGCGACCTGGGATCGAACCCAGGTCTCCCGAGCCATTGGTGAACACTCTACCCACTAGGCCAATGGGCAGTGAAATTCGAAGCAAACCAAAATTCCCGTGGTTCAAAGGTAACCAGAGAGCTATTTGGACAAATCTTGACCAAAAACTTTCATTTACAATTACAACCAATCTTTAGAGTCATATTAAACAGCAGATCGTTTTCCTTTTAATAAATTTACGTATGATGTTTGTTTTGATTGGTTTGGCCAAGTAATTGAAAAGAAAAAACGAAAAAAATAACGAAAATAGAATGCGCCTGTCACCACAACCATTTGTGCACAAGCGAAATGCGCACGTTATATGAATGATCGTTATTAACGATTTTTACGAATATATCAGAAAGCAAATGCATTTAATATCATCTTGAACTTATGCTACAAAGTGGAACGTTGTTTTCATATCCTGTCCGGTGACAAAAGCTGCTGGTGGCGTAGGGGTTGCTGTGACTCCTTAGCCAACGAAACTGTGGTATAACCCCTGGTTGGTGGCTGATGAAGAAAAGGTATCGCTCGTGTTGTCATACGTTTTATCATAAATCAAAAATGAATTTATATATATATATATATAGGTATTCTTTGTTTTCTTTTATCAAAAAGATCGGAAGAAGTCCTGTTAATTTTTTTTCGTGTTTTTGGTAATTTCAAAAATGCGTAACAGGATGGAAATAAATTTATAATCCTATGTGACCGGTTTCGTTGTTTTTCTTATATATATATATATATATGTGTGTGTGTGTGTGTGTGTGTGTGTGTGTGTGTGTGTGTGAAATTTAATCGTTATAGTCGTTGGAAATCGACATACCAATTCAAGTTAAAATCCTGGGTTCAAGCAATTTGAATCTCATAGCACGAATACAAATTGCAAAGGTAGAATTCCAACTACTCTCAACCCACCTATGGGTAAATTGTAGGCAATACTGGGCAATTTGGTCATGGAATGTCGACTAGTATAGAAGAAAGAAGGCTTTTAATCAAAACAGGTTAAGCTTAAAATGAATTTGTGTGGCGTCCAGGTCGTGGCTGAGGGGTTGGGTAAATACGTATATAATGACGTAGTTTTATATATATCATCATCATCATCATCATGTCGTGCCGCCAGCACGGATATCCCTGACCCTCTCTCGCCACTTCTCCCTATCATTCATCGCCTCCGGCAGGTCTTCAGGGTTACATCCTCTGTTCTCACATAGTTGCTGTATGTAAGTTCGTGTTGGTCGTCCTGCTTTTGCACATCCATATGTGGGGGTCCACAGGAGTACATCGCTTATGAGCTCGTCCTTGCTTCTCCAGCAGTGTCCCGCGTGTGTGGTTCGTCTAACTTGTATAGTTTTCGTGATGGGGGGCAAGTGTCCGTATAGTTGGTGTCTCGTGGGGTGTTGTCGCCAGGACTTGTTCAATACTGCTCTCAACATTCTTGTGTAATTTCCGTCTAGTTTTTTCTCCAGCCGTTTAGTTAGCGTCCATGTAGTGCATCCATATAGCAGTATCGAACCAAACCGCTGCCTGGAAGAAACTGCGTTTCATTTTATCGGTTAGGTCTGATTTCCATATGATCGAGAGCCTATCGATAGCCGTCCATGCCTTCGTCAGGCGTGTGTCGATGTCTTTTTCGGTTGATGAGACGCTACTTCCTAGGTAGGTGAATTTGTCTACTAGTTTCAGAGAGGCTCCGTCAAGTGTGGCAATGTTGCCCGTTTGGTTGTAACACATATATTCAGTTTTGTGTGCATTGACATGGCGGCCAATGCCAGCTGCGGCTCGTTCCTGACTATGCAGTAGTGTCTCTGCTTGATTAGGCGTATTCGCTAGTAACGCCAAGTCATATGTACGTATGTATATATTTATATATATTTATGAATATATAATCTAGTTTAGAAATAAAGGGTCGTCAATATCGGTGATGACCATTCATGGAACACACACACACACACACACGCACGCAGAAACCCATATATATATAAGTACATATATATATATATATATATATATAAGTCTATGTAGAAGAAAGATTAAGCTGATCTTTTTATTTCTTTTTCTTTATTAATATTTCAAACACTGTAATATGTGCCTGTTTTATAGATATAATACAAAAAAAACCAAAAAACTTTGGTATCTAAGAAGCATATATATATATATATATATATACATATATATATATATATATATATATATATATATAAAAGCAACCTATTCCTATTCACCTATGTTCCATACAAACAAAACAAGTGTAGAGACAAAATAAATACTTGCCCAATCTCTTATCCTCCCCGTGGAATCAAACGTTTACACAAATAAAACACCACTTTCTTCTTTCTAGGAGCGGAAGCTTCTTCTTCTTTTTGTTCTTCTTCTTTTTACATATACTTTTATCTCTCCCCATCTCTTTTTCTCTCTCGCTTTGATTTGTACGTAGAGCTGTCATTGTAAGTTGACAGAGATAAAGAAGAGAAAGAAATAAGCAACTAAGCAAATAAATGAATGAATAAATTATGATTTCCGCTTGGAGAAAGCAACGAGTGAAGGGTCTCTCCTTCAACAACCAAAATAAATCTGTCTTTCTCACCTGAAGAAATCACACAGCTTCACAGCAGTATTAATGTTTACTCACCTTGTATACAAGTATAGAAAGTAGAGAATTACCTTTTCTTATCTATGTTCTATCTTCCCTATCTAATTATTTTCTGTCTAACATTTTTTATTTCATTCAGCTTTTATGTATGTATCTATAAATGTATCTATGTATGTATGTAAGTATGTGTGTATCTATCTATCTATCTATCTATCTATCTAATACATTATATATCTATATTAGTCTGTTTATCTCTCTCTATCTCTCTTTCTTATTCTCTCATTATATCTCTCTCTCTTTATATATATATATATATATATATATATATATGTCTATATATGTATATTTATTTCCTTTCCATTATACTTTTTCCGATAGATAGATATAAAAAAGGTTTATGGAAAAATACTGAGATACCTAGATAGAAACAGACAAATATACACACACATATATATATATATATATATATATATATCAATATTTTCCCATCTCCCTTTTTTATATCTATCTATCATCTCTCTCTCTCTCTATATATATATATATACTCAAATAATGAGACATTTTTAATATCTTTATATCAGTATTTTCCTAATTCATCAGATCTTGAGCAGTATTTCCCTGTATCCTTTTTGCTTCCATCTCTTTTATGTTTTCTAATATATATATATATATATATATATATGTGTGTGTGTGTGTGTGTGTGTGTGTGTGTGTGTGTGTGTGTGTGTGTGTGTGTGTGTGTGTGTTTTGTGTGTGAGCGGGTTTCTTTCTGTCTGTATAAGTGCATTGGAATAATAATAATAATAATAATAATAATAATAATAGAAGGTCTGGAGGATGTGTGGAGACCATCCAAATTAAAGTATTATTGAGATCAGTCATAATACTGAGAAGAATCCTGGATACTTGAGGAGACTTGCTGTCACACAAAGAACTCAAATGGAATGAATCAGTAGAATTAAATGCGTAAGGCAGTCCCATTTGTAAGACAATTTTGATCATTCTTAAAATAAAGGGAAGAACCCGGAAAAATCGACCAAAGGACAAGGAAACTGATTACAAAGCTTTACAGGCGAGAGATGACATAGACTTTGTGTGTCAAGAAAAGAGGGTCGGAAATTATTCACCAGCGTTGTCGATTACGTAGATGCATCAATACAGGGAATTGAGAAGTACATTTAAGATTGGCAAGAAAGAATAACAGCCAGTATCCGTTAAAGAAGCATGAGAACAAAGGAGAAAACACCAAAATTAGAAAACAAATATGGGAAGAGAAACAACTATATGAATAATTCAAGATATGGATATGGATAAGAAAGGAAAACCTCAAGAGAGAAATTGAATTTCTTTTAATAGCAGCTCAAATCAAAGCCATTATAATCAATTATTTAAAGCCAAAAAAATGTTCATACGTTACTGTATTGCAAATATAGTGTTGTTTTTTTAGACTGCTGTGTAAAACTGAAAGAAAGCGAAAAGAAAGATGAGTACCTAGACTTTGCTAGAAAACTGAAAAATCTATGGATCATGAAAGTGGTGGTGATACCTATTGTAATTGGTGCACTCGGTACAGACACCAAAGAATTGGTACAGCGATTGGAGGACTTGGAAATAAGAGGACGAGTGGAGACTATCCAAACTACAGCAATATTAAGATTAGCCAGAATACTGAGAAGAGTCCTGGAGACTTGAAGAGACTTGCTGTCACTCAAATTCCAGTGAGAAGCCATCAGCTAATGTTAGTGCAAAACATTATCAAAAAAGTAGAATAATAAACAACTTCTGGCGATAAACACGTGACATCCGTTCTGAAAATGAAAACGAATATTTTATTCAGAAAATGTTAAGTCTTGTCTTTTTTTAGACTTCCGTTTGTGAAATGGTTTATGTTTTGGCAGATAATTTGGCTGATATTCAACTTGAACGGAAAATCGATCAGTAACTAAAACCCGGAGAACTATCAATTAACAATGTAATTACTCCATAATAATGACTGATAATCTTGAACTTCAGACATGTGGAATTACGGAAATCAAAAGAAAAAAAAAGATCTCTCGCCAAGATCAATTAAAAAAAAGCAGAACAGAAAATTCAATGTATCAAAGGCAGATTAGGTTCTGCTGATATACTCACCGATCGTAGACACTAAAATAAATATTACCCTGTTAAAAATCTCGACAAATGAACCCGTAACATTTCTCAAGGTCACTTAACCTCACTAACTTCTTGCTTATCGGAGCAGACACCCAATATAACCTTACCAATTTCGCAACGATTGGCAGTTCCACTAGCATTACAGAAATGTAAGATTTTCAATCTAAACTGATTCAGATATTAAGTTTTGGCACAAATTCATTTTCAAGCAAGGTATATAAGTGGGTAGTGACTGAAACAACTTAGCTTTGTCGGGATTCACGTTTATTAAACACCGAAGATTCATGGACCGAATTTTATCCGATCACCTTTTTATTGAAATAGGGAAAACGCTACTTGAGATCACAGTCCCACGTGGAAGCAGTGTACATATATCTAAATTGTAGCTTTTGTGTTTACAAAGACATATATGATGTTAAAAAACCATTAATAAAAGTTATCTATCGAACATATAAAGTATGGCCAATAAGTATTGAAACTGAATCTTTAAACATTTGTTTAAATTCTAAAATTTAAAACTTGAATGAAGAATCGTAAAAAATCAAATCAGCTAGCCAAGTTCTAATTGCATACAATGCTGTTGTTGCTGCACTTGCGCTTATGTATTTGGGAAAGGTATGAATTCACCTCTTCTCATCACGAGCTATGGGTGAATAGTAGGGCAGACTGTTTTTGACCAACTAGTTTGGGAGAAGGAAAAACTCTTCGTTCAAATAAGAATTGACCTTGTGTTGCACCAGCTCATATACTCCGCTTTAGAATTAAACTTATTTTTTGATGAGTCGATGAGAGGCCAATGATACAATGATGTGCAACAGATTCTCACGAATAATATTTTTTTGATTTTGAATTCAAAGTTTTTTTCTTTTCTCAGGGCTTTTACTTCACCAAAGCTAAAGATCACAGTTTGCATAATATATATATATATCTTCAGAGCACGGTGCAATATGCATCAAGTTGGATTTGGTAGAGAGCGAAAAGTCTTCAGTATGAATGAAATGAACGTGGAACCACCAATTCCGTGTGATTACATATCATCAAGAAACGGTTACTGTAAGCGCGTAATAACATCAACGGCCGAAATTAAAATCACAAACTTCTCTAAAAATGAAGATGAACGTACAATGTAATCTCTGTTTTTATTTGAACTGGCGTTTCAAATTCCCTGTCCAGTGGCAAAAGCTGTTTGGTAGCGGTAGGAGTGGCACTAAGGCCTTGAGCCACCGAAACTGTGTTATCACCCGTGGTTGGCGGCTGATGAGGGCAGGGTATCGCATGTGCTTTCACACGTTGTATGATGAAAGAAAGGTGTTTCTTAAACTCTGGAACCTGCACGGAACTTGAAATTCCGTCCTTCACTGAATCTACGGGGATCTGATTCCGTTAACCATAACTGGATACAAGTGTTAAGAATTCCTATATTGTTACTCGCCTGCTGTCATGATTGAACCTTAATATGTTTAATAGTATTCTAAATCTTTCAAAATTCCCCTATCACAATTTTCTGTTTGATTTTGAAAGTTCATTAATTTTGTGTATAAATGGAAGATATTTGTGGTATGTCATACTCTACGATCAATTCAAAGTAATTTCAACCAATCAAAATTGTCAACTAACTCCTAGCTCACACTCTAACAAAAAAAAGTATATTTTGCTCCATCTTCACTAAATATGCTTTATTGAAATACCTACAGTTATCCAAGTAGCAGATTTACCTCTTTTTCTCCAGGAATACTTTTGGTGTAATGGTCAACAAGCTAGACAAGCAAACCAACATGAGTAAATTCTAACATTATTGTGTGTCCCATTTATATGGCCTTGAACCACATCTAAACAAAAAGCTTAGGAAATTACTACCGCCTAAGGAACCTCTAAAATATGAACAATGTCCTATTTTAACGTTACGCTATTAGAAGATTATGGTTCTGCTTTTGTTTCATTTTAAAAGACTTCTCGAAGTTTCGCCACGTACTGTAAGGTTTGGGCTACAGAAGCTAGGAATTCAGGAGCATTGGCGAAGAAATTTATAATTTATAATTATTTTCCCATCATCATTATCTAAACCAAGCGGCGCGAATACCGACTTACAGAAAAAGAAACTGAAGCCGACCCTTTATTTTCAATCAAGAATATTGTTTCCCTCACCGGAAGCCAAGACAAATGAACGAAGACAGACGATGCGTTATCTCTTATTGACAAGGCACAAGACTAAAGTCTCATTAGCGGCATCTTTGATCAGGGAGAGAGAGATAGAATGAGAGAGAAGGAGAGAGAGAGAGAGAGTATCGTTGGCTGTCTGAAGAGTAGACCATTGCTTGGAACCAATCCAAAAAGAGAATTAGTTGCATCAGTGCTTGTCTGTGGCGAGACAACCAGCCAGCATTTGAGGTTTCGTGGCAAGTAGAGGTAGATATTGTCATTTCAATATGAATCATTCGAATCTTATAATGCCCTTGGTTGTGGTATCCGCCATTCTGCAGGGTCCATGAAATCTACGCTTGGATCAGAACTCAAGCTCGAGTAAGCTTTTATGAAGGACCAGTGGTTAGTCAAGCATCAAATCTGCCCTTTCGATGCTAAGGAAAGAGCAAATACAACATGATACAATTACTATTAATATATGTATATATAAGTTTCACGCTGCCAATTCTCAGGTGAACCTGTGTTCCACACATCTCTTTCTTGCTGAATATTCGTTGATCTGAATATCAGCGTCGTAAGTCACGAATTTTTACTCTGTTTACTTATACTTGAAAATATTGTTTGGTTTCGTTTAGTTTTATGGCATATCAACCTCTGTTGGTAATTTAATGTCGAATCCTGTCTTTACATACATACTAAATGTATTATTTGTAAACACTTTTTGTAGATACGCTCACTTAACTGATCAAACAGTTCTATTTCTCCCAATTCAGTTTAGCATAAGTTAACAAAGTTAAATGGTTCTAAGTATTGCTATGTAACACTAACAATTCAATTAAACATCAGTTATTTGTTGAAACAGAGTTAAATGATCTAATAGTTTCATTTCAAACAATTCAATGTAGCAGAAGTCATTTGTCTGCATTCAGTTTAAATGTCAAACAGTTCTATTTGACTCATAGATACGACTCTGTCAGGTGCTACATCTCCGGGAAAGATTGAACCTGGAAACGATGGCTAGGAAACGGTATACTAAACATGCACTATCACCGGACCCTCCATCAGATTATTTGATGTCTTATCTAGGACACTCATTGGGATAGGGGATCTTAGCCCCACCCCCGCAGAGTTGCAATAGCTGACTGGGCTATGAAATATTGTGATACTGCTCTGGATTTTGGAATTAAAATTTGACTAAATATATATATATATATATATATATATATATATTAGTGGTTTATGGTTCTTACAAGCTCACTTCATGAGGTAATGGAGGATCAAATGTTTCAGTATTGTTTAAATAGGACGATTGAGGATTACATGAAATTCAAGGTCACAGATTGTATCATGTGATATATATATATATATATATATATATATATATATTTGTGTGCCAGTAGGTTTGTACTGTGTAAAGTTAGATAAACGGTAATAGAAGTTCACTTTAAGATCCTTTGAAAATCAATAAAGTAATGGATTGAAAATTTTCGCCTGAACAGCATCATTATAACATTGTATGAAGTGAGATCGAAAAGTTCTCTGTGTAGCAATTACAGATTCATCACTCTTTAGAAATACGGAAAAAAACTGTTCAACATTACATACATGGTTGGCACCGGTCCAAGCCTGATTGTATCAGAAAAAAAGTAAATTTTCTTTCTCTCATGTTGGTTGCTTAATTCATATATAAGACGTTAACTACATGTAGCTACTACTTCCACAAACTTAAGTTCTCTTTCAGCACAGAATTAACAGTTTACTGTACCATAGCAGTGCTAAAGAGACTTTAGACCCCAAAGGTTTATTTACAGCTAGATTGCAAGTAGCCGCCGGGAGAAAGAAAGGGCGTATAGAAACATGAGATGACTGTCAACTAGTCAAAATTAAGCAACATATCTTTGAGAGAAAAAGATGAGCTAACGCAGACCTTGATTTTTTTCATGCTGGCGAGTAGTTCTTTATAAACACTGGTATTAATATTACCATGAAAACGAACAATGGGTCCTACTCCCGCCGAAGAAATCCTCTTCCACACCATGACGCTCTCTCTCTCTCCAAATTTCACAGTTTTCTTAACCCTTTGAAAAAATAAGCCCCCCCATTTTTATGTCATACAAACCTCTTACCATCGCATCCAAACAAGTTGAATTTAGATTCATCACTCATGTTCCTTTGTCCACAGGATGTGCTCTGTGGCGAAGTCAAGAAGAACCATTTCATTTTCTTTTAAATCAAAGGTTTGTGACATTGAATCCGAGTCACAAATTTTTCCTTATTTAACCTACGAGAAACAGTTTTTCTAGAGATTGGCTTTCCTGTTTGCACACAAAATGCACGAGAAATAGACGTTGCTGTATCGAAACGGTTTTTATAGACATTTTAATGATCATCCGATCTTCCCCTTTGTCATAGGATGCCTGCCAGTTCTCGGTTATGGTTCAAGTGTCTTGTCAGCCTTAAATCTACTGATTACACGATAAACAACGATTTTTGACCTTCGTATGATGACAGCAATTTCAGAATACGATTTGCCTTCTTCATGATTTGCTAAAATGAGCTTTTTTCTTCTCGAGTTAAAGAATTACGTGGTTTCGCCTTCATCAACGATGTATGACAGTTGGTTATAAATCAAAATTAGTAACCATTTGTTTAAATTTGTTTAAATATCATTTAAATTTGTTTAAATTTGTTTAAATATCATCTAAATTTGTTTAAATTTGTTTAAATATCATCTAAATTACCATAATTTAAGAGCCTTCCTTAACTTTTGACCATGGCAAAATATTTTTGTTTTTTTAGTTCACAACTAATTTGCTATAAAAAAATTTAGATACTTTATATGTAATAAAGACATATATGTTCCAAGTACATTTTGGGAAAATTTCTTAAACGTACATGAATTTTTTTTCAAGTAAAAATCATTTAAATATTTGTTGTTTTTCCGTTCTTTAACTAGTGGTCGCAACTATCTATCTGTGATGGACAAATGTATATACATATGTGGAATAAGAAGAAAAACAAAACTTTAATACCAAATCTCAAATCAAAGGTTGACCTTTTATTTTGTATATATATATATAGATAGATATATATGGTAGCATACACACTAATATGGTATCTGTCAAATTTTCGCCGATGCGATCATTAGATCAATGCCTCCATCTGAAAACCTCATTGGCGGGAAGCTGAGAGTCACAAGGCACCATTAACTAAGTTTACAGTATCCTATATATATATATATATATATATATATAAGTATTATTCGGTCCAGTTAAACCGGAGTTGGGAGTAATTCCATCAGGACAAAAAAAAACTATTCAACAGTGAACATTTAAATTTTTCCAGGTAAAGAGTTCAGTGTAACTGACATTACAGAGCAATAATTTCTTTACGAAAAAATCAAAAACACAAAAAAACTAACAGGACTTCTTCAGATCTTATGGATAAAAGAATTATTTTATCCATAAGATCTGAAGAAGTCCTGTTATTTTTTTTTTGTGTGTGTTTTTGATTTATATCAAAACTCATAACAGGATGGAAATAAATTTTATAATCCTAATGTGACTGGTTTTTGTTTTATCTGAAAGAAAGTATATATATATATATATATATATATATATATATATATATATATATATATATATAAACTAAATTAAGCAGATTGTATTTTTAAATATTGCAAACTATATTATTAATTTATTATTAAAATCTAACGCTAAAAGCCTTTTTAATCAGTAAAATATTTGCAGTGCTCTCAGCACAAAATGCTGAGCAATATCACAATATTTTCATTTTTACCCTATGAAATAGCGTAACAATAAAATAAGGCTAAAAATTCAAGACTATAAGTTTCACGTTGCTTATTCTCTGGGGAGCCAATACTCTTGAAGAGACGTATCGAATTCCAAATCACCTGACAATCGGCATCGTGAAACTTGAGTAATTTTTTAATCCAGTTTTTATTATTGTCTGCCATACTTGAAAATTATATATATATATATATATATATATATATATATATATATATATATATATATATATTGTACCATAGGTGACTCACTGAACTTCCATAATTGTCTTAGACGTCAGGCACCGTCGGATTTCCGTTTGTTCGTACTGAGTGACCCGTTTCTGTGTGTTTGTTCGATTCGCAAGTCGTTTCCTTCTCTATAGAAATTCTAATATCGTATTTTTTTTATTCAGTCTGCTACATTTTGTCCTCGTTTATTTTTACTCTTTTTTATTTTTTTCTTCTTTAATTCAAGAACGTAATAGCTTTTCTGACGGAGGGAACGAGTACTTGTGTAAGTAATATGCAGAACGCTAAAGTACTATTTGTCAGTTCATTTCACGCAAATACGTTTCATTAACCCTTTTCAAACTGAAATTATGCAATAATTTTTTTGATTAGTATAGAACTCAAACTGAAATTTAAATAACTGCGGGAAAGCTCCGTTAGTAAAGACTCTTTATATAACGTTGCTGTCAATGAATAACCCATACTGTTGAAATCTATCTATCTATCTATCTATCTATCTATCTATCTATCTATCTATCTATGTTTGCTCATTATCTATCTATATATCTATGAATCTATATTTCTGTCTGTCTGTCTGTTTTTTCTGTGTATGTATGTATGTATGTATGTATGTATGTATCTATCTATCTATCTATCTACCTAGCGAGCTAGCTACCTAGCTAGCTGTCTGTATGCCTGTCTATTTAAGTTATCTTTCAACTTGTCTATCTATCTATCTCTGTTTATTCATTTTCTATTTAGCTATCGGCCGGTCGGTTTTTCTTTCTATGCCTGTATCTATCTCTTTGAGTGTTTTCCTATCTATCTATCTATCTATCTATCTATCTATCTATCTATCTCTGTTCATATGTATCAATTTCTCTATATATCAATCACAATCTGTTCAGATCTATCTATCTATCTATCGATCAGAGTCGCTCTAAAAGAACCGTCTCCAGCCTATTTTCACAAGAATGCAAAAGATTCCAAGAAAATTTTATTGCCTTTGGGAATGAATTAATCTATCAGGCAACAATAGGATCATTAGCCTTAGTTAGGATTTTTAATACTGATAATTTATACACATTTATATGGTTTTACGTTACTATTTTTTATTACCATTTATTTGCTCACGGGTATATAGTATCAAGTATTTCTATGTAATACAAATAATTTTCAAGCAGATCAAATTGAACCATAGATACTACCTCTCCATTTTAGAGTGTGATTCATGGTAATGGAAGGATGACTTTATATTCCCAATAGCTCCAAAATTGGAGCCTCACCCTCATATCAAATTTCAGAACACCCTGTTTATCTGTGGGGGATGGATTTTTCCTCACCTGCTGAGGATGAAGTCGGCGGAAGAAAGCTTTAGTAGAAGCACTAAAAACTGTTAGAAGCCGTCACTAAAGTTAAAACGTGGACGAGAATGAGATTAAGTTCATTGCTGCATGCTCATAGGCATAAAAGTATCTCATCTACGTCTTCTCACGAGTGCTGAGCATATCAGAGTGATTAAAATTATAGCTAGAAGGCATGCTGCGAAAAAGAAAGTGTTCCAACTAGTTCGACTGACAGAAAATATGACATCAGCATGGAAGCTGTGATGTCAAAGCGCGTGCTATTCGGTGCATTATTTTGTCAAGGAATTTTAACTGCGAGTCTCTTATCTCGTTTGTACAGAGGATTGATATCGTCTTG
Organism: Sepioteuthis lessoniana; assembly: GCA_963585895.1. NCBI lineage: Eukaryota > Metazoa > Mollusca > Cephalopoda > Myopsida > Loliginidae > Sepioteuthis > Sepioteuthis lessoniana. Next base: position 39,841,298 of record OY757938.1, read on the forward strand.
GCATTGGGGTCACTTTGGCTCAGAATGACACAACGCCGACCCTCGTTCGGCTTTTAGCAATCCTGACACCCATGTGAAAAAATATCAGCATTTACTTTCGGGGTGGATTCTTTTTCTTTTTTCTTCTTTAATGATAAAAACTCGATAGTGCTTATCTATCTATCTATCTATCTATCTATGTCTGTATATTTCTGGATGTATTTGTTAATATGAAGGCGTTTGTAATGTAATGGTTATTGTCGTAGGAAATGGTTACGGTGACCCGAGTTCAAATTCTGGACGAGGGTTTTTGCTTTTCACTTAGCGCTAACACCCGTGGGAAATTTATGAATGCAGATATTCTTCCTCCAACAATTGGTAAATAGTCGGGCATATTGGGCTTTAACCTTTTTATAGCAACAGGTCTAGGCGAAGGAAAATTCTGAATGCAAATATGCTAAACTCCACCTAAAAATTGACCTTATGTCGGATCCTGGTCTTGCTTACAATTTTTCATACACGATGTAATTAAAAAATAATGAGACTAGAATCACAATCTATTTTAATTCTAAACCACAAACTACATGACTTTACCCTTCAAAGTAACCCCTCACGTGACTAATGTAATTTCCCATCTTTCTCTTCCTCGTTTCTATGCACTGCTGGAAGGATTCTTCTTGGATGCCCTTAAGCTCTATTGTTACGGTCCTCCTGGTGGCTTCTGTGCTTTTAAAACTGATCCCCTTGATAATCACCTAGAAACTGGGGAAAAGAAAAAGTCACACGGAACAACGTCATATGAATAGGACGGTTGTTCCAGTACTGCGATGTTCCTCTCAGCAGGGAAATATCGGATGCTCTGCACACGCAATCCCGTTACTTTTCAGACATGCCGAAATCTTTGGTGATAATCTTCCAAACACTGTCATTTTTCGATTTCATCTGAGTTGCAATCATTCGAACGGTCAATCGATTGTCGCCATACACCACCTTCCTTACCCACTCGATGTTGACCTCAATTCTACTTGCTTCTAGAGTCATCTTTCTCCTCCTTTTGACTCTCTTGAGATTTATCTGTGCCTCTCAAAAACATGTGTGCACGACATGGTGTTATCTCTCTACACTTGCTGAGGCATTTCAAGTGATGGTGACGGAATTTTTCTCAGCCGGACCAAAAATTTCAGGTTTATTCATTCCTCGGCATTGCTGAACGATCTGTAAAAGAGGTGATGTTAACAAAAGCATTTAGAAGAAAGTGAAACGATTGCAGACTAACATCGTATATCCTGATTTGTCTAAATTTTTTTATCTCGATTAATCCTATCCAATAGTCATAATTTTCAAAGTCAACCTGGGAATAACAACAATAAAGGTATACTGAAAAATAACCAGATCTCCAAAATTATTATTATTTTATAGCTAGTGGTTTGGAAATTACGTTTATTGAGTATTTATAGTTGTACAAGATTTAACGAGGTGTTGACTTGTAGATAACACACCGTATCTTACTATGCAAAAAGAGTAACCGAACACGGAATATTCGGTAGGAAGAAGAACAGACAAGTGAATTATTCCTATTTAACGTTTAGTTCTATCAAATCAAGAAGTGAAACAATAAAAAGTGTCACAATGATGAATATGGAAAAAAAATCCATGCAACAAAGAGGTGGAAACCACTTATTGCTTCTTAGGTCTGGTAAAATGGGGAGGCACTATGTGCGTTGCCATAAGGAAGGAACGAACACGTCGGTCACTTCTGATGTCCTCTTCGTTAAACAAGTGAATTCCCCGGTTCGCCTTTTCATGTGACCTAAAAGGACTCGTGACCCAAGAGAGTTGTTCAAATACTGTGACAAGGGAGACAACTCCATTTAGTCTCCCAACATTTGTATTTTTGTGTAGATGTTTCTAAAGAGTTTTATGGATGTATTCATATAATATCAAGTAATCCTATCTAAGAAATGATTTACACTCAGTTGCATGGTTTCGAGTATTCATGTCAATACACTAATGGTTATAAGCTTTCCAGCAATTTTTTCTGTTCAATAATCTTCATTTGTTTACTCTAGGTTATATGGTTTTAAGTATCAAATGATATTCCTTAGTTAACAATTGTAGCTTCAGATTAATATCCTTGATAAAAATTGGCACAAAGCATTCTCTCTATATTTGTTCATTATCTTTCTATATATCTATCTATATAGCTGTCTGTCTATTCAAGTTGTCTTTCAACTTGTCTGTCTATCTATCTCTATTCATTTCTCTCTAGCTATCGGTCGGTCAGTCATTCTTTCTATGAATGTACCTATCTATTTGAGTGTGTTCGATCTATCTTTCTATCTAGGTTCAAAACCGTGCATCTATATATACACACATATATATATATATATATAATACAAATAACTACAGATCCATTTGCCCAATAGAGTGGAGCTGAATAGGTACTATCACCCCGGATCAAAGTAGACAAAGGTGTCACCATCGGATGCAATTTAGTATTATCCTAAGAACACTTTTTTTTCGAGGGAGTTTTACCCAAGATTCACTGCTGGGGAATCAGCGTATTATAAGCCCAAGCAAGAGGACTAAAAAATGAGTCAGAAGAAACAGGAAAAAAAGGAACAAAATGAAAGAAAATCGTTATTTTTTAAACACGAAAAGGTGGGAATATTTCTAACGTAAAATAAAAGACATAAATTATAAAAAAAGGGAAAATGATTTGGATGAATGAACGCTGGTAGGAACGAATAGAGGAACGAGAAAAAATACAAGGAAAGGGAAAGAATAAGCAAAACCCTAAAAGAAAGAAAGAAAGAAAGAAAGAAAGAAAGAAAGAAAGAAATAATCTAAAGAAAAAAAAAGAGAGGAAAAAAAGAAGGAAAGGAGGGAAGATGAAGAAAAAAGAAAATGAAGAAAAAGGAAGAGGAAGAAATTGAGGCTGCATGAATGAAACTAAAATGAAAAATGAATTGAAAAAAGAGAAATGATGGAATAACTGACGGAATTGGAATAAAAGAAAAAGAAGTGAATGAAGATGGAATGAAAGAAAATGAAAGTAGATGAATGTTTGAAACAAGTTATGAAGAAAAGACAAGAAAAAAAACCTAAAAAGAAATTCAGAAAATAAAGAAAAGGGGCATAGGGTAAATATCAATTGAAAAAAGAAAAAAAGAAAAAACTATCAAACGAGCATTGAAGCATCAAAGAACAACTAGAAAGGGTTAAAAGATTTTTTTTCATTCTGATATCAATTCATCAAGTTTCTGTGCCCATGCAAGTTTGCACCAGTGATACTTAACAACTGATCATTCTACAATAACACAAGGAGATATTTTCTCTGTTGTATTTTTCAAAACAAACGTTTTGGGGTTAGGTTAAGCGTTTGTCACAGTCGCCTCCAGAATTTTCGGTATTATCTGCTCAATGTCTAGTTCAGCAGAACAGATCATACATACCCCTCACAGACAAACTCATTCATATTGAGGCTTAAATCTTATTAACCCGATGTCCTATGATTAAATTTCCCTTTTATTATTGTACTTAACAGAAAAAAATATTTGCATTTGAAATTTAGTTTTTATATTAAAACAAAAATGTATTATTTGAAAATCAGGGAGTGATAGATATTTGAGATTTTTAATGATTGTTTTATTTATTTTAGCCGGCTTTTTTTTTTTTCTGAGTTATATTATTCTAATGATTTTGTGGCCCCGTCAGTTGGTGCTGTTGAATACACTGACAGAGAAAGAACGGAAATCATCGAGAATAAAGCATTATTAAGATCTACCAGAATACTGAGAATAGTCCTGGAGTACTGAGAAGACTAGGTGTCTCTCAGACTCCAGTGAAAAACACCATAAGCTATCACTGGTGGGAACAACTTTAATCATAATACTGAGAAGAATGCGCAAGATTTCAGACAACAAGCCAACGATTCGTTGACCAAAGTAGAAGGATGAAGAAAGGTTGTTTTACTGACATTGAAATATTATAAATACACCGAAAAATAAATAAGGATATATATCAACCAAACATGGATATAAAAAAATCGAGACGGTAGATACTGAAAAATGAAAACACTCTAACTAAATTGAAAAGCAAAGAATTAGTGATTAAAACACAACACACCGAAACCACACAGAACAAACACTAACCATAGAAAAAATAAATTTCGAGACAATAAAAAGAATCATATCTGAAAAGAAGGCCACATAATCATCTCTCAGGAATCAAGACTGGAAAAAAAGTAAGGTAAAAACAAAACAAAAAAAAAAAAACAAAACAATTATTAACACACATCTCAACCAACAACATCACGGAATTGAACGAAGTAATTTATGAAGAAGCGAAATTAATCTGTGAAAACATCGAGGTTACCCTAAAGAGTACGAACAAAAACACATAACCTGGATGTAAAATCAGAATGGAAGCGCAAAAAATAAAACTTCGACCATAAGCAAAAATGCTAAGACAAGAAAAACGCGAGAATATGTTCGGACGAAAAGAGCAAAAGAATCCCAAAAGAACGAACGCTACAACTTGAACAGATAAATCAGAAAGTACGAGCGAAAGAAGGAAAACTAAAGATATACAGAGATAGGATCAGACAATATAGACAAAACAGGACATTTCAAAGCTACGTAAGAAAATTCTACTCGCAAGTAGGGGAAAAAGGGTGCGAAAAACATACCCACAACCGAATGCAACGGGAGGAAAACAATTTTGAAGCAAAATATGGGAACGTAGAAATCCGAACAGAAAATTGATAAATAACATGAAAAAAGAATTGCAAGAACTGTAAGAAAGCCTTAAAGCAGAAATACACCTTAATTCACTTAGACCTGCAATTAAAAAACTCTAGGCCATGAAGGTATACATGAATTTTCCTTTTTAAAAATTAACCTCCAACCATGGTAGACTGGTAATCGAAATGAATACATGCTAAAAGAAGCAGTCATACCCAAATAGATGGCCAAAGGAAAGACCACCCTGATACAGAAAACCTCTCAAAAAGGAACTGCCCGAAACAATTATAGACCTATCGTTTGTGTGGAAGATGATAAAGGCACAGATTAAGGAGATTTACTACTCATTAATAAGCCGTGTTTAATGCCCGTGAAACTGATGAAAGCCGCTAAGGGATAAGAGGAATACAAACGCTATTGTATACAGATCAACAAATCCTCAAGGAGAGCAAAAGGAAACGAAATCATTTAGCTGTGGACTGGATTGTTTACCAAAACCATACGATATGGTCCTGCAAAGCTGAATAATAGACTGTCTTTAAATGAACAAGATATCCGAGAAAATTGATATGTGGTGACATATATAAAAGGGTTAATCACAGAAAAATCAAATGCAGCAACCTGGCATAAAAGGAATATAAGACTTGGCATGTCTGGGTGGGAAAAGGGAATTCTCAGTGAATTGTGCAAAATATGAACATTTTATCAAGCAAGCAAATGGCATATGTACAAACTAGAAACTGTCCGAGAAAATGAGGCACATACAATTCTCTGGGACATTGAGATAAAAACCGATCGCCTTTTCCCGACTAGAAAACAACACTTAGCGTTAATTAACACTTAGCTTTAATTAACACTTATTGTTAATTAACAGTTAACACGAAAAAAGATTTTGTCATCTAGTGGATTTTTCTGTTCTAGCTGACCATTGCGAAAATGAAAGAAAGCAAAAAGATAAACAAATGCTTGGATCTTTCCTGAGAGTTGAAAGATCTATAGAAGATAGAAGTGACTTTTATACCAACTGGAGTTCTTGCTCTTGGAATTTTCTCCGAGTGCTTGAAAAGGACACTTAAAAAATCGGAGATCAGAGGACGAATCGAGACCACCCAGGCCACAACATTGTTAAGATCGTCTAGAATACTGAGAAGAGCCCGGGAAACCTGAGAGAACTTGCATTCATTCAGACTCCTGTGAAAGACGACCAGTTAAAACTGGTGCTAGCAACTTGGAAGGAATCAAATAATAAAATAGTAGTAGGAGCTTTTGGGAAATCACTAAAACGTTGGAAAGAGACCAGGAGATCTGGAATTCCGAGGCAGAATTGATACTCTCCAGAGTATCTCAACTGAAATCAACAAGAATACTTCGAATAATTCTGTAGGGTTGAGAGAAGTTTCTATCAGATGGAATTCAGTGTGAACCACTCTTTACTACTGGTATTAAAAACTCGCTAGGATGAAAATAACAATTTTCTTTAATCGTACATTTTACCACGATTAATCTATTCATTATAATAATACTCTTTTACCACCCATGTGACTAGTTCAATCATGATAAAGTTGGCTCACTATTTTCTTTTATATGGAGTCTGTGTTCAAATATTACGTAACTGATCCGCGAACGACACACACTGATCTAATAAAAAACAAACAAAAACCAACGAAAACAACATTTATATCTTAGAATAACATTACTAGTGCAACTAACAGTCCAGATAATCTGAAATGGCAGCTTCAATCGCAAAAGCTGTCAATTACATCAGCTAAGATACATTTACAAAATCTTTCAGTGTATGCGTAAGATAAACATACTTTTTAACGTCTTTTTCAATGGGGTTGCCATCCATTGACATGGAAGGTCATCAAGACTTAGACATCGTCTTTGGTGGATGTTTTTCCTGATTTGATACGCCGCTCTCTCTACTTTTTGGTAGCGCGATTCGAATAAAAGTCCAATGGAATCACCAACTATATTCAATTCCTTGGCTAGGCTGATTGCCTTTTAATTCTTGCTAATTTTCATAGAGACTATCCGTTCACACATCAGCTATGTGTATAAGATTGGTATGACACGGCTCCTTAACCTCAATGAGGCAATTAAAACTTGAGAAGGAAAAGTCTGAATTCAAATCGTACACCGCTTAAAATGACCTTAAAAACATTCTGTCCGTGGCGAAGTGGTTAGGTCAATATATACTTCTTACCATTTTTACATGCGAAAATATAATATTTTCTAAGTTTAGTGACAAAGCGACAATCAATTGGGAGTAAATATTGAAACGGTTTTGAGTACAGTCTTCCAAGTGAAGAGAGCCAGCCTGCCTTTAAAATCAGTGTTTTAGAACCTTTAATTCAGACTCTCAATGATAATTTGCCTTAATAAAGATCTAAATTATTTAAAAAGCGTTATGGAGTCTGGCTCTGGGTCCTATCGTTGCACATCTCTATGGGCATTAATTAATATCTGTATTCTTTATTCCCAGTTTTTCTGGATTAAATACTAAAGGTCTATGAATAGTGATATATCACAAGACGAAATATTGCAGTGACTTTGAGGTTTTGTAATTTAAAAAATGAAGGCATACATTACCAATATATTACTTTATATTGGTGCTTGTCTTTTTATTTCCAAAGTGAAATGATTTAAGATTAGTACTAGTGTATCAAATCTGAAAGACCATTGACCATAGACGATCTCTAAATTTGGATGACCTTCCCTGTCAATATAGACAGTTTTGTCGAAGCAACAGACAACTCATGCCAAACAGCAGCACTGTTTTCTCTGGCTGTAGCGTTTAACACCAAATTAACGGTTGTAACAATACACGGTACAAATAGAAGTTTGTGACAATACGGTTTCAATAATCATTTGTACTATAACAACTAAAAGACATTTGCGCCACCACGTATGGAACGGGTTTATGTGGATGCGTCTACAGTGTCAATCGGACCTCGTGATAACCTCACCGTGAGAAAAGAGAGGAATACAAAAACCATCTTGGTTCGCTAATACAAAAGTTTATTCGCAACTACAAATTTTAGTAGTCGACGGAGAGAGAGAAACAGAGTTTAAAAACTGAGTCGACTGCGTTTGCTTGTCAAAGAGAAATAACATGTCATGAGGAGAAAAGGCAGACACAGACAGAATTATCTTTCCCATTTTCTTTTGTAGTTCTATCACGTGTTTCTTCGCGGGGTCTATCCTCACCGCCGCGCGTCAGAGTAGAAACTGCTGTCTTTACATCGTTGTCCCACAGCCAACTGAACTCTTTTTTCCTGTTTCCTATCCTGCATCCACTGCTTTAAGGCATTTTCATTTCAGTTCCCTTCAGTTAATGAGAGCATCTTGTCGATTCGCTGCTCATACGTTTGTACTTTTAACCCGGGCGTCCTGGATTATTTTATATTTCTGGTTGAGATTTTTTCAAAGCTGAAAATTCCTGCATGCTGGAAGGATTTATAATATGCTGCCTGTATTCCCTGCCGATATATTTAATCCCCTGCTGAGAGATTAAGACACAACTCCGAGTAGATCTATTTCAAATTGTTCCATATTCCAATAATCTAATACTAATAATTTTCAAACAGGTTTTCTTGACCTATTTATATAGGTATTACCTATAAGACTCACGCCAACGAATGTTCTGGATATGACACTGAACAACCTGATGGTGAGGCTTCATTAATACTGGAGCTTTAAGGAATGTGGAATATACCCCTTCATTGCCATCGCTCCTAGGTCCACTCTGGCCCTGTGTGGTAGCACCTTATAGGGTCCTTTCTATGGGCTATAGAGAACTAAACTGCATTCTTATGCTAAACTGAATTGTTTGAAATAGAACTGTTTTTGATAATTTAATTGTGTACTTATGCTAGACTAAACTGTTCGAAATAGAACTGCTTTGGCATCTAATCGTGTGTAAGCAAAAAAACTAAACTTATACTAAACTGAATTGTTGGAAATAGAACTGTTATTATGTATAAATATATTTGGCATGAATAACCTACAATATTTGATGTGCCATAAAACCAAATAAACCAAACCAATCAATATTGTTCATTCATTTGCACACAAATAATTGGTTAGAAGATTTTACGGCGTGTCAACCTTTGTGGGTTATTCAATGCCAGATCCTGTTTACATACACACACACACATATATATATATATATATATATATATATATATATTAAATGCATGATTTGTAAATAAATAGTTCGTAGGTAACAGTTTTTAAACGTGCAAGAGCTCATTAGTTTTCACAGTTATATAACTTTAAGTATTGCAATCTAACAACAGTAATTACACTTAATATTATTCATTCATTTGCCCAGAGTTAAATACTTTTGCAGGTTCCCTTGCTGCTAAGGTTATCGTCGTAGGGAATGAACACTACGATACAAGTTCAAATCCTGGATGAGGCTGACTGAATATCACATAGAAATAATAACCTTGGGAAAGTTTAGAATCCTATCATTCACTCTCTCACTATGGGTAAATAGTAGGCCAGTTTGTGTTCTCTGGCCTGGTTAAGAAACCAATCTAAGAGAAAAAAAAATCTTAATTCAGATTTGTTAAGCTCCGCTTAACAATTGACCAGGTGTCACATGTTTGCTTAATGCTTAAAGGATTCCAAGTAGTCCCATACAATACTAATAATTCAATTTGACAGTCATGCATGTATAGAATATGGATAAATATGTCTATTTGACCCATCGATTGGGCCCTAACAGGTACTACCACTCCGGACAGAGTGAACTAGGGAGTAAAGGCAATGAAAAGGTACCCTACATTCCCCAAAGCTCCAAGACTGAAGCCTCAGCATTCGATGGTTTAGTGTCATATCCAGGACTCTCATAGGGAAGAGAGTTTTACTCCTCTGCAAAGAGGAAGTCGACGTATTCTGCAGTGCCAGCCGACTGAACTTTCAACTGGGTTTCGATCCTGATCGTTAACATATCATGTCATTGATTTTATATACGTAATTTTTAGAGGGAATACCATAAATCCAACATACGTCTCTGACATTGTGTACCATATTCGCAATTAACCGTATGTGCGTAATGGACATATAATGTTCATTACTATAGAATATATAAAGAACATAGGAATCTCGGAATTCGAAAACACGTAACGACTTCTTGCTCAGGTACGAAACCTTTTTATTAACTTTGAGTTAAAGGTTTCGACGTGAGGAGGAGAGACACAATCTTCTATGCTGTCTTATTCATTTGGACCCCATCTCGTGCGGCCCCCATAGGGCGCAAGTTCGCCTTGCGTCTGCGAGCTCCAAAAGTCGATCTTTCTCGTTTGGCGTCTCGTACCCGACTCTTTCTCTCTTCAAATTCTCACACAAACTCCGTGCGCTTCCGGAGCGTGACGTCACCCGCACCCTGTCACCCAGTATTGTCTCGGACTATTATGACATCTGAGTGAGACCACCATCTTCCTGCGCGCACCCGCGTTAACACCTACTTTAATGTTACCTAACTAACCCATGTGCTGAGCCGAAAGGCCCTCAGCCTAACCAAACCCAAAGGCATGAACCGAAATCCCTCGGCTATTTTATAACAATTGTAGGACAACATGATGAGAGGCATTACTTTCTCTTACGTGTATGACATTCAGGGTGTTATTCAGTATTGGCGAAAATGTGTAGCCATTTGTTGAGACTCTTGTATCATCCTTTGATAAATAAACACTAACACTTTTTCATAATAAGGTTTTTTTAGACCAAAAGTAATAGATTTTTATATTTCAAGCCGAACATTTTACAATAAAAATGAATATTATTATCAATTAAAATGAATATTATTATCATATGAATTAAAATGAATATTATTATCATATGAATTAAAATGAATATTATTATCAATTAAAATGAATATTATTATCAATTAATTAATTAAAATGGATATTTTTAAGTATAAATTTATAATTTCGTTAAAAATGGATATTATTAAGTATGATATTAATTAATAAATTGAAAATGGATAATATTTGGTACAATATTAATAAATTTGTTAAAATTGATATTATTAAGTATAATATTATTCAATTGATTAATTAAATATATTATTGTCTATAATATTAATTATTAATTAAAATTGATATCATTTATTAGAATATTGATTAATTAAAATGGATATTATCAAGTACAACATTAGTTAATTAATCAAAAATGGATATCATTGTTTAATATTAATTAATACAAAATTGATATTATTATCAATTAATTAAAAATGGATATTATTTAGTACAATATGAATCAATTATTAAAAATGTATATTATTAAGTGTAATTATGAAGTGATTGATATTTATCAGTTTAATATTAATTAATTTATTAAAAATGAATATTATTAAGTATAATAATAATCAATGGTTCAAAATAGATATTATTAAGTATAATATTAGTTAATTAATTAATATGGTATTATTAAGTATAATATAATCTATTCAATTAAAATGTACATTAATAAGTCTAATATTAATTAATTAATTAAAAATGTATATTATTAAGTATAATTTTTATTAAATAATTAAAAATGGATATTACTAATTAAAATATTAATTAATAAAAATGGATATTATTAAGTATGATATTAATTGATTAGTTAAATGGATATTATTCGGTATAATATTAAATTATTGATTAAAATGGATATTATCGAGTATAATAATTACTAATTATTTAACAATGGATATAATTAAGAGAAATAATAATTAATTAATTAAAATGGATATTATTTAGTATAATATTAATTGAATAATTTTAAATGGATATTATTAAGTATAATATCAATCATAAATACACCCTGACATTTTTTTAAATAAAGAGGTAATAATCTTTTAAACAAATGATACCAGGATTTTAATATATATCGCGTGACATTAAGTTGTGATAAATATTGTCTAAAACCTCAACAATTTATCTGCATATATCACAATATTTGATGAAAAGCAAATATTTTATGTAATTTTTTTAGTTTATTGGCACATCATTCTTCGTGGGTAATTTAATGTATAAGACTAGTAATAGTACTATTTCACCCATTGCTCGTGGGGATAAGTGGGTTAATGCCTTTCACGAATCTATCTCAGAAAATAAACATAATGATGTGACTGGAGTTTGAACTCGCATACTACAATGTCGCAGTCAAGCGCGTTAGACACTAATCCAAAGGAACTCCCCATTTCTTTTTATCAGGATACTAAATTCATTTGAATTTTCTTCTTTCTATATAGCTTGTTATGTTTTAGGTAAAAACAAAAACAAATATGGTTCTGAGTGAAAATATATACAGTGAATCTTCACAAATTAAATTCTCACTTTTGTTCCGATAATTTTATCATGAATATAAACAGAGTTGTCTCGTTGCTAAGATACGACTAGACGAAGAAATAAAATGACTGAGATCAGAAGTTAAGATTATTTATTTTTCGTGTGCACAGCAATATCTTTCTTTAAAAAGTTATCTACAGAAAATGATTATATATGAATATGAAAAATCAAAATTTCAAATGAATAATACAGCATAATTATTCATCCTGAACCTGCTTTTAAATTTTTTTTTCTGCGAAAGATATATTACAAAGAGTCGGATAAATGTTGTTTCTTTGCAAATATAATGTACATTGAAAAGTTCATAAATAGAATATAACTCCAGGCAAAAATTATGGAATTTTCCTCTGCACTGCTTGGGGGAAGAACAACATTAATTTGAATAATTTAATCTAGTCTGTTTAAGGAATATTTCATGAAGCTGGAATTTTCAGCTGTTGAAGAAAAAATGTTTTGCGTCTTATCTCTTTCACGCCAATACGATTTTTAAAAAATTCGAAATGGTGAGAAACAAATGTCAAATCCCAAATTGGGAAATATATTATAACTCATTTCATATTAAATAATAGAATACTACTCCTGGAAAAAAATGGACGTAACACTTACGGGCTGTTGACTTTATTTTCTTTTATTGAACTGTAAACTAATTACAGATAAGAAGTAGAATATTTATAATTTGATAGCTCAACATTCGGGCTTCATAAAATTTTTCACGGACAAACTAGATTAAATCACTTCCATGTCTGTGAGGCTTAGAAAGAGCTGGCTGCCTTCTCTGCAGTGGGGTTAGGTTCCCTCATAAAAAAACCACATCTGATGGTGAGACTCCAGTTCTGGAAACCTGGGTAGTACTGAGTTCCTCTTCATTGACATTAACAAACTCTTTCGTTTACATATCAAATATATGTACAAGCAGAATTTGGCATTAAATAGCTTACAAGGGTTGATATGCCATAAAACATAACCAACCAACAAGCAACTCGAAAATTTATTATGGTCATTTAAAAAGTTAAATGACAAGCCTCCATCCACCAAAGATGGATTGCTATTCGGGAAACTTGGAACCTCTGTGATTAAGAATATTGCTTCAAATTACGGACATCCATGCCCGAAAGAATTAAGGTTGCTATAAAAGCTCGAAGAAGGGTATCAACGTTTTAAGTGTAAACTTTTGTCAATGAATTTCATTATTTTTTCTCTCAATATTGTATTGTTCTATTATATTTTCTTCTCTATGGCTTGAAGAAAATGATAGCATTATTTTAAATAATATAATCTAGTTTGTTTAAAGAATATTTCATGAAGCCAGATTATTCAGCTCTTCAAATTTTGGCGTCTTATCTTTTATTAGTTTATTTATTGTTAAATAAAAAAAGTGAGCTAATTCCATCAATTTTGCCGTGGGTTTTAGTAGAGCTTAAGCCTTTATAGCGATAACACATATATTGTTTTGTTTTGAGCGGCAGTCTAACAAAATGGTGTCCGATGTGAAAGCAAATACGTGTCATCAGATTCTATCTAATTAAGAAATAGCATATATGATGTTTTTGATATCAAGTTTATTGAATATCTGCGATTATGGCATCCTTTTTAGCAAATCGTTATATAAATTCCCACGGTACAGTATTTGCTCTCTGCGTCTTTTTGATTTTTTGAAAAATCGTGGACGAGATCAAAGAAAACGAAGGGTTTGATGGCTGTTGGATAAGAAGACTTTGCAGACTGTTTTTAAAATTGAATATGAGTTGGAATAAGTTTGTGAGGTACTAAGGGTTGATTAGTTGGTTGTTTGGTTGGTTGGTTTTATGGCATGTTAACCTTTGTTGGGTTATTTTAATGCCGAATTCAGTATTTTTTCAAGAAAATTGTTGGGTTTTAAGTAACTTGCTTCAAATAATTTTTGTTGGTAGTAATAATTTTTAATTATATTGTTTTAGAAAGCTATTTGTCTTCAACAGAAACCTTGGTTTCCACAACAAACAACGGGTAATGGTCGCGAAAAGGTAACACTCTCCCTATTTAATTATATTTATTTGTTTGTACAGTTATACAGTTCCAAGTTTTCTTGTCTAACACCAATAGTTTTCAAATGATTATATGTTTTTAGAAAATAATAATAATCCTTAGTAAAGAATTATAACTTCAAGTAACTAATCTTAACATAAATAACTTGCACACAGTTATTTAGTATCTAGTACTCTGTAACGATATGCGTGTCTCAGTATTAGCGCCAAATGTAACACTATATCTGTCACGGTTCTTTATTATGGCCACATATCCTGGTAACGGCGACAAATGTGACACTATCCAGTACAGTACCGATAGCATTTGTAACGGCACTAAATATGTGGCCTTGGTTCAATGACAAACACATGCGTTACCTGGTAGTTTGTTCGACAATTCCATCTGTGCCAACCTTGTGTTTGAAAGATCCACAGATAGGGAATGGCAAAAGCCATCTATAACTTCTTCTGAGGGTCAGGGTGGTTCGCTGGAGCAAGTTGCCCGGGTGTTGGCATCTCAGAGACAAGAACTCTTCGTTAACAACAATTGTTTATTGGAACGTATTGGTATAACAGTAATATATGATATATATTTATAGAAATTGTCGCTTTACTATCCAAATATGAAGGTATTCATTGATATGCAGTTATCGAAGCATTAGAGAGAGAGAGAGAGAGAGAGAGAGAGAATGCGAGTTTTTAAGGGTCTATGATTAGAGATACGCTTGATAAGTAGAGATAAGTATAATATATACTTGAATAATTTTAGCAAACTAAAGAGCTAACTGAAAAACTTGTGGCGTGACAAAACAAGATAATTAAATAATTATTGCAATTAACTATCACAGTAATTAGTTCACACTCTTATCTTATATATAGTCACTCACCGTCACTACCCCAAAGGGCTCTGTGGATCTCAACTCAAATGACAACCGACTCCCAAACGACTACAGCCTCAACTGACTCAATATTCAAAATTCGCTTATTTTCATATATCATCAATCTAGAATATAATTTGTGGGATGTCATCTCACTAAGTTATTGTGGAGGTGCCCGTGGTGTAATTGTTATCGTCGCAGGAATTGGACACGGTGACTCGAGTTCAAATCCTGGACGAGACTGATTGCACTTCACATAGCACTCTGGGAAGGTATGAATCCAATTATTCTCCCTCCAGCTATGGGTAAATAGTAGGACAGACTAGGTTCTTCAGCCTTGGTGAGGCAACTAGTCTAGGAGAAGGAAAACTCTGAATTCAAACCTGTCAAACTCCGCTTAAAAATTGACCTTGTGTCATATCCTGCCCGAGCAGAGGGGTTGGTAAATAGGATCTCACTAAGTTATTACGTTATCTCATCACAATCATCACACATGTCCCTAACTTTCCATGTTATCATTTTTACCCCAATCAAACTTATGACAAGATGTGAATCTATTTTGTTTCCATTTGGTCACCCTGTGTAGAGATGACAGGTGTCTCCTACCATATTCGCTGGTGAACGCAGTTGACCTGTTCAATTTCACTTACATTTCCACTATACGATTTTAGCAAACTAAAGAGCCAACTGAAAAACTTGTGGCGTGACCAAACAAGATAATTAAATAATTATTGCAATTAACTATCACAGTAATTAGTTCACACTCTTATCTTATATATATAATTGACAAAATATCTCTTTGTCTCATAGATTTTTACCCGAACATTTACTATTACTTCGAGTCAGAGTGGACCTATAAATAATGGTAAAGACAATGTAGTTCCATATTCCCCAAAACACAAGAGCTAGATCCTCATCACCTGATGCTGTTTAGTGACATACACAGGACACCCCTTCGCTGACTATGTAGGCAGCGTATTCTAGGCTACCCTGACAACGGGATGGTTTAGGAGGGAACCAATACTTCATTGATTAAG
This sequence comes from Sepioteuthis lessoniana, assembly GCA_963585895.1. Taxonomy (NCBI): domain Eukaryota; kingdom Metazoa; phylum Mollusca; class Cephalopoda; order Myopsida; family Loliginidae; genus Sepioteuthis; species Sepioteuthis lessoniana. The sequence continues at coordinate 39,857,286 of OY757938.1, forward strand.
GTGGGATAGTTTTTATACTAATAATAAATAGTCGTGTACATCCCTATTCTATAACAATGTAACAATGCCATGAAAAAACAAGAACAAAAACTAAACATTGATTTCTACTTATGAGAGCGGATGCCGTAGTGCAATGGCTGATTTGTCACCTTTTACTGAACAAAAATACGGTGCGTGATTATTAGGATCAAACTAAAAGTCATATCTCCAACAAGATTGCCCCTCAGCGTCTGAGAATACACTGCAAATAATGTAGTAGAGGTTTGACTTTATCACTTTATCAACTTATGCTGAGTTATTTAATGTTAATGTCAGTCTTATTTTCTTACAAATTGTATGATTTAAAGACATCATTAAGTCGCTCTGCAAGCAAAGATTTCCCTAACTCTCACTCTCTCTCTCTATCTATCTATCTCTCTGTCATATAATAGCCGAGGGATTTCGGTTCATGCCTTTGGGTTTAGTTTGGCTGAGAACCTTTCGGCTCAGCACATGGGTTAGTTAGGTGCAACCTTGATGCAGGTGGTAACGCGCGCGCACAGAGCGGACATGTCACTCAGAGATGTCACAATAGCCTGAGATGATGAAACGGGTGACAAAGTGCGGGTGACGTCACGCACTGGAAGCGCGCAGGGGATTTGGGGGAAATTTGAAGAAAGTTAGGGAGTTGAAACTAGACACCAAACCAGGAGGTTCGACTTTTGGGGCTCACTGAGGCAAGACGAATTTGCGCGCCATGGGTGCCGCACGAGATAGGGGCAAGATGAAGAAGCCAGCATAAAAAAGATTGTGTCTCTCTCCTTATGTCGAAACCTTTAACTCAAAAGTAATTAAAAGGTTTCGTACCTGAACAAAAAAGTCATATCATGGCTATGGTACATCTCCATCCGTCCCTATAATTTATCGCTTACGACTGGTTTTCCAAATTACATCCTCTGTCCGCACAGAGCTGTTAAAAGCAGGTACTTGTTAGTCGGTCAACACTGTCACCTCCATATGAATAGATCCATTGGAAAACGTTATTTATGAGTTGGTTCTGGTTTCTCCAACAGTGTCATGTGTGTCTTGTTCGTCTAATTTGGATTGTTTTAGAGATGGGCGGTATGTGGCTGTACAGCTGTTGTTTCGTGGTGGGGTTGCTTCCAGGATTTGATCAATAGAGCTCGTCGCATTCCTGTGCAGTTCCCGTCTAGCTTATTGACAAAAGACTACATCTTCCCCTTCCATAAGAAAGGTGACCTATGAATCATCAAGCCTCTCAATCTCATTGAACCTGAAATAGAAAAAAATTGATTTTTAAGTACTTAATTATCATTTGTCAACAATTATAGTTTCTCTCTCTCCCTCTCTCTCTCTCTCTCTCTCTCTGTAATATAATAGCCGAGGGATTTCGGTTCATGCCTTTGGGTTTAGTTTGGCTGAGAACCTTTCGGCTCATCACATGGGTTTGGAGCAACCTTGATGCAGGTGGAAACGCGTGCGTGCGCACAGAGCAAACATGTCATAATAGCCTGAGATGATACGGGTGACAAAGTGTGGGTGACGTCTTTATACAAATAAGTAAGAAAAGTTAGCGACCGTAGTCGAGAATGACCCGAAGGCTCCTTTTTAATAGCTACTTCACTGAGGTGTAGGAAAGGACTCTACTTCTTTCACTCCACTTACTCTTGATACGCACCTTATAATGCTGAGAGTTAAGCAAGAGATCATCAAGTACCATTTAAAAATTTTTTGTATGACTCGACCTGATATTAAACCCGGGTCATTGGCGAACACGTTACGTACTTGGCCAATGGTTTCAAATAATTCTTTATAGCTAATAAAAATCTTCCGTTTTTATACAGTGATGTGGTTTCAAGTATTTCTATCAAAAACGAAATCTTTTTATAGTGAGCAAATATAGGTAGTTTCCAAGTAGTTATATGGTATCAGGCAAACGATTCTGGTCACAATCATTTTAAACAAGTCATCAGCATCATGTCGCGCTGGTAGCACGGATATCCCTGACCCTCTCTAGCCACTCCTAGGCAGGTCTTCAGCACAACATCCCGTATCCTCACATAGCTGCTGAATGTATGTTCGTGCTGGTCGTCCTGCTTTAGCACGGCCATGTGTGGGGGTCCATTAGAGTACATCTCTTATGAGTTCGTCCCTGCTTCTCCAGTAGTGTCCTGCATGTCTGGTTCGTCTAACTTGAATAGTTTTCGTGATAGGAGGCAGTGCAGTTGATGTCTTGTGGGGTGTGGCCGCCAGGACTTGTTCAAGATTGCACGCAGCATTCTTGTGTAATTGCCGTCTAGCTTCTTCTCCAGCTGTTTTGTTAGCGTCCATGTAGTGCACCCATATAGCAGTATCGATGTGACCGCTGCCTGGAAGAAACTGCGTTTCATTTTATCGGTTAGGTCTAATTTCCATATAATCGATAGCTTATTGATAGCTGTCCATACTTTCGTTAACCTCGTTTCGATGTCCTTTTCGGTTGATTCGACGCTGCTTCCTAGGTAAGTGAATTTGTCTACTAGTTTAAGAGGGGTTCCTTCTAGTGTGGAGATGTCCCCCATATATTCCGTTTTGTGTGCATTAACATAGAGGCCTATGCCTGCGGCTGCTCATTCCAAACTATGCAGTAGTGTTTCGGCTTGGTCGGGTGTATTTGCCAGTATCGCTATGTCATCGGCGTAGTCGGCGTCGGTAATTGTTTTTGCGGGGTACCTTCTGCTTCTTTTCTTCGTCAGCTCGAAGCCATTCTCTCTGATTTTGTCAATCGATGTTCTAAGTACGTAGTCTAGACAAATGATAAAGAGATACGGAGCCAGCGTGTCCCCTTGTAGTACTCCTGCTACAATGTCGAAGTAATCAATATGTTAATACAGAGCCAAATCAGATCTTTATGTCAAGCAGACTTATTTGATGCATGAATGAGACTTTTAGTAATTTACTAAGCTTTTTGCTCAGATGTGGCAAAGGGCGTCATAAATAGAACACTCAGTTGGACTCGAACTCACCTGCAAAGGTTTGCAAGGCTAGTTTGCTAACCATTACGCCATCTGAGGTGCCCTGGGGAGAATTTTAAGATTACAATTATTGCGAACCAGGGTTGACCTGGCAATACTCTATACAGCTTGAAAACTTAGGGTTGGTCCCCGTATACAGTTTCGTAATATACCTAGAACACCTTTCAGCTGGGAATGCCACTGTGTATTCTCGGCCACGTCGACTGAGCAGGTGGTACAAAGAGTATTATTTTGCTTGGAACTATGACATCATTGACCGAGGTAAGGCATTTTTATTTTAATATTAAATGGTCGAATACTTTTAAGGGGGGGGGTCATATAATCCCATAAATTCAGCCTTAAAAAAGAAAAGGAAAAGAAGCTAAATACTAATTTCTAGCTGTTACTTGTAAAAGCGGACGCCATTGTACAATGGCCGATTTGCCGCGTTTTCCCTGACGACAGTACAGGGCGCGATTATTTACTTTGGTCCGATAATTTATATAAAGATTGTACTTTACATCTTGGATGAACGGACCAAATAACAGACAATAGTGCATCACTGGACAAACAAAACGAGCCGCGGGGAAAGCGGAAAAAAAGCAATGAATGATTTATTGATCTTGTGCGAATCATTCTTATCCTGTGTTCACCCACACGCCACCTGATCCTCTTCTCTTAAACCTCCGTCTCCTTCGGGCGATCGAAGTTGAGAAATATACTTAGGCTTTTTAAATGGAAGAAAATACGAGGAAATAAGAGGGAGAAGAGGACTTTGGTCTGCGTGCCTTATACTCTCTCTCTCTCTCTCCCTCTCTGTCGTTAATTTTCATAAGATATTCCTTCTAGGTTTCTTTTAGTATCTTTGTTTGTTTTTTCTTTCTTTCTTTTTTCTTTCTTTCTTCTTCCTTTCTTTCTTTCTTATACGCTTTCATGTCCTACTCTTCCTATTTTCCTTTTTTCTTTCTTGTATTACTTCTTGTTTTCATATTTCTCTCTTTTTTATTACTCTCAATCTGGGTGTGTCTAATATGTATCTATATATCTCTCTGTCCGTCTGCCTGTCTGTGCCTATTCTTCTCTCTCTCTCTCTCTTCCTCTTTCCCTTTTATAAGGTATTCATTTTTTCTTATTTTTTCTTTCTTCCTTACTTCGCAATCTTTCTTTCTTTCTTTCTTTCTTTCTTTCTTTCTTTTATGTCTTTTTTTATGTTATGCTTATCCTCTTCCTTTCTCTCTTTCTTATACGTTTTTAATGTTTTGCCTATCCTATTTCTTTCTTTTTCGTTCTTTCTTTCTTGCACATATTATTTCTCCTTATTTTCACTTAATTGTTGTTAGCAGGTTTCCCTCTTTTTTCAATCTATCTATCTATCTATCTATTTTATTTCCCCCTTTTCACTTCTCTCTGGCCATCTTTCTTTTATATTTTATGACTTACATCTTTCATTTCTTTTCTGCTTTTATCATTTCAGG
>OY757938.1:39864253-39896753 GCA_963585895.1 Sepioteuthis lessoniana
CTGTGAGATTTATTTTGGCAAACTGATAGACATCAATTACCCGTAGATAAATTTGACAATCTCATGGACTAGTGCATCGGAAGCAGACTGCTTTCAGGGAATCGAACTAAAAGCAGTTTGCTACGATTATTGTCAAGATACATACGGAATATACATATCATAAAGTAATGATTAACAAGCTTATTTCAAAACCCATCACTAGAATAATACGGTGGGCTAAGGTAATGGCGAGTTTATTGGGTGCCCCGTACTCCAAGCCTTGTACTCAACTAAGCTAGATTTCGATATATGGCTGCGGAATGTAATGTTCCGATATAATAGTCCATAAGATTGTCAAAGAGAAATAGGTTTATCAAGAAGTGTCATTTCTTTGGATCTCAAAGCAATTTTTTGAGACCACGTTCTTCGAGGAGGGTATTTATGGTCTCGGGCACTGATGTGACAAGTGCATCATTCTTTATGATCTCTACGAGTAAAAAAGTAGCATCACAATACAGGTAACATACGATATTTAAATTGCATAGTTGAGTGTTGAACTAGTAATTGTTTTTACCTTAGTTTTTGGACATGTCTATATATTTGACTTAGGGCGCCTGTTGTAGAGCAATATTTAACAGGTTGGGATGATTGACTGATTTTATTTCTTTGCTTTCTTTATTTCATTTTTCCCGTGTTTTCTTTTGTTATTTTTCATTCATCTTTCTTTCTTTTATTCTTTCCGTGCACGCTTTTTGTCTTTCTAATTCCCTTCCGCGTACCCAATCTTCTTTCTTTTTTTACTTTAGTAAGGTCTTTCTTTCTTTCTTTCTTTCTTTCTTTCTTTCTTTCTATATTCTTATTTCTTTTTGTTTTCATTTCATTTAGATACCTATTTTCTCTTCCTTTCACTTTTTATTCGTATTTCTGCTTCCTGCATACTCAATATCTTGCTTTAGTTCTCTCCCTCCTTTCTTCATGCGATGTTTATTTATTTATTTCTTTCTACTCTTCCTAGATTCTTATTTCTCTTCGTTTTCATTTCATATTAATACCTACTTTTTTTCTTTTCTTTCCCATTGCTACCCCATACACCCGGCTTTCCTTCCTTTATTTTTTCCATCGTAAGATTCTTTCTTTCTTTCTTTCTTTCTTTCTACATTCTTATTTTTTTCCTTTTCATTTCATATTGATACCTATCTTTTTCCTTCCTTTCTCTTTTCAATTGTATTTCTGCTTCCTGCATATTCTCTCCGTGCTTCATTCCTTCCTTTCTTCGTTCTAACGTAAGATTCTTTCTTTGTTTCTTTGTTTCTTTTTGTTTTCATTTCATATTAATACCTATTTTTCTTCTTTTCCATCCCTCTGCTTCCCCCATACCCTTACTTTTCTTTTTCTTTTTTCTTCCATCATAAGATTCTTTCTTTCTTTCTTTCTTTCTTTCTTTCTTTCTTTCTTTTTGTTTTCATTTCATATTAATACCTATTTTTCTTCTTTTCCATCCCTATGCTTCCCCCATACCCCTACCTTTCTTTTTCTTTTTTCTTCCATCGTAAGATTCTTTCTTTCTTTCTTTCTTTCTTTCTTTCTTTCTTTCTTTCTTTCTTTCTTTCTTTCTGTTTTCATTTCATATTAATACTTATTTTTCTTCTTTTCCATCCCTATGCTTCCCCCATACCCTGACCTTGCTTTTTCTTTTTTCTTCCATCGTAAGATTCTTTCTTTCTTTCTTTCTTTCTCGGTTGTTAGTCTTTCCTTTCATTTTTCTTTTCATTTGAATTCTCATTTATTTTATTCTCCATTATACAATCTTATTCCTGTCTCTGCGTTATCTTAAATTTCATTTTTCTTTTTACCCGTCTTTTTGTTCTCTATTTTCAATTCTCATCTAGTTTGTTACGGAAGGAAACGACCATGTCAACGACGCAACCGCTGATAAGAAAAAAAGAAAGTAAGTAAAAAGAAAACAAAATTAAAAAGAACAAAGAAAACAAACCATCTTTCTTACGCCGTTCATCGACTTTGTTTCTTTCCAATGTTCATCAGTCCGTTTTTCCCGCTTCTTTTTCAGACCGACGCTAACGGGCAGGAAATGGAAGAAGAAAGACGAACTGAAAAGGAGGGAACAAAACAAAAAAAAAAGAACAAAAACAAAATGGCCGACACAAGAATCGCTTGAAAGCAAACGAATTCTTCATCCGCGATACATTTACTCTGAAACCACATTGCATAGAAGGGCGAGATGACAAGATTCTGCCGATAAAAAGAACACCAACAATTCTTTAGATAAAAAATGTTTTACTTATATACGACGAGTGTTCAAAAATTATCAGGGCTGGCTTTATATTTTTTTGTTTACTTCTATATTAGGTCTGAATTGTTTCGACTGAATTACTTTATTAATTGATTATTAGATTTTAACAGCATGTAAACTAGTCTAGGGTTATTTTATGCCAGGAGGTTAGGGAATTGCGTTCGTTGTACGTGTGTATTCATACTATTTGTCTAGTTGCTTACACAGATTTTTTCTTCTTTTTCTTTGCACGTAGCTATATTTTTAAGTATAGCTATTTTATACTAATAATCTAATGTTAGAAGAGCTTGAAACCTACGGAATATCATTGGTTACATGGAACGATATACTTCCTTGCTAATTTTTGGTGATAGATAAGAATACTTGAAGTCATTTAACAATGTGTAAACAAATAATTATTATTAAATAAGAAGTTATTCTAAACGACATAAATCTAATTAAAAAAAGCAAAATATTACAGTTATAAGGAGATGGTAGAGAAATTAGGCTTTATAATTTTGCAAGGAAGAAGAATCAGAAATGATCTGATTGAAACTTTCAAAATTATTAATGGATTTTCTAACTATGGTAGACAATTTTTCAATATTTCTTCTCGAACTGAAAATTTATTGTCAAGACAGACTTCAAAAACTAAGTATAGCAACCAAATGAACTCGCTTTGCTTATAGGGTAAATATATTTTTAGAATAAATTGCATAATCAGATCAAAAACAACAATAGCGTAGAAAAAATTTCAGATTAAATAGGACGATTTCAGAAAAAATGGTAAGAAAAGGAATTTAAGAGAACATTTTGGGAACAATCGGATGAATTACTTTACAGAATTTGATCTGTATATAGATATTGAATTAATATTGTATAAATACCGGGCAAAGGTTTTTTTTTTTTTTTGAACTGATGTGAGATGGTAAAAAGAGGAGATAACCAAGGAAGCCTCCAAAACAAATAATAATGAATAATATAATTTTGTATAGCTTACCTACTTTGTTTCGTTCTTTCATTGTTTTTACTATTTTTCTTATTTCCTGTTTCTGTTGCCTATTTTTTCCTATTTTTTTTCTTTGCTTTTTCTCTCTCTTCCTTTCTTTTCTTTCTTCCTTTTCCCCACTTCCTTTTTTTTCCTTTTTTTTTCCTTTTTTCTCTCTTCCTTTTTTCCTTGTTTTTCTCACTTACTTTTTATTCCTTCGTTTTTTTTCTTTTTTCCTTTCTTTATCATTCTCTTTTTCTTCCTTTTTCTTTCTTCCTTTTTCTTTTATTCTCTCTTCTTTTTTTCCTTTTTTACTCTCTTCTTTTTATTCCTTCGTTTTTATTCCTTTTTTCATTTTTCTTTTTTAATCCTTCTTTTTACTTCACACCTTTTTCTATCTTACTTTTTTCATTTCTTCCTTTTTCTCTTCCTCCCTTTTTTCAAATATTGTTTCATATAGATATTTAATGAGGGATTTGCTTTGTGTACTTCATAATTCTGTCATTAGTTTGAGCATTGTTTTTTAATTTAATGGCATATCAACCCTCGTGGTTCATTTAATTACAATGCAATCCTTGTATAATAACAGTTGTGGTACTATTAACGCATTGTTGGGTGGGATAATGGAGTTCATGCCTTTGCCAAATGAATTAGTCCGTCCGAAAGTGATGTAATAACGCGACTGGAGTTCGAACTCACTGTCATCAGTCAAGCAGGGACACCTATTATTTGAAAACATATCGCTTATAATAAACATATACATTGTAATTATGAAATAAAAGTAATTACCTTTCTTGCTCATCTAAAATATTTATAGTAGTTTAACTTCTTTTAAACCAATAAACAACAATCAAAATAACATTCGAAAGTTATTTTTATGTGTGCTTTGTGTGTGTTTGTGTGTGTGTGTTTGCTATCCAGCGTCAGATGTCTAGTTTCTCATTTTTTTTTATCAGAGATCTGCTGGTAAGTCTTTTTTTAGTTAAATAATTCAGGTTTATTTCTTGAGATATGTAAACAGATCCACGTATTGGTTCATCGCAAATGTTCTTACAGAAACTCTAAATGCAATGTATTTATTAGTATCACTTTAATTACATTGAAATGATGTTCTCCTGCGTCATATTCCCTATAGGAATATTCACCAAAGTAAATTTTACCAGAGATCTATTTGATGTTCGAGCCATTGGCCAATTGAGTTGAGTGTTCGCCTGTGGTACGGGAGACGGGGTTCAATCCTAGGTCGAGTCATACCAAAGACTCAGAAATGGTACTTGATGCCACCTCTCTTAACGCTCAGCATTATAAGGTAAGGATCATGGGTAAAGTGGAGCAAACCAGGGAATAGGGTAGCACCCTCCCCTACACCTCGGTGTGGTAGCAATTGAAAAGGAAGCGTTTGGGTCACCCTCGACTAAGGTCGCCAACTTTACTTTACCAATCACTTGAGATATATAAACAAAACAACATTTTGGTTTCTCCAAAGTTTTCGTACGGATACCCTAAATATGTTGCATTTATTAGTAATACGTTGACTACATTTAAATAGTGCTCTTCCACTTCTGATTCGTTATTTATGACTTACTTTTAAAAAATGCTGATTAAATACATTCAGGTATTTGATTATTGTATACCTGTGCAAAACATTACCATACTGTATATGTTTAATACATAGACATTCAGAATATCATTTCTTATAAGAGGTCGATTGTGTAACTTTTTCCAAGCTTAACAATGCATACAACCTTCTTTTCTATCGGGTAAAGTTTTTTTTTTTAAGTGTACTGGAAGCAATATAATCGTGTATTGATTGATTGATTGATTGATTTTAATGGCATGTCAACCCATCTAAGGTTATTCTATGATTAGAAGAGGAGGAATTACGTTCATTAATCGTTCATATTTATATTTTTGACTAGGATCTGACACAAAAAATTCAATGATGAGGCTCCAGTCTTGAAATTTTGGATAATGTGGAGTATCGCTTCATTGCCATTACTCCCAGGTTCATTCTGACCCAGAATGAGAGTACCTTCTCGGGCCCTATCTAAGGGTCAAATAGAACGGTTTAATCATTTGCGATATTTTAAACCGTTTAACTGTGAGTAAGTTTAATGATTAAGATTAAATTGATTTTTCAGTAGTAGATATTAATACTTTAAAACACGTGTGTGCAAACAATAAATCTCAAGACTTGAAACCACTTAAATTAAGGCAAACAAATGATTAATTTCAAAAAGAATTGTTAGATAAGAATACTTGAAACCATTTACAAATAGAATTATCAGTGTCAGTAAATTATATTTGAAAATATTTAACATGGGGCAAATAATAAATTTCAAAACATTAAATAATTTTACTGTGTGAAAACAATAAATAGCAATAATTTAAAACTGTGAAATGTGTGCAAAGAAATGAACACTGGTTCGTTTGATAATAGATTTAACTGCAAACTATTTATTTACAATATATATATATATATATATATATATATATGTGTGTGTGTGTGTGTGTGTGTGTGTGTATATATATATAATGCCATGGAAGTTTGTCTGCGACCTTTGGTTTCATGAAGTTTTACAAACAACAATCTTCAGCCAGATAACAAAAAAAGTGAATAAACCGAAAATAGAAAACGACATTCAAAAACGTTAGGATTGTGTAGAAATTTTTACGTGTGCTGGTGAGTGTGTGTGTGTGTGTGTGTGTGTGTGTGTGTGCGTGCGTGCGTATGTGCATGTGAGTTTTAGTATCGTATTATTGTGTGTGTGTGTGTGTGTGTGTAGTGTGAGTGCATGTGAAGGTACATATGCAGCAGGTTGATTAAACAGATGTGAGATGCAGTTTTATCTAACATTGCTACAGCAGAGGCGAGAAAAATTCTTTATTTATTTCTATATGTATAGGTGATTATAACTAGGGAACAAAACATCATCATTGTATGTCGAGGGAGATAAAATAAAGATATTATTTGTAAGCATAATTATGCGAGTGTAGTATGGTAGGCCAGAATCACAGTAAATATCATGGAGTAAGGATATGTTGTATTGCAATATTACAGCACACACACACACACACACACACACACACACACACACACACACACATATATATATATATATATATATATATATTGTCATGCTGCTCGCATTGATTTTACTAACTCTCTCTCACCATCCATTTCTATCATCGATTACTTTTGGCCCGACACAGGATGTAGCTTATTCATTCATTATAAGCTACATCTTGTGTACGTACAGAGCTGTTACGGATAAGTTCTCGCTGGTTGTCTAACAATTGTGCATCTGGGTAAAGGGATCCATCGGAGAACGTCACTGATGAGTGCATCCTTGCTCCTCTAGCAAGTTCCGCATGTCTTATTCCTTTAATTTGGATGGTCTTCGAGATGGGTGGTAGGTAGCCGTTTAGTTGCTGTTTTGTGGGATGTTGCTTCCAGGATTGGTTTAATATAGCTCGCAGCATTCTAGTCCAATTACCGTCAAGCTTCGTTCTATAAATGCTTAGTCAGCGTCAAAGTGTTGCATCCATACTGCAAGTATGGACACGACGGCTACTTGGAAAAAAACATGTTTTTGTTTTTTTTTATCGGATAGGTCTGACTTCCATATGACCGATAGGCTATCGCTTCCCATATTTATATATACCTTTATATATATATACGGGGTTGAGCACTCTGGCGAAGGAATTAACGGCTACCACTCGCGCAATGCAAAGCTCTTTGTAAGAATTGAGAAGTCTGGTATCCAGTAAAGCAAAATGTAAACTAGCAAAAGCTACTTCATAATGCCTTATTATTCCTGAGCTGACGTATGTCGACTAGTGGCTGAGCAGTATGATATTTAGTCAAATGTAAAGATGGGCGGGTTTCAATCCCAGCTTGAAGCGTCCAGCGTGTCTAGCCACACTGATGAGTTGTGATAGAATGAATCAGTCTGTCTTCGGATGACAGTATACATACATACATACATACATATATATATATATATATATATATATATATAAAGAGGCTTTGGCATTAAATATGCCAAAAGGGTGTGTCATGCAACACAACTAAACCAATATCTAATACGAATAATTCGCACACATTTGTATGGTTTCAAGTATTCCAGTCAAGTACTACTAATTATATGATCTTAAGCAACTATTTCTATATAATAAGAGTCATTTGTTTGCACACAGGCTCTTAAAAGAAGATGATACTGATGCTGATTTCATCTTGTAACCGTCAAAGAGGGGAAAGAGAGAATACAAATTGCAGAAGTGAAAGCAAATAACAGTAGCAACATAACTGAAGACTTAAAATAAAAAGAAAAGAAAATGTGCAAGAATGAAGAATCTTACTGAACAAGAATTCTAAAAAATCTCAAAAATGCCTCAGTTAAATAGAACTGAAAACAAACAGATCAAAGTAAATCATTTCCGTTTCGAAAAATGAAATAAAAAAAAAAACTTAAAATGAAAAAAAACAAGACAAAAAAAAAACCAACAACAATGGAACTAAACGGCTTTATCGATACGATAATTTTTTTTTTCGCAGATGGCGAAGATTCATCAAGATTATCGATTATCTAAAAAGAAAGAAATATTTTTTTTTAAAAAAGTGATCAGGAAAATAAAGCAGATATCTTCTTAACACCAGTAAAAAAGCGGTAATTCAACAAGCCTAAAGCATGTTTACAAAAGGACTATTATATATACATATATATATGCACGAAAATGAAAACATTAACTAATCTATGTCACGGGGCAACACTTTTAAGCAAGAAGATTGTGAAGTGCCAAAATGATAAATCAAGACGATCAACCTACCTAGAATTTCAAAGTTCCATAATTGCCCGGGAAATAAAGTAATAATAATAATGATAATTACTAAACGGAAAAAGCAAGTTTAAATGACGACAAATCATAAAAAGAAGAGACTATAGCGCCAATAGAATTAATGAAAGCAATTAATCTTCCTTAAAATTGTAAACGCCCACGATTCCATCGAAAATAACGTAGAAATAATGAAGATAATTGCTACTAGTAACCGAGTAGAACTCAAGATGAAAATTCATAGAAAGAAAATTGGTTTTGGCTTTAAATGATTGAGTGATTGATTTTAACGGCATGTCAAACAGTCAGGAGTTATTTTATGCCTTGAGATTACAGAACTGCGTTAATCGTACGATTATATTTGTATTTCTTGTTATATAGCCAGATATACGGCTGTGCGAAACGTCCATAGAATGTTCATAACTCATATATAGATAACATAGGAATCCTAAAACACAAAAAACACTTACGACTTCTTAGTTCAGGTACGAAACTTTTTATTACCTTTGAGTTTAAAGGTTTTTCGACATAAGGAGAGAGATACCATCTTTCTATGCTGACTTTTCCATCTGCCCCCCTCACTTGCAGCGCCCGTAGCGCACAAATTCGTCTGGCCTCGCCCAGGTCTCAATCTCAACTAACTGACTTTTCTCAAATCTCAACCCACGCTTCTGGTACGTGACGTCACTAACATCCCTGGTCTTATCCTCTATATTGGATTTTTATCGTGACATCTCTGAATGACACGTCCGCTCCACGCGCACGTGAACACCTGCGCTCATGTTTGTACCAAACTAACCCATGCACTGAGCCGAAAGGTTCTCAACCTAACTAAACCCAAAGGCAAGATATATAAAACGAGATTCCTAGGCCATTATATTACATTGTTTAATTTCTTAAATGATATCAAGTTTAACGTTTACATAATTTCAACTTCCTAATCAAAACAAAAATCGTAAGTAAACAATTATAATTTCAAGAAACTTTCTAGATATATTAATTATCACAGTGTCAAGAATTCCTATTGAATATTTTTCAAGTAAATCTATCTAATAATAATGATTTGTTAGCACACAGTTATATGATTTCTAGGAACTGATAATAATAATCCTTAGTAAACAATTATAGCTTCAAGTAAATATTCATGATACAAATAATTTGCACTTAGTAATATGGAACCAATATTCCTACCTCATACAAATAATTTTCAAACGGATCTATTTAACCTATAAATAAGAATTTAACTGATACAAATACTTTGGATCTGAGAGGACCTTAGAGTAATGGCTCTTGTGAAATAACCTTGGATTATTCAATTGTATTGTCTTCTTCATGATTTAAAGAATATATACCATTTATTCAAATAATTCAGTCTATCTTGTTTGAGATATATTTTATGAAGCTAGAATGTTTGTTTATTACAGAAAAATGTCTTGCGTCTTATCTGTTATTAGTTTATTTACAGCTAGATAAAAAAAATCAAAGTGAAGATCCTCTAATTGCATCATTTTCGTTATTGTTTCATAGGGGTATTACAAGTGACAATACTGCCATATCAACTTTGGATTCAGGATTGAATACCCAAGATGTTAGATTGGCTGCATACGATCATCTGTCAGTGGTCAAAAGTTTCAAGGTCATTGTACTACTTAAGTTTATTCGCTGAAAGACTTCATGCTTAAAAAGTGAACACGAAAACCAAGTGTGACTGATGGAACACATCTCGCTGGCAATTGTCGGCGGCAACACCGTTGTTATACTATAGGCCATTTGAACAGAGGTGCAAACAGCTTCCGAAAAAAAGGAACCTTCATTTCTCAATTCATAATAAAAAAAAGAAGGATTTTGCAATGTGAAAATTAGGCTGTTAATAAAATACCGAAGGCATTTGATTTGTTTTGGAATAAACATTGATAACAAATCTAATAAGTACTTTTTTGTTAGTAAAATATAAAAGAAATTTCATCTTTTGTACAGCTTAATCGATTAAATTGTTGATCAGATTAGAAAATGTGCGAAATTATTAGAAAATTAAGCAGATCAATCTTCTTTAGCATGTAATATATATATATATATATAGTTGTTATAATCACGTTCTCAGGAAATAGAAATTTCCAAATAAATGATCAAAACTTCTATCCAAATATTAGTACCAGTGGCATAATAAGTAAAGTACCGGACTTCGGCCTCAAGGTAAGCAAGGTCAAATTCCAATCACTCTATTACACTCTCTTTTGGAGTAATTCCCTTGAGAAAACTATGGGTTAAATAGTATACCTTTGATATTCGACTCGGGAGGCTTGGCAATAAATAAACCACGAAGACAGATAAGCAACGTAATAAAGGAAATTAAACCAAACCAAATCAAATGTAGGCACATACCAAAACCACTTGAAAGCTAACAGTTCCCAACAAAAATAAAATTTAAAAAACGACAAATGACGGAAGGAAATAAACCACCCAATCAAGACAAAGTCGGAATGCTCGAAGAAAAGGAAACTTACAAGTACTTGGGAATATTGAAAGTGGACACCATGAAATATGCGGAGATGAAAGATGAAATTTAAAAAGAGTATCTCCGGAGAACGAGAAAACTAATTAAAACCATACTACATAGAAGAAATGTCATCAAAGACATGAATTCTCTGTCCCTCTTGTAAGATACCCGGGACTATTCTTAAAGTTGGCGAAGGAAGAACTTCAGCAAAAGAACTAGAGAACAAAAAAACTCATGATGACGCATAAGGTCTTACCTTCCAGAAATGACATTGATAGTCTATATGGCTCCAGAAAAGAACGCAGAAGAGCACTCGTCAGTTTTGAAGACAGCGTCGATACTTCGATATGACGACACGAATACTATACAAAAAATAGCTAAGAGTAACTACAGCGACTAGAAACAACACAAACAATACAATGATCAACGGAACAATAACTAGAAAGCAAAAATAAGAATAAAAACTCTGTATTGATATTTAAAGCGACAAACAAGCGAAATCTCAGGACAAACAAAAGCATAAGAAAGGGAAACTTTGTGAGAAAAACTTAATTTCTTCCATTAGTGGCAAAAACAACGCCATAAGGACAAACTATGTCAAAGAAAAATAGATCAAACGCAATTAATAGCAAGTGTACGTTATGTAGCAATGAAGAAAAAACTATCAATCGCATAATGAACGAATCCATCAAATTAATGCAAACAGAGTATAAGAGTAGAAACGACTGGGTAGGGAAGGTATTCCACTGGGAATTGTACAAGAAATTGAAATTTCAGCATAAGCTATGTACAACCCGAAATCCTTCGTGGAGAATGAGACACAAAATTCTCCAGGATTTTGAGATACGAACAGATCGCCTAATCTCGGTCTGACGACTAGGCCTAGTGGCAGTCATCAAAAAGCTGACCCTGTCGAAGAGTAGATTTTGCTGAATCCGCAAACCACAGAGTAAAATTAAAAGAAAGGAAAAAGAGAAATAGCTACCTGGACCTTACCAAAGGCCTAGAAAAACTATGGAACATGAAGTTGACGGTAATACCATTTACAATTGGCGCACTTGGAACAATACTCACACGCTTGGTAAAGGAAATCGAAGACTTTGAAATCAGAAGGATAATTAGAGACCATTCAGACTACAGCATTTTTAAGATCATCCAGAACACTGAGAAGAGTCCTGGAGACTTGAGGAGACTTGCAGTGACCCAAACTCCAGTGAAAAACCATTAGCTAACGCTGGTATGAAAAAACTCACGAAAGAATGAAATAATAATAATAATAATAATCTGTCCTGGAAAATGAGACACACAAACTCTTCTGGGATTTTGAGATACAAGCAGATCCCCTAATCTCGGCCACACGACCTGATCTTATAATAATCAACAAATAAAGAGAGAACTTGAGGGAAATGGAAAAAAACTGTGGAACATGAAATTGACGATTATACCAATTGTAATTGGTGCTCTTGGTAAAGTCACAGAAAGATTGGTACAAGGACTGCGGGACTTGAAAATAACGGGACAGGTGGAGACTGTCCAAACAACGGTATTGTTGAGAGTAGCCAGAATACTGAGAAGAGTCCAGGAGACTTGAAGAGACTTGTTGTCACTCAAACGCCAGTGGAAACGATCAGTTACCGCTGATGTGAAAAACTCTCTAGGGGAAAATAATGATAAATACATGCGTAAATACACACGAGCAATATTCAATTATACATGATAGAGTATATAAAACAAGCAGTCGCAAAATTTATACAATATATCCACATATATGATAGCATACCAGAGAGAAAGAAAAATAAAGACCACCCACAGCTCTAAGAAAAAAAAAAACTGAAAACAATATATCTCCGTGGATGTAAACAAAAACAAATATAAATTAGACTGATCCTCACAGAATGCCCCTAAAATGGGATTCCCTTTCCCATCATGCCTTCCGCAACAGTATAAAATTTTACGATCTCATAGTCAAGAAACTGACGATCACGAACCGCCGTTGATTCTGTATCTATATTTATATATATATATATATATGCACAATCATATTAATTTTTCATTTTCAATTTATACCATTTTGGATATATTCTATTGTCACTTTTGGTCACGTTTATATTTTTATTTTGTTATTTTTGTACCGTCCACGAAACATGCATTAGTCTTTGGCCTCGAAGTGATTAATGAAAAATCGATCCGACCGCGCCAGGTTATATCCGACAGAACAGTGAAGTCTTGGTGGGAAGGAAGAATGGGCAGACAAGTGGAGAAAAAAGAAGAAAAGAAAACTCACCTATTACGATATGCGTCAAGCATTTCAGAACACAAATTTAGCAAACCAAAATTGGAAGACGATTTGACATAACGCTACGCGGAATGCGCCAAACTTGTAAAAGTAACCTGTATAGAAAAGGTATCATACGTTTGTGGAAACTTAACAATTATGACGGAAGTAAGGGGTCATGACTAATGAATAATGAACATTCAGTGGGATACGGAATTTGGAGAAAAAGATTTAAGTGTTTTATGGCATATCAACCGTTGTGGCTTATTTAATGCCAAATCCTATATGTGTGTGTGTGTGTGCGCACGTGTGTGTGATTTGTAGGCGAATATTTTGAAGGAAACCTATTTCTAAACGTGTTGTAAGAGCCTGTTTGATTGCGCTCAGGTAAAGGGTTTCTATTACTCTAATATAACACAAATGATTCTGTTAAATATCAATCATTTATTTGCACACAGTTAAATTATTTTAGGTACTACCATTAAACACTAATAATATCATCATTATCATCATATCACGCTATCAGCATGGATATCTCTGACTCCCTCTCGTCACATCTCCCTATCGTCCATTGCTTCAGGCAGGTATTCAGGACTACATACCGTATCAGTCGTACAGCTGCTGCTTTGTGGGGTGTTGCCTCCAGGACTTGTTCAATATTGCTGGCAGCATTCTTGTGTACTTCCCGTCAAGCTTTTTCTCTATACGTTTAGTAGGCGTCCAAGTAGTGCATCCATGTAGCAGTATCGACACGACCGCTGCTCGTATCAATTTCATTGGTTCACTGACAGTTAAATGGTTTTAGATATTGCTGTTTAACATTAGTACTTATATTCATCTACTATTCGTATCTAATAGAAATAATCAAATTTTAGCTGTACAGTTTTAAATAACTAAAAATTGTAATCCTTAATAAATAATTGAACAGTTCTATCTGACCCATTCATGAGACCTTAATAGATACTATCGATCATGGTCAGAGTGAACATGGGAGTAATGGCAATGAAGATATACTTCCCAAAGCACCAGGACTGAAGCCCCACCCTCCGGTCCATTTGAGCGTCACACACAGGAATTCGTTGTCGTTGGTGGTTGGGAGGTCTTACTCTTCTGTCGAGATGCAAATGGTGAACTCAACGGCCTCGACCGACAGGGTGGAGAAAAAAAATAGTGAGTAGAGAAAAAAATATGTTTAAATAGTATACGAGAGTGAATTATGGGTAGGTGTGAGAGGAGATATGATGGGAGGAGAAGAAAAGATCGCGGTGTGCAATTGTCACGTGTGATTTTTCACGGCTGTCAACGGTGTTTGAAGTGAAGGCAAGAAGAAAGGAAAGCAAAACAAACATACAAAAAAAAAAAAAAAAAAAAAAAAAAAGGAGAAAAATGACTTCTGCTGGCGAACAAGGAAGAACTGAGTTTTAGCAGAAAATGTGATCTGTAACGAAATTGGAGAATGAATTTTATAATCTAAAGGAAGAATACATTACAAGAGAAATTGAGTTCCGTAGTGGAAGAGAGAAGCAAATCTTAGGGACCACAGAGTTTGTTTGTTTTTTGTTTATATAATTTTTTACGATTACACAATAAACTCATCCCTCATTTTGTTTCTGGGGCGATTTTATTGTACCCCTAGATACCTTTTTCAATGATGGCTACAGCATTAAATAACCCTGTAATACTAACAATTTGTCAACAGTTGTACGGTTTCAAGTACTCCTATTTAACACGAGTTATTTTGATTATAGCCGCCCAAGCAAAAACCCTGCTACATAATCAGGAACGTGCTTCCGCAGGCATTGATCTCCGTGTTAATGCATGCAAGACGAAATATATGTGTTTTAATCAAACAGTCGGCATTTCCACACTAAACAGAAGCTCTCTGAAACTAGTTGACAAGTTCACCTATCTAGGAAGCAGTGTCTCATCAACTGAGACAGACATCGAAACGCGACTAGTAAAGGCATGTGCAGCTACCGATAGACTATCGGTCATATAAAATAAAGCGCAGTTTCTTCCAAGCAGGGGTCGTGTCGATACTGCTACATGGATACCCTACATGGATGCTAACTAAACGTATGGAGAAAAAGCTTGACACCAACTACTCAAGAATGCTGCGAGCAATATTGAACAAGTCCTGGAGGCAGCACCCCATAAAGCAGCAGCTGTACGGCCACCTACCACCAATTACGAAAACTATCAATACGGGATTTAGCCATGAAGACCTGCCGGAAGCAATGGACAATAGGGAGGGATGGCGAGAGAGGGTCAGGGATATCCGTACTGATTGCGTGACATGATGATGATGGTGATGATTTTGATATATTCACGAACCCATTGGCACAAGCAAGATGCGATACAATGTATATTTTTAAGCGGGGTTTAACAGGTTGAATTCAGAATTTTCCTTCTCCTAGACTGGTTGCCATATCAAGGTTACTCTTCTTTTTACCCATAGCTGCACAGAGAAAGGTTGGATTCATACCTTTTCCAAGGGTATTAGCGCAACGGGAAATGCAAACAGCCTCGTCCCAGATTTGAACTTGAATCGTGGTGCATATATATGCGTATATATACATATAAGTATGTGTGTGTATAAATTTATAGGAATATTCATGTCTGTATATATATATACATGTGTGTGTATATGTATATGTATGCATGTGTATGTATATGCATGTGTGTCTATGCGTATGTATGCATGTGTATATATATATACGTGTGTGTATACATATATGCATGTGTGTGTGCATATATATATATATGTGTGTGTGTGTGTGTGTATATATATATATATATATAGATAGATAGATAGATATACCCGTCCGCACTAGCAGGATGCGACACAATGTGAATTTTTAAAGCGGAGATTAACAGGTTTGAATTCAGAGTTTTCTTTCTCCTCGACTTGTCATATTAAGGTGTAATTACCCAGACTGCCCAGCTCTTTATCCATAGCTAGAGAGAGAGAGAAAGACTGGATTCTTACCTTTCCTCAGGGTATTAGCGTTATGTGAAATGCAGTTAGTTTTCTCAAGGATTTTAACTCGGATCATCGAGTCCATTTCCCACGCTTATAACCATTGCACTACGAACACCACTAAACTAATAATTTATACACAATAATTACTTTTTTAATTTCCGAGGAAGCGGCGTCAGTTGTTAAAAGTAACGACTTAAAGGAGTATTTTCATTCTGCTTTTTAATGTATATTGCGTTATTTATAACAGTAAATTTGACAATGCCTTATCTAAAAATAAAGAGAAATATCATTTAAGCTAGATAACGATGACAGACAAAGAAATTAGACACAATTAACGATGTTATCCTTCTAGAACGGTTTGGGGATTAATTGTTGATTGGTTTTTATTATCTCTACGCAATTTCTACTCGTGCGTTAAGTTTGCACCCTGGGAGAAATTTAGTGCATATCACACATAATGACAAGTTTGTTCGGTTTTTACATAACCGATACATTTGTCTGCAGTTAGAATCTTTGCTTCACTGACACCAGAGACGACAGCAGAAATGGTGCAGAAGGCGTCTTTAGTCTGCAAGTACCAGAGGTGATAGCAGTTTGACTTTCATCATACAGTAACTGGAAAAAATGGTGACGATTTTCACAATGCTATCTTGCAGCATCGACTCCAAGACGGTGCTAATAATAACAGCACCTTACTGTAAAATGTGTCCCTCCAGAAAATGGCGGAATTTACATACCTACAAGGTGTTAATTTATGCGATGACATTTACAAATGGATAGAAGTGCGAAGATTTCACTGTATCTTGGTGTCTGGTCAATAGATAGGTTTGTGTCAGGCGATGAGGGAATATACTAACGGAAAGAGAGACTAATTGATGGCTAGCGTAAAGTGTAGTTTCCACAGGCACTTTTGGCCGATGATCGAACCCAGTAAGAACCTATAATTGTGAATTTCGATTATTTATCTGCAGGAAGACAGCTACGTATTATTTTGAATGCTTACGCAACACAAGTTTATTCTTAATAGTGAATTTGCTTTGGGTTGTGCGGCTTTTCGCTAAGCTCTGCAGGTAGCTTTATTCGCAACATTCCCGCTACGCTAACACACTTGGCCGCTTTGCACATGCCACGTTGCGCTAGGAAACTCACAACAAATAACTTCAAAACAACGTAATCTTATCCCATAGACATTGTTTCCTCTCATAATGTGTAAAGGCAGGCTCTACATAATCCTAAGCCTAAAATATGTATTTTTTCTACTCATGTAGTGCAATATTTTGGTAATTGATATTTCTTTTTTCATAAAGTTAAAGTAAATACAACTTAGCATTTAAAATAGAAGTCACTCCGCTGCATCCCACTGGGGCCACCTTTCTACGAGTTCTTTGATCCTGTGCTGCTGCCAGTCTTCGAGGCAAAGAACTTCTTTACTGAAGCTTCCACCTCCTCTTCGTCTTTGAAGCGTTGTGAGAGCAGGAATTAATCGATGGATTATAATAATCCGACGGAAGGAGGTTTGAACAATTTACTGGAAGTGGTATCAAGCTCCTGGAGTTTATTCTGGAAACAAGAAAATGCTACAAATTTTTTGCTATATTTTCAATACTCAAGGTTCACTCATTAGGAATAGATAATAAAGATTTGATTTATAAAAGCTAATTCCCTTGGTTTGCGTTGTCCAGATTTACCTGCCACCCATTATTATCATTATTATTATTATTCACTCCTTGAGGGATTTTTTCATCATTTTTAACTAATGGTTTCACTGGAGTTTGATTAACAGTAAGTCTCCACTACTCTCCAGGACTCTTCTCAGTATTTTGGCCATTCTCAATAATGTTGTAGTTCGGATGGTCTCCACTTTTCCTCTTACTTCAAAGTCCTCCAGGTCCTTTAATACTCATTTGTTGACCGTACCAAAAGCACCAATCACAATTGGTATATTCGTCACCTTCATGTTCCATGATTTTTTTTTCAATTCCCTAGCATGGTCGAGGTACTTATCCTTCTTTTCACTTTCCTTCAGTATTATTCTGTGGTCAGCTGGGACAGGAAAGTCCACAGTTTTGTAATTTTTCTTTATTTTTTTTTGGTTGATTATTATAAGTTCTAGTCGAGATTAGATTATCTGTTTGCATAACAAAGTCCCATGGGAGTTTATGTGTGTTATTTTCTAGGACAGGTGCTGGTTGTGCATATACTATTGTCCGTATGGTCAGATTTAAATTTCTTGCACATCCCACAGTGGATCACCTTGCCCATCAAGTCGTGCCTAGTTTTATATTCATTCTGTGCTAATTTCCTGCATTCACTTATCATGCAAGTGATCGTTTCGTCTCTATCACCACATAACCTTCATTTGCTATCTTTTTACGTCTTATCTATTCTCGCTTTGATTTGATTGATTGTCATGGCGTTGCTTTGTGCGGCTATTAAGAGATATTCCGTTTCTCTTTTAAAGTTTCCTTTTCTTAGCTACGTCCTGGTTTTCTCGCGAGAGATTTTGTTTATTAGTCGTCTAAAACGCGTATAGAGTTGTTTTTCTTCCCATTTTCTTCCCATTTTGTTTCCCAGTTATTGTCATCGTGTTGTCGGTTTCGTTTTTGATGGTTGTCCTCCTTCGTGCTCTTCTGTGTAGTCCTCGAGTCGTTGTATCATTGCATCAACACTGTTTTCAATGCTGGCAAGTACTCTTCCTCCCTCTTTTCTTGATAGTCTGTCAACATTGCACTCTGGGATGTAATGCCTTATGCATGGTCATCAGTTTTCTTGTTCTTTGGTCAATTTGCTAAAGTTCTTCTCTGGTCCACTTCAAAAGGGTTCCGAATATTTACAGCCCAGGTATTTATTCATTTGATAAGGTTTTGTCTTGATAAGCTTTCTAGTTCTCTTGAGATATTCTTTCTTAATTTTGTCTTTCATTTCCACTTGTTTGATGGTGTCTGCCTCCAAGATGCCCAATTATTGGTAGGTTTCCTTTTCTCCGAGCGTTCTAATCTTGTCTTGATTTGGTAATTCCATTCCGCTAGTCAGATGCCGTTTGCCACTTATTAGCATGGCACATTTTTCCAGGCCAAATTCCATTCCTACGTCCTGAATGTATATTATAACTGTGTGTATTAGATTTTCCAGTTCTTTTTCATTTTTGCAAATAGTTTGATGTAATACAAGTACATTAGGTGATTGATCTTTTCCTACGATCAACTAAGTTTGTATCCAGCTGTGCATTTTCTGAGTATATGGTTAAGTGGCATCATGGCAATTATGAATAGTAACAGTGATAGTGCATCTCCTAATTATTATTATTATTATTATTCATCTTTTCATTATTATATTTTACATGAGAGTGCGTAGATCTTACGTCTTACCCTTTACTTTTGGCAATGTTATCTATTACATTCTTATAAATTCGTATCATACAATACGGAGAGGGCGTCCTCGGGGTGTAATGGTTAAAGCACTGGCCTGCGGAATCGTAGTAAGCGAGTTCGAACTCCAGTCGCACTATGACGTTTGGTTTCAGATAAATCCCCTTGGCAAAGGTATGAATCTCGTTATCCTCCCGGCTATGGGTTACAAAAGCATCATTGCTCTCCTTTTACAAAGATGACTTTGGCATTATATAGCCCACGAATGTTGATATGGCATTAAACAAAGAAACCTAAATTTTGCATCATATATGACGTAATACCTATTATTGTCGACTTTTACCTGGTATTTACTTTCTCTTACCTGGAATCTGTTACATTTTATTCATTGCGTTTACATTTGACCTTTTTACTCTGTTATGCATTCATTCACTATCGACAACTGGGTCATTAATAGAAAACACTCACAAAATTTCTTCTGACGGAATAAACCGAATTATATATAGAAATTTCACTATAAGGTCAAATGCCGTCAACTGGAGATAATTTATTTTTGCTTATATATGAAGTATTGTCAACACTTTTTTATCAAATAGGGTTTTTCTTTTTTTGTTAATCAATTAATTTACCAATTCCTACGCACGGGTAGTGTGTCACACGAGGTCAATGTTTAAGCACAATTTAACAGGTTTGAATTAAGAGTTTTCCTTCTCCAAAGCTAAAGAACCCAGTCTACCCTACCATCTAGCCATAGTTGGAAGGAGAGTAATGGGATTAATACATTTCCCAAGGGTATTAGTACAATGTGAAATGCAACAGCTTCGTCCGGGATTTGAACTCGTATCACTGTGTCCATTTCATACGACGATAACCATTACACCACGAGCACCTCCAGTAAAAGGAGTTGATGCTTTTAATCAAGACTCCCATTAGAATACTGATCTACAACAAAAAGAGCAACAAAGACCGGAAATAATGGATAAGCGTTCTGTAAGTTTTGAAATTACGTTCCTCTTTTCCTCTGGTTACTCGGCTTATTTGCTCTGCAATACATATTAAGTATTGACTTATGCCATATTTTTTTAATCATTTTTAAAATCCTCAAGTCCCAAAATAAGATTAAAATGACTACTGAGATGTTTATACTTTATAAACTTTTAAAACGTTTTTAAACGGACGCTTTAACTATCTGAGATGTATAACTTACATCTCAATCTCCTAGGGCTATTCCCCAGATTTGTCTCAATAGCTTGGATATCGGCCTCAGAATCCCTCCTTTAATGTCCACTTGATATTGCCTCACTGTCGAGGTTCTAGCATCACGAGCGAACTTTCCTCAACCATCTATTTACTGTACAGTGATCAACTGCGCCCATCTATTTACTGCATTGTGATCAACTGCGCCCATACTTTTCGCATAAAAAATGTTTTTCTTTTCTTCCCCGGCGTTATGTTTGAACACATTAAGCGTGAGTGTTGTATAGCCATATAATACGTATGCATTTACATGCAGAATCATAACGACGACACATTAAGACGAGCGACACAGTTCTTTAGAAAAATATACCTCTCACTTTATTTGAAAGGGTTGTTTGTGAGAGGGATCTGGAGACCGAACAGAACTGAAACATAGTGACCCCTACTCCTATGGCCACAACAGCGTTTCTTTCCCATTCTCCTGGGCTGCTCAACCGGGGGCCTGGGGGGGGCGAGCCTCTCTGGGACATGTTCCTCAATCCAGCATCTTCTCTCCAACTCATCTGATTTCCAAACTAACTGACTTCCTGTCTTCACCCGGGTTATATAATAATTTGACGTCCACTCTTCTTCCTGCGAGCGTCACAATTTCGCACTCATTGAACCCATCCACGGTCAAGGTTATAATATCCTGATATTCCTCGACCGGATGCACCTGTTATTTACACAGGTGCATTTCCTATTTTGACAGCCGGCCGGGTCGGAGGTCAATATACGACATAAGTTCCTGAATTAGACTGTGTCACACGTTCATCTGTTCGTTGGCTTTCAAATCACACAGAAGGAATCAATACACAACGTGTCAGCGCACCAAGTATCATGATACTATCAACCCGAGCAGATACTTCCCACAATTCTAACAGGTACAGTCCCGTGATATACGCACCACAAACTAGCAATATTGCAAAACATTGACTCAACTTATAAGTATTTTTATAATCCTTTAAGTATTAATGTCGTCAGTCATGGCTTATTAAAACCATCAAATTTGTGGGAATTAATCACTGGTGAGTCTAATTCCCAATATAAGTAATATAAGTGCATTTACCAATCCCTTCCCAGGAAATGAGACACTAGGTCAATTTTCAGCGGAGTTATAATCAAGAGTTTTTCATTTAATACTTGTCATTTCTGGGAGTACCAGCTATTTTTATCTGAATCTATTCATATATTAATTTTTACCTGTGAATTCTGATACGTATCTATTTCCCTTTGGTTACACGCTTATAAAGTCACAAATGTTAGGTAACTATGACTATTTAAATTATTATAGCTGCCATGTTTTGTTTAATTAGGACCCTAATCATTACGTCATGATGCAGCAACACCTACTCTTCAATACACACATATATGTACGCTCCAATATATATATATATATATATATATATATATATAAAAGAAACTCTCATAGAAATGTGCACATCGTTTAAAAAAGCATTGTCGTTTGAAATATCTGAGATATAGAATGAAATCTATGGATTATTAAAAAAATCTTTAAAAGCTTAATCCCGCTAAGCTAAGGTGCTGCACTCCCTATATATATATATATATATATATATATAACACCAGTCTCGCTATTACGTTCACTTTCAATCTAATACTATTGGGAAAGGTATGAACCCCTTATCCTTCCAACTATGGGTTAAATAGTACCATAACTGTTCTTCTAGAAGGATGGCTTTGGCATTTAATAACCCATGAAGGCTGATATGTCATTAAAGAAAGAAAACAAACCCAAATTAAAGATTCCAGTCTTTCCTATTACTCACCCACAGCAAGATGGAGTAGAGTTGGATTCATAGCTTACCACTGGCATTAACAACAAGTGTACTATAGCCATATACACGAATATACGAAATGTACATGGGACGTTCAAGACATATATACAAGCATAGGATCTTGAAATTCGAAAAACACGTTACGACTTCTCAGTTCAGGTACGAATCTTTTTCTTACCTTTGTGTTTAAAGGTTCTTCAACATAAGGACACAGGCACAATCTTTCTATTTTGGCTTTTTCATCTGCCCGCCCCCAACACGTGCGGCACCAGCCACAAAGGTCTCCGCGAGCAAGCGAAAGTCAACCGTCTCGTTCGGTGTCCAGTTCTCAACTAACTGACTTTTTCAAAATCTCCCAAAATCCTCCGCGTGCTTCCGGTACGTGACATCACTCGCACTGTGTAACCCCGTTTCTCATATGGTGCTATTGTGACATCTCTGAGAGACACGTCTGCTCTGCGCACGCGCGTGAATACTTGTTTTAATGTTGCAACAAACTAACCCATGTGCTGAGCCGAAAGGTTCTCAACCTAACTAAACACAAAGGCATAAACCGAAATCCCTCAAGTGAATTGCAAACAGTTTTGTAACTCCAAGGTTAAGTTTTAACATATCGAGGTTACATAAAACTTATTTAATGCTTTGGCACTGATATTAAAGAACAGATAGGGCGCTATTTAACCAATAAGTTTTACCGAGAGAGTTACCCTGATATTGAATATAATGGATTTGGAACTCACTTGATTGGATGATGGCGTATGGCTGCACCTTAGCCACTAGTTTTCGAGACTCAGCTTATGGAGACTTTTTTTTATAATCCATAGATTTTTTATTATAATCCATAGATTTCAGTCCATGTCTCCAGATATTCCATCTTACTATGCTTTTTTAAAGAATGTTAACATTTCTATGAGAGTTTCTTTATGATGTAACTTGCCCAGTCGGCTGGGGTTGTAGAATACACCGACTGCATCTCTGCAGAGGGCTACCCCCCAAAATAGTGCACTAGACATGACACTAAAAATGCCACAGCTTTAGGAATGCAGAGTACCCCTTCATTGCCATCACTCCCGGGTCCACTTTGGCCCGGAGTGGTAGCACCTAATAGGGTCCTATCTATGGGTCAAAGAGAACTAAACTGTGTACTTATGCTAAACTGAATTGCATGAAATAGAACTGTTTTGACATTTAAACTACGTGCTTATGCTAAACTGAATTGTTTAAAATGAACCTGTTTTTATATTCTAAACAGGATTGTTTGAAATAGAACAGCTTTTGACTTTCAAACTGTACTTACACTAAATTGAATTGTTTGATGGTTGGTTGATTAGTTTTATGGCATATCAACCTTTGTAGGTTATTTAATGTCAAATTCATTTTTATTCAAATAACCAGTTCTATTTCAAACAATCAAGTTTAGCATTAGTACACAGTTTAATTGTCAAAAATATTTCCATGTCAAGCTATTCAGTTTATTCAAACGGTTCTAAATCAGCTAATTCACTTTTGTATAAGTACAGATTTTGTTTAAACACAGTTAAATGTCAAAACAATTCTTTATTAAACAATTCAGATAAGTGTAAGTAGAGTTTTAATACCAAAAACAGTTCATTTCAAACAGTTCAGTTTACCATAAGCACGCACTTTAAATGTCAAAAACCTATCTATTTCAAGCTATTTAGTTTAGTCAAACAGTTTCAATTCAAATGATTCAGTTTAGTATAAATATCTAGTTATTTTTTTTTTTACCCAAACACAGAGCCCTATCATGTGCTGCCCTTCCGAGCCAGAGTGGACCTGGGAGCAATGGCAATGAAGGAGTGCTCCGCATTGCCCAAAGCTCTAACATCGCTTGAAAATCACCATTATATTGTTTAGTGTCATATCCAGGACACTCATTGGATGGGTGTCACTACTCTGCAGAGGTGCAGTCGGTGTATTCTACAGCCCCAGCTAACTCAGCAAGAATTGCTTGAATTAGAACTGTTTGACAAAACTGGGCAAAGACAGAGAGAGAGAGAGAGAGAGAGAGAGAGAGAGAGAGAGAGAGAGAGAGAGAGAGAGAGAGAGAGAATGCAAAAGAAAAAGAGAGCGAAAGAATCTGGTTTATATATTTATATATATATATATATATATATATATATATATATATATATAAACTAGATGTCTGCGCGCATAAAAGAAGCTGAGGTAAACTGGATGGAGAGAGAGAGATATATCATAATTTTCCTCAAAAATTATCTCAGTTAAGGAACAAGGATTAAAATGATTTTTTTTCTTTTTTTGCGTTTCAATGCAACGAGGTAAATGATTTTCATGAAA
This sequence comes from Sepioteuthis lessoniana, assembly GCA_963585895.1. Taxonomy (NCBI): domain Eukaryota; kingdom Metazoa; phylum Mollusca; class Cephalopoda; order Myopsida; family Loliginidae; genus Sepioteuthis; species Sepioteuthis lessoniana. The sequence continues at coordinate 39,888,827 of OY757938.1, forward strand.
ATTAATTATAAGTCTGCTGGCTATTTTATCTGATGCTTACGCATGTCTCTTTGCCTTGTCGAAAATTAATTGGTCAGAAATTATTTCCCTGTAAAATAAGGGAAATCAGTCACATACCTAAATCTTTCCACACACACACACACACACACGTATATATATATATATATATATATATATGAGTGTGTAGAGGTGTTGTGTGTATGTAGACAGACACGTGCATGAATATACGTTTATGGGTCTGTGCAAATTATTACTCATTATTAAAGTATCTTTTGATCTACTCATTATTTTTTAGGCTAAGGTTTGTAATAGATTCTCTTCATAATTAACAATATATATATATATATATATATATATATTGCCAAAGGATTTTCAATATCAAATGATAAAAATAAAATCTTTTTAGGGTTTGCCTTGGAACAGATCATTTAATATTCATATATATATATGTATATATATATATATATATATATCTGTGTGTGTGTGTGTGTGTGTGTGTGTGTATGTATACATGTATGTATATTTGAGAATTCATGCTAAATAATAATAACAATTTACTGACATCCAAGGAAATGTTGCAGTTTAATTGATTTTATTAAAAATTGTTTTTGAAACTTTCATGTCGATGTCCCTCATTCTTACCAAGCAATAAGTACAAACAGTTATAAAGTTTCAAGCATCTCGAGTAATTATATGGTTTCATCAAACGGAATTTTTTCCACATTACTGTCGTGTCGCTGCTATGGTATTGTTAATCGATTTTAATGACACGCACGGAGAAATTGCAAGATAAGAAATACTCAAGGATGTTTTATGCTTTTTTGAACAAATCCTGTAAGAAGCAGACAACCAGATGTTCGGCCACCCACCTCCCATCTCAGATACTATCTAAGAAAACAAACAAGTCATTCTAAGCGCTGCTGGTGAAGTGAGGATGAACTCATAAGCGATCTTTAACGGACTGTTACACATGGACACACTAATATTGGTCCACCGGGAAATTATACATTCACCAGCTTTCTGCGAACAATGTATGCCGTCTGGTGGACTTGCGAAGTGCGATGGCTGAGACGGACTCAAAGGAATCCATGTTGCTAGCAAGTGATGATGGTTATAATGATATGGTCTGTCAGTCTGTCTGTCTGTTTCTTATATATATATATATATATATATATATATATATAAACATGTAGGGATAGAAAGACCAAGACGGAAAGAGAGAAAGACAGACTGATATACGAGCAGACAGATTCACACATACACACACACGCGCGCGCGCACACACACACACACACACATATATATATATATATATACTGATGTACTTCAGTGTCTTTAGCTACTGTTGCCATGGATAGAATTAAAAGAAAATTATGCCAGTATAAATAAAACGCTATACTGTAGTTTTGCAATATACACCCACCTCCTGAAGATGGCTCGAAGGGAACACGAAAATACGTGGCAACCAGTTTAATACGGAAAATTGGTTTGCCAATTCCAACCGGATATCAAAACAAATATACGGCAATTTGAAACGATCTAAATAAAAATATGTGGACAAAGATTATTTGTAATATTTAATCAGATATGCCTAAACGAAGAAATGCTGCCTGAACACACACACACACACACACTAATATATATATATATATATATATATATATATATATATATATATATATATATATATATGAAAGAATTAGTGTGGCTATGTTGAGACGTCAATGTGAGAGACCTAGTTAAGCAAAATATGATTGCTGTAATTAGTTAGTCATTGGTTACCTAATACTTATGGCTTTATGGGAGTGTAAGTTGTCAATAATAATTCGTAAAGTATTATTTCTTTGATATTCATGTTTAACTCAAATAATTTGCACAGTGTTCTACGGTTTCACGTATTTCTTTGTGATACTAATATTTTTGAAATGAAGCTATTCGACTTATTGATAGGACCCTAACCTTTGCTTCCATTCTGGATCTGTGTAGCCCAGAAATTAATAGCCATAAAGAGGTGAATCCACATTCCAGTGAACTCCAGAATCGGAGCCTCACCAGCGCGTAGTTTATTCTAACCAGGACATGTTGCTTTGGTGAGGGATCTATATTACTCTTCTAGAGGATGCAGTTGGTGCAGTCTATTCCTGCAGATACAGTGTTGAATCTTTGTACGTTTTAACACCTCCTGAAAGGAAAGAAGCCCTAATTTAGTCGAACGCATAGGTGTAAATTTCCGTCATCGTAATTCACTGTTCCTTATATGGTAATGCAGCACTCCCCACTACAAAGATAAGGTGTGAACAGATGAAGTCCAACACTGGGGAAAATTTTCACACTCCTAATTCGTCAGATTTTGCAGTATCACATTACGAACTATTCCGAAAATTACAAAAGAATATTTTCTAACATTGAAAGCAAATCAGACACCGAGTTGACAGAATTCAACATCTCTTCAGTAATATAATAAGCTTGATTTGGCACTTCGACACCCAGTCACCAAATGGTAGTGGAGCTAGCAGATGTCATCCCGTTTCAAAGGTGGAAGCAGGCATGTTTCTGTGAACTCTAGTGTGTATATGCTTTGTGTGAACATGGGATAGAATCTAGAAGATTTACTTGGAGCGATGCATGGTAAGAAATGACATCGAGAAAGGTTAAGGAAAATCCCTCCTACTTGACTGACTTAAGGATTACGCATAAGAAATATAGACATAGTACTAGCCTACCTAATTATATAAGGGATGTGAAAAAGAAGTAAAATATAGACGCCATATTGAAATGGAAAATAATAAAGAATATCATGAATATAGAGCAAGCGATAGATATTACTATTATGCATAGAAGAAAAACTAATCATTGCCTCTCATTTAAATACTAAAGAACTACTTAACCAGAGAAATGAGGTTCTCAGTGTTTGTAGACATAAGAAATACTTTCAACTCGGGAGTAATATCAATACATTTAAATGAGCGAATAATGTAAAACTGTCTATTTTCCTCTCCAACCTCCCAGATGAAACTGAAATACAATTAGGGAATTCGTAGGCGAATATTAAAACCTCTGTCTCGCGCTGGAGACAGTGGAGTGATTTTTCAAGAAAAAAGATGCACTGCAGCCAATTTCTTCTTTCGAACTTTAGCGTCTGCACCAATTGCCAGCTCGCCCTAATTCATCTTATTCGTGGTCAGCTAACGAGGATACGATGACTTTCAGGACGTCTCAGGGAGTTACAGCTACCCCCGTCTCTTGCTAACCAACCTAAAATTAATTCTTTCGGAAAAAAAGGATGCACCGTATTTGACCTCTCCTTTTAAAGAATGGTTACTACTGGGTTTGCTCACCCGCATGTTTTCATTTATTCATCCAAACACTAATTACCCCTTTTGGTTTTAATTGTTTCACGAGGTTTTATGCTAATTCAATTTGATTTTGTTTTTTTTTGGTAGCCAGATTATCTTCTTATTCTTTTTTTTATAAATGTTTTTTGACCCAACTTTCCCAAGTCAGATTTTTCCTATGATCCAGTTGGTGAAACCTAGGTAGATTGGTCTGACTGTAGGCTTCACTACTACTACTACTACTACTACTACTACACACACACACACACACACACATATATATATATATATATATATATATATATATATATATGTCCTAGGCACAGTCTACAGCGCTTCATGACAATGTGTATACACTATCCTAACTTAGATGTATCGATATATATATAGATTTCTCCATAGCATTTGACTCCATACGCAGAGAGAAGATTGAACAAATACTTCTTGCGTATGGTCTCCCACAATAAAAACTGTCTCAGCCATACTGATGCCTTATAAAACACAAAAGTAAATGTTTCTACACCAGATAGAGACATAAACTTTTTGGGCAATGCAACTGGTGTTTTACAAGGGGATACATTAGCCCGATATCTGTTCATAATCTGTCAAGGCTAGGTGGTTCGAACATCGATAGATCTATTGAAAGAAAACGGCTATACACTGTAAAAGGAAAGAAGCATACGATAATCTGCAGAAACTCTTATGGGCGCAGACTATATATGATATAGCACCTTTGGCAAATACACCTGCCCAAACTGAATCCCTGTTGCATACTCTTAAGCATGCAGCAGGTGGAATTGGTCTCCATTTGAATGTAGACCAAACAGAGTACATGTGTTTTAATTAAAAAGGAAATATTTCCAATCAAAATTGTGGTTCTCTGAAATATACCGCGGTAGCAGCGTCTCATCTACTGAAAATAGCACCAAAATCCGCCTAGTGAAGTTATAGACTGCTATCGATTGGCTATCGATCATATGAAAGACTGACGTATCCGATAAAATAAAAACGCAATTTCTTCCATGTAGCGGTTGTATCATTTCTGCTATATGGATGCATCACATGGACGCTGACTCAACGTATAAAAAAAAGAGCTTGATGAGACCTGCACATGAATGCTACGAGCTATATTGAACACATTCTGTAAGCAACATTAAATAAGACAGCAGCAGTACGAACACAGATGTCCCATTTTTAAACCAACCAAAAAAGACGAACAAGACATACGGGACATTATTGGAGAAGTAAGGACAAGTGACGTTCTCCTATGAGCCTCTTCACAAAGACAGGCAAGAATTGGCCGACCAATAAGAACTTATATACAACAGCTTTGTCCGGACACAGGATATAGTCTAGAACACCTGCAGGATGCGCTGGATGGTAGAGACGAATGGCAAGAGAGAGAGAGAGAGAGAGAGAGAGAGAGAGGGGGAGTCAAGGAAAACCGTGCTGGCAGAGAGACACGATATATATATATATATATATATATATATATATATATATATATATATATAATTTGTTATTATTTCTTGAAAACTTCTTTCTTTCTTTCTTTCTTTCTTCCTTTTCTTTCCTTCTTTCTTTGCTCACTTTTGACAAAATATCCCGTTTCATTTTCTTTCTTTGCTTATCTTTCTCTTCAGCTTCCTCTCTTTTTGGCTTATACTTTGCGGCAGTTTCTGATTCCTTCTTTCTTTCTCCAACTCTTATCTTAGAACAGAAGTATTGTTCTGTAATCAATGGAACTTTCTTCCAGTTTTATTGTGGCTGTTTTCTTTTTAAAAATCTCTACCTGGCTGGCAATTAATTAACTTCAAAGGTATAATCCAACGAAGCCGTTGCCTTTGTAGTTAAGTTTCAGTTAAAACTGAGTAATCATTCGATAGTCTCTTTGTCTTTCATCGTCAAATTGGAGTTGGGGGGGATATTGTATTGTCTGGTCTTTTAATGTCAATGTTGGTTCTTAGTAGGTAAAGATGGTATTTGTCAACAAAATTCCGAATCGTTCAGACAATGCCAGTTATTTGATACAACTAAGCTCTCATAACGCCACAGAAACATAATGGAAACGAATCTACGCAACGAGATTTTGGTAAAACAATTTCAGCTTACCAGGAAAGCATGTCACCCTCGAAAATCAGCATGCGATTTCCTTATTATCTATGACTCTGTAGTATGTTCTAAATTTTAAAACATGTAGTCATGAATTCTGCCTTCATGCCATTCTGTCTGTTACTCAGGGTGTACTGTTTTATTTATTTGGTTCCCTCAGTAATCCTAATAAAGAAAAAATAAAAACTTATCCTGTTGTTACAAAGCAGGTTAATAAAACTAGGGTGAGTCAAACGTTTTGGTTGGGTTTGGTTTGGTCTTATGACACATCAACCACTGTAGGTTATTAATGCCAAATCCACTTTTATACACATAACAGTTCTATTTCAAACTATTCTGTTTAACATACGTAGAGAGTTTAGTCATATTTGACCAATAGATTGGACCCTATTAGGTGCTACCACTACGCGCCAGAGAGGACCTGAGAGCGATGGCAATGAAGAAGTACTCCACATTCCCCAAACCTCCAGCATTTCTGAAACCTTAGCATCAAATTGTTTGGTGATATATCCAGGACACCTGTTGGGTGAGTCTTACTTCTCTGCGGAGAAGCAGTTGGTGTCTTCTACAGCCCCAGTCGACAGGGGCAACAGAAGTATTTGAATATTTTAGTAACGTGAGGTACAATTTGGCAGCTCTGAATCCTTTTGAAGATAACGAACAACACCAGATTGTGAGATGCTGAGCCCACATGATACTCTCCCAGTGCTTCTCTCTTGATTTTCTTAGATGAATTGGAGCACCGCCTCATACTCATTGCTTTTAGACCTGGCCGATCTTACCTGATTTTCATCCATCCGGGCCGAATCCCTGCTGCATAAACTGGAACGGGCAGCAGGTGGCATAAGCCTCTATGTCACCGCGGACAAAAAAGAGTTAATGTGCTTTAAACAAAGAGGCAACATTCTACACTAAATGGTATGTCTTTAAAATCAGTAGACAAGTTTACCTACTGCGGAAGCAGCGTCTCATCTACGAAAATTGACATCAACAAGCGACAATCGATGGTATGGGCAGCTATCGGTTATATGGAAGTCAGCCCTATCGAAAAAAAGAAAACGCATTTTTCAAAGCAGCGGTCGGTTAAATACTACAATATGGATGCACCACATCGACAGTGACTAGGCGTATAGAAAAAAAGCTTGACGGCACTGGTGCAAGACATATTTTACCACAAGTAAAAAATGTGGAAAAATACTTTTTCTTAGCTGAACACTTGCTCTATACAATTGAGTTAATGTTCTTCGTGTATATGTGATAGAATACGTAAAAAATAAAGTTGAAACGTTATTTTTAGAGCGATTTTTGAGATTATTGCGATAACGAAAAAAATTATATCAAGTCAATTGAAAAGAAATATCGGAATTTAACGTTTCTTTGATATCAATTGTTAATTGCCATTAACGCTGTCATCACTAATATTTCAATAAATTTATTATCAATAAGATCATGAAAGAAGGAAGGGAATCAAAATGAAACACAAAGGAATTACCAACAGGGAACTTATAGGCTTTTTTGACAAAGAAAGGAACGATGATACATCGCGTTTAAACAACGTTGTGTGATTTATTAAGAGTATTGAACGCTATTGCTTAAGGTCAGCGAGTTCTGTATTTGTCGAAGAGCCTCTGTGTAATGTAGTAGCAGTTTCTCCTTCCAGGAAAAAATTCTGATTGTATATACGACTAACAGCAAAGAGGTAAGCGAGGTCAACTCTTGCAGTAAGAACGAGAAATGGTTACTGGAGAGTAAAGGATTTTTAAAAATAATCAGGAAAATCAGTTTGTAAGCGACAGAAGACAGGCAAAGAGTTTAAATTTCGAATCATATGATCCCCGACAGAATGGTAAATCGTTCTTAGTCATTTGAACATTTCACTCTTTTAAACGCAACAAAATTACCTGATTCAAAAGTACTTTAATCAGTCATTCTTATTTCAGTTGCGAAAAGGTGCGTATCATAATTTAATCTACAGTCTTAAACCCCTAAAATTGATGATTGGTTGGTTCGTTGGTTGGTTGGATTTTATGGCATATAAACCTTTGTAGGTTATTTAATGCCAAATCCATTTTTATGCAAATAGTCAGTTCTATTTCAAACAATTCACTTTAGCATTAGTACACAGTTTAAATTTCAAAAACATTTCTATTTCAAGCTATTTAGCTTCGTCAAACAGTTCTATTTCAAACAATTCACTTTAGCATTAGTAAACAGTTTAATTGTCAAAAACATTTCTATTTCAAACGATTCAACTTCGTCAAACAGTTCTTATTCAGCTAATTAAATTTAGTATAAGTAGAGATTTTGTTTACACAGTTAAATGTCAAAACAGTTCTATATTAAACAATTCAGTTTAGTGTAAGTATAGTTTCAATGTCAAAAACAGTTCAATTTCAAACAATTCAGTTTAGCATGAGCATGCAGTTTAAATTTAAGGACAATTTAATTGTTAAAAACCTTTCTATTTCAAGCTATTTACT